>CM038147.1:402080543-402446695 GCA_021437245.1 Aegilops speltoides
AAGCGATATCCAGCCCAGATATTAATTTTTTTCAAGCTGAAAATGGCTAGCCCAACTATACTTTTTTTAGGAATACCCACGCAAGGTCAAGTTGTTATTCTCCGCCCCGCTGGGCTGCAAATCTTTCCTAGGAGGGATGCATTAGGCTTAACAAGAAAATGGGCTTTAAGAAATAATAAATGGGATGTAATTATAAAAGCTGGGTAGTAACTATAAAAAAATGCACCAAACAATGATTACTTTATAAAATATTATTTTTGAAATATTGAAAATTTTACTTTCATTAATTGTTGTGAGCGGAATGTTTCGTTGGATTTTTACGCAATATAAATTTATATTGAAATTGTATTTAATCTGACTAAAATTTCGGGATAAAAATATTCGGATCCCATCAAAATGTGGGAAATTTTCTTGAATTCTGTTTTGAACGGTTGGTTGAAATGGGATGTACTTTTAACAAACTTTAAATGGGTTGTAGTAAATTCCATTAGAATTCAAAAATGGGCTACACATTCTTACAGATCTCAAATCGGCTATAAGTTCTCTGCCACACACTTCTGGCCTTACTAAGTTGACGCGTCCCCTAAAAAACAGAGTTGACGGGTATGCAAGGCTTTGTCAACTTATAGTCAACACACGGTTCTAGCAGCAGTGGCCATTGGATGTCCATCCTACGGTTGTCGTGCTTCTTCAATCTCGGATATTCTAGCTTCACCCGCCCAAAAAATGATTCATCCCCCTGACATCTGGGGCGCACCGTTTTGGAAGCTAACCTGTGGGCCTACTAAGTTGACGTACCAAGGGCTTTGTCAACTTAGTCAATATAAACAATTCTAGCTGCAGTGACCGTACGATGTCCACCCAATGGCCGTCGTGCTTCTTCAACCTCTGGTCATCTTGCTCCAGCCGCCCAAAGCAGCGCCGGTCGTGCCGCCTGCTCCTGCCTCTCGTGGCCGGCTGTGCTGCCGCGGAGGCCTCACCGCCCCTACTACTCCCACCGCAGGCCAGGCCATCCCTCCACTCACCCACTACCCCACACCCCCTGTTATTCTGCGGCAATGGCAGCGCAGCCGAACCAGTGAACCCTCGTACTCCTCTCCGCGTGTGCATCCACTATCGCGTCTTCCCCGGCTCCGCGTCGTCCGCTTCCTAGGCCTCGTCGTCATCCACCGCCGTGGTGCTCTCGGCGCGGTTTGGTCAACGTGGTCAAGGAACGACTTACATCGGACGTAGACTGTACGTGGAGCGGCTGACAGCTGGGTCCACGGCAGCCGCAAGGAAGTGCCTCCTTATTACGTGCAAAATAATTATTCCTCCACCTGACAGCGGGGACCCACCGGACGGGCCACCTTATTTCGCGAAAAAAATGATTCGCCCCCTGACTGCTGGGACCCACGAGCTACATCTTCGCACGCAAGGAAGTGCGTCTGAAAAAAAACAATTCGCCCCCCTGACTGCTGGGACCCACTAGCTACATCTTCGCACGCAAGGAAGTGTGTCTGAAAAAAACGATTCGCCCCCCGACTGCTGAGACCCACCAGCTACACCTTCGCATGCAAGGAAGTGCGTCAGGGCAAAAAAACGATTCACCCCCTGACTGCTGGGACCCCAGCAGCTACACCTTCGCACGCAAGGAAGTGTGTTCAGGCAAAAAAAAAGATTCGCCCCCCTGACTGCTGGGACCCAGCAGCTACACCTTCGCAAGCAAGGAAGTGCGTCCGGGCAAAAAAACAGATTCGCCCCCCCTGACTGTTGGGACCCAGCAGCTACACCTTCGCACGCAAGGAAGTGCGTCCGGGCAAAAAAAACGATTCGCCCCCCTAACTACTGGGACCCACCAGCTACATCTTCGCAGTAAGGAAGTGCACGGCGGTACCGACCCACCGGTCAAGCGTCACGTGGCGTTGTCATCCTTGTCGCGAACGTGTACGTACATACTGGTCGATGTAGAGGCATGCACGTGTCGTAGTAGAGGCGCGCACATGTTGTAGTAGAGGCGCGCACGTAGCATGTACATGTACGTACAGCGGCCAGGGTGCAAGAAAGAAAATATGGTCACGTATGTGTACATACGGGCGGGGTCTCGAACGCCTAGTCCCGCATACCACAAAACGGAGGAAACGGACCTCCTACAGTCGAAACGGGGGTCCTGTTGATCGGGAGGGGTGTGGCGTACCGCAAAACGCAGGAAACGGACCTCCTACGGTCGAAACGGGGGTCCTGTTGATTGGGAGGGGTGTGGCGTACCGCAAAACGAAGGAAACGGACCTCCTACGGTCGAAACGGGGGTCCTGTTGATCGGGAGGGGTGTGGCATACCGCAAAACGGAGGAAACGGACCTCCTACGGTCGAAACGGGGGTTCTGTTGATCGGGAGGGTGTGGCGTCTCGCAAAAGCGGAGGAAACGGACCTCCTACGGTCGAAACGGGGTCCCGTTGATCGGGAGGGTGTGGCGCATCAAAAACGGAGGAAACGGACCTCCTACAATCGAAACGGGGTCCCGTTGATCGGGAGGGTGTGGCGTCAAAAACGGACGAAATGACCTCCTACGGTCAAACGGGGTCCCGCTGATCGGGAGGTGTGGCGTACCGCAAAATGCATTTAAACGGACTTGTGTTGGAGCGCCACGGTCAAACGGGGAGGGTGTGGCGTGCAAAACGGACTCCACGGATACTGTTCATCTCCACCGTCGACCTCCTCTAGCCTCCACAGCTACCGCTGACCTCCTCCACCTCCACGGGCTTCGCTCATCCAGCCTCCACCACGTGCTACTCCACCGGCCATCGCTCAACCACCCTCCACGGCACCCTCCACCATCTACTGCTCATCCAGCCCTCCACACCACGGGTCCTGCTCAACCACCCTCCACGGCCACCCTCCACCGCTCATCGCTCATCCAGCCCTCCACACCACGGGTTCCTGTTCATCCAGAGGCAACGCCACCGCCATCGCTCATCCAACCCCCCACCCGCAACGCCATCGCTCATCCCAGAGGCGGCATCGATCGGCTTGATTAGCGGCGATGGCGAAGAATCGCCCATCGGGTTCGATTAACGATCATCGATCAATCCCTCGGGTTCAAGAACGCCAGAGTTCGCAGTTACAATTGCTCGAGTTCGATTAGAGCCCAACGCCTCGCTTCGGGTTCGATTAGAGCTAACGCCGCACAAACGCAGCGACGACGAGAGAAACGCGCATTGCTCCGTCCCCGACCTCCCACCGTAACCGGCAACTCCCTGAAATTTTCCTCCCCCTCGCTTCTACCACAGTTTTTCCGTCATGGACGGCCCAAAGAATGTCATGCAGCTGCGTCTCCGGCCCGCCCAGGATGAAAATCCCATTTTCTATCATGATTTTTTGTCATAGAAGTAGGAGCCCACCACATCTATGATGATACCAGGTTTTGTCACAATTATCGTCATAGAAGTGTCATATGTATGACAGAAAAAAATTCGTTCGGCCCAAAATGTCACGGATGTGTCTTTTTTTTGTAGTGTAAGGAAGACAATCAAGGATAAATTGTGCTCCAACTTTCATAGCATAACGAGAGACTATACGTGCATGCTTCGGGAATCACAAACCTTAACACCAATATTCTTACGAACCACAACCGCTTACTAGTACTTCCCACATATTCCATCTCTATATCGCAAAACTATTGCAAGGAATCAAACATATCTTATTCAGTGATCCATAAGTTGTATGTAGGATTTTGTGACTAACCATGCAAATGACCAATTCCATTTGTCTCTCTAAATAGATATAAGTGAAGCATGAGATTTCAATTCTTTCTACAAAAGACCATGCTCTAATAAGTATAAGTGAAGCGAAAGAGCATTCTACGAACATCGGTTTTCTATGTGAACAGAAACAGGCAATCCAAACTTAAAATGATATAAGTGAAGCACATGAAGCATTCTATAAAGCCATAATCAAAAGATATAAGTGAAGCGCAATGAGCATTCTATAAATCAACCATGAACTGTCGCATACCAGCATGGTGCATAAAAGAAAAATGAAAACTAAATGCAAAAGATGCTCCAAGATTTGCACATATCATATGAATGAAATGAATCCGAAAACATACTGATACTTGTTGAAGAAATATGGGATACCTTCCGGGGCATCCCCAAGCTTAAACGCTTGAGTCTCCTTGAATATTTACTTGGGGTGCCTTGGGCATCCCCAAGCTTGAGCTCTTGCCTCTCCTCCTTCTCCTCATATAGAGACCTCCTCAATCTTCGAACACTTCATCCACACAAAACTTAACAGAAATAAATGACTCTCTAAAACTTCCGGGTTGTCTCCCTGGCAGCGCTTTCTTTAAGGCCATTAAGCTAGGCATAAAGTGCTCAAGTAATGAATCCACCCGGATCCCAAGGTATATCAAAGCCAATTTCAATTAACAATGATTTGGCATTTAATAGTGGGCACAAAGCAACATATATTATGCAAAGACCTAGTCTAACTCTCTTCCTATGCATCGGCATGTCATACAAGAACAATTCATGCACATCAAGTAAAGGCCAATACATAGCATAAGTAGTTTCTTGCAATTTTATCGTGTTGGAAACATAGAGAGGTGGAGATTTAGTTCCTCTCTCATAATAATTGCAAGTAGGAGAAGCAAGCACATGCATATTATATTCATCAAAATCATCACGTGCAACGGTAAAAGGCAACCCATCAATATAATCCTTAATAAGAGAAAACTTCTCCGATATAGTGTAGTTTGGAGAACTCAAAAAGATAATAGGACCACCGTGTGTGGGTGCAATAGGAACAATTTCATGTTTAACATAAGGAACAATAGCAAGTTCATCTCCAATAGCATAATTCATATTGGCATCTTGGCCACAAGCATAGCAAGCATCAAGTTCATCAAAAAGGGATATTTCAAAAGAATCAACGAGATCATAGCAATTATCATAGCATTCATCCTTCGGTAAGAATGAAGGGACATTAAACAAAGTATGAGTTGAAGAGTTACTCTCATTAGAAGGTGGACACGGGTAGCTAATCCGCTCTTCCTCCTTTTGTTCTTCACTCTCCTCATCATCTTTTTTATCCAATGAGCTCACAGTTTCATCAATTCCTTCTTCCATAGACTCCTGCAAAACATTAATCTCTTCTTGGACAGCGGAGACTCTCTCAATAAATGCATCAATGTCGGAATTGTATTTGTAATTATCATGGCAAAATTTTCAGGTCTACAAACATTATCATCAAAAGCTTCATACATTAAAAACAAAGATTCAATTTCATAAGCACCCTTAAAAGCAACAAATTCTTCTATTCGTTCCACATCATAATAATCACATATACCATTGGCATAAGAAGCCAAGGTTTCATTATCATTAAATTTGCATGAAAAGGGAAGGTGTGGAGCATTCATCCTAGAGCAACAAGTAATATCATATCTCGAGCATAGCTCCCGAGCATACCAATGCAACATATAAATTTGATCCCCTAAAAGTTTCCTTTTTGTGTCAAGCGATAATCCCTAAAGTATTCACGTTGATCGAACGTTACTCCCATTATCAAGTTGAATGGGGTTTTCTCAGGATTATCAAAGTAGTGCATAATATTTTTCACATAACGAGTATCGAGGGTTTTAGGAGGTTCCCCATCTCCATGAGTAGCAAGTACTACTAATTTTTTGGTGTTTCGTGTTCCATATCCATAATTAAAGATAGATAACAACTTAGAACAGAAAATAAAAACTACTTAGTGATAAAGCAAACAAGCACACACGAGAATATTCACCCCACGCTATTGCTACCCGGCAACGGCGCCAGAAAAAGGTCTTGATAACCCACAAGTATAGGGGATCATTTGTAGCCTTGTTCGATAAACTAGCATAGTGGCCCGCTCGATGCGCGGGCTAGGATTTTAGAAATGTAATTTACGTAGTCTATATATTAGCCCTCTATGTTGAGAGGTATATTTTTTTGCCTGACGAAATATTGGGGCCAATTTTAGTAACATTTACAAAAATGATTCTTTTTCATAAGCATAACTTCGTCTTAGATATATTTTTGCTTTTCTGATTGTAATTTGAATATATACATTTTAGATTAATCATGTACCTATATGGTATGCATATTGCAGTCACTTTAATTGTTCATTATTGAATCCATTGCACAATTAATGCTTTTTGGCCTCTCTAGCGTGTTGCTGTATTTTAAGAGTTTTTTCTTCTAAGCGCACAGTAATAATTGTTTTTTATTGGTTTTTGTAGGCATAGGTATATTTCTTAGGAACTATGTAAAGTTACAAATTTACTTATTAATTATCGACATGTGTACAATTAATATTTGCAAGTTTTGTATATATGGAAATAAAGAAATTTTGGCTATTTACATGCATTTTAGTAATCCATTTGGCCTTAACCTCTACGCAAGGTGATTGATCCTATGGTAAAACAATTGTTGTAGAAAAAATTCAATTAGGGATATTAATGTTGTTAAGTTTTATGGCTCTATTAGATCGTTATTTGTTTTGCCAATGTCTCAATGCTCATATTAATTCTTAACTCGAGATATGCCATTCAGATTAGCTTTATGGAAACGTACATATGGATTTGTGTTGTATCGGTAACTCATGAGCTTTCATATTGGCGCACTAAAGAGATTGTGATGGGTGCCTCTATATGCTGTCATGGAAGAGCATTATAGTATCTCATTCTAGAATACAGAGGTGCCAACAGGTAGACATATTACAATAGAATTTCAGTTTTGAATGAATTGCCAATATCTTTCAAAGCATTATGAATCTCATAGCATATTTTGAACTATATGAAGATGCCAGTATGTAAAAATATTAGGCAACACTCACATGTTGGCATTCCGAAATATCATATCATATTCAGATAAGTCTAAACAGTTGAACTTAAGCAAAAGAAAAGTTGCATCTTGTCTTTGTTTCACAGATATATGTGCAAAGGATACCTAAATCATAAAAGCAGAAATATCTGCGAGGGTGCCCCATTCTTTCCACTATCTAATAAGAGAACATAGGTCCAAAGACACACGCCTTAGGCGCCCATGGATGGAAGAATTGAACTGCCTAAACATGCGCCGTGAGAAAGCAACAAAGTTCATTAATTCTTCCTATGCGAAGCTAACCACGCTAGCTAGATGATTGTGTAGCCGCCAGCCGAAGAAACACATTTGCCTAAGTTAACTTAGGCCTGATCTTATATTAACTCTGCCTACTACAACACGTCCATATGTACGCATTAGCAAGCTGATGACTAATTTCTAGCTCACTAAAAATACATATGGATGCGAAACAGCTTGGTCTAGCTAGATAATTGTTTGGCCACCGATCAAAAACACACATGGACGTAAACTTGTCTCGTACGGGAATTAACTCTTTCTGCCATAGCACATATGTTCACGTATATACGATACTTGTACGGTATAATTAGCATGCTGATTGATTTTCGACTGGCCGGAAACACAGACATGCAAAACTTGGTTTCCCTCACGGGAATCCGTATGTTCACAGAGGCATGCGCGGCACATAAAGAGGACTTTGATGGTAGTTTTTTTTGGAAAGATCGAACAAAGAAAAACAAATTTGCTTTTGATGTGTCCATGTGTTTGGCATAGACACGTATAGAATGGTAATCTATCAGTGTGACGCCCCCGATTCAATCGTACACTAATCATGCACGCAAATGTGTACGATCAAGATCAGAGACTCACGGGAAGATATCACAACACAACTCTAAAACATAAATAAGTCATACAAGCATCATAATACAAGCCAGGGGCCTCGAGGGCTCGAATACATGCTCGATCATAGACGAGTCAGCGGAAGCAACAATATCTGAGTACAGACATAAGTTAAACAAGTTGCCATAAGATGGCTAGCACAAACCGATATCAGACGAAGAGGCGATGCCTCCCGCTCGATCCTCCTAAACTACTCTGAGTCGTCGCCGCCGGCTGCACGTAGTAGTAGGCACCTCCAGTGTAGTAGTCGCCATCGACGGTGGCGTCGCTCTGGCTCCAAAGATCTGTTGCGACAACCGTAAAGAAAGGAAAGGGGAAAAGGGGAGAAAGCAACCGTGAGTACTCATCCAAAGTACTCGCAAGCAAGGATCTACACTACATATGCATGGGTATATGTGTAAAGGGCCATATCGGTGGACCGAATCGCAGAATGCCGTAATAAGAGGGGTTAGCTAATCTCGTCAAGACTACGCTCGCAGCCTCCGCCTTGCAAAGATGTAGAAGAGAGTAGACTGAAGTCCTCCAAGTAGCATCGCCAAGTAGCATCTCCAAGTAGCATCTCCAGTAGCATCTCCAGTAGCATCGCATAGCATAATCCTACCCGGCGATCCTCCCCTCGTCGCCCCATGGAAAGGCGATCACCGGGTTGTCTGTGGAACTTGGAAGGGTGTGTTTTATTAAGTATCCGGTTCTAGTTGTCATAAGGTCAAGGTACAACTCCAAGTCGTCCTGTTACCGAAGATCACGGCTATTCAATAGATTAACTTCCTGCAGGGTGCACCACATAACCCAACACGCTTGATCCCATTTGGCCGACACACTTTCTGGGTCATGCCCGCCTCGAAGATCAACACGTCGTAGCCCCACCTAGGCACAACAGAGAGGTCAAGACGCCGGTCTAAACCTAAGCGCACAGTGCGGCCCATCGCCTTAGCACACCAAGACGTTATAACGCGCCGAAGCGTAACTAGCCCCTTAATACAAGTGCAAAGCTTACGCCCAATCCGGCGCGCCACTCGATCGCCGACGCCAAGAAGGCTTCGGTGATACCACGACGTCGGATACCCATAACTACTCCCACGTAGATGGTTAGTGCGATAGACCAAATGGCCGACTCGGATCAAATACCAAGATCTCGTTAAGCGTGTTAAGTATCCGCGAACGCCGAGCAGGCCAGCCCACTGCCTCCTAGGTGGTCTCAACTCGCCTGCCGCTCCGCCACAAAGTAACAATGGGGCCGTCGGGAACCCAGCCCACCTCTACCAGATGGAGCCACCGTCCTTTCAAATTTCTCATCGTAATCACTTATGGGTACTCAATGAGTCAATTCGACTTTAGTCACCATCTCAGATAGTATGTATGTATGTATAGTATATACCCATGATCAACTCCCAAGTGATCACGGCCCGATAGTATAGCAAGGCGATCGACAAGAATGTAGGGCCAATGATGATAAACTAGCATCCTATACTAAGCATTTAGGATTGCGTAAGGTATCAACAGATGTAGCAACAATGTCGCTATGCATCGTAATAGGATCAACGGAAAGCGGAATATGCTACACTACTCTAATGCAAGCAGATAGAGGAGAATAGGCGATATCTGGTGATCAAGGGGGCTTGTCTGGTTGCTCTGGCAGAGAGAGGTCGCCAACTCCGTAGTCGAACCGGGGTCGCCAGCCGATCTCGGTCTATCGGAAAGAAGTAACGGAGGGAACGCAATAAATAACAGAGCAATCAAAGCATCACAAAGCGTAACAAGGCAATACGCGGTGCTAGGTGTGCCCTAACGCGCGATGAGGTGGTACCGACGAA
Organism: Aegilops speltoides; assembly: GCA_021437245.1. NCBI lineage: Eukaryota > Viridiplantae > Streptophyta > Magnoliopsida > Poales > Poaceae > Aegilops > Aegilops speltoides. The sequence continues at coordinate 402,090,100 of CM038147.1, forward strand.
GGGGAAACATCCGGAAAGTATCCGGTGTTTCGCGTTTTAACAGATGAACCGGAGGTGAAAAGTTGCAGGTTCAATAGGTTAGGGAGGTGTGGCGACGAACGGGCTGCGATCCGGGTTCGCCTCGCTGCTTTGAGCAACTTTCATGTACAAAGTGTTTTCATCCGAGTTACGGATTATTTTATATTAATTTTGAAAGATTTAAACATTTCTAAAATTACTACTAGTTAATTAATTTGAAAAAGAATTACCGTGCCGTCATGACGTAACAGGACGTCAGCGGCCAAAGTTGACCATTGACCAGTCAACAGATGGACGGGTCTCAGCAGTCAATGACTGTTAGTTAGTATAAGTAGTTAATTAGGTTAACTAAACTTGATTAGTTTAATTTAACAGAATTAATTAGATTAATTAATTAACTATTTTTCTTTTTATTAATTCATCTATCCTTTTTTTTAAGTTCTGGGGCTGGGCCCGAACGTCATAGGCTGTACCAAAACCAATAAGTCAAACTAACCTAATTAAATGGGACCTACCGTGTCATAGGGTAGCAACTAATCTAACTAGTGTTAATTAGCACCTAACCTAAAATGCACATGGCCGGCCAGAGCCACACACAGCCATACGGCTTTGTACACACACGCACGCAAAGCACACGGCCACGGCCATGGCTATGGCCGCCAGTAGCAGTAACGCTAGCAACATTAGCAAGCAGCGGCAGCGGCGCAGCTAGCAACAGGCAAAGGCAGCAGCAGCGGTGCAGTAGCAGCAGCGCACAGGAGCCGGCAAGCGGCGGCTAGCGGCAACAGTAGCAGTACAAGCGGGTAGCAGCAGCGGCACAGCAGCAACAGCAGGAGCATCAGCGGCAAGTAGAAGCAGCGCAACAGCAACGACAGTAGCAGGGCGCGGCCGGCGCGTGTGGGAGCGCGGGCTGGGCGGGGGCACGGCAGAGAGCCACGGAGGGCGAGCCAGGAGAAGCAGCAGCGGTGCGTGGCGCTACGCGGACGCTGAGCTCCATCGGGCATGGCGGACGGAGCTCACGGGTGACCACTACGGGCACGGATCGAAGGGGAAAGAAGGGAATCGGGGAGGGCTCACATCGAGCTGTGAGGTGAGCAAAGCGGGCTTGGGAGGCTCCGTGAGGTGGCACGGTCCAGCGGTGGCGGTGGTCGGCGACGGGCCGGGGGCACGGGCGGCGGCGGCGAGTCCGATCCCGATCTGGATCGGGAGGAGAGGAGGACGGGATCGTGGGGGGTGGGAGGTGCTACGGTGGGGCTAGGGTTCGATGGGGAGTCACGGGGTTAAGGGAGTGAGGGGCGGATGGGCGGTGGGCTGGCGGATGGGCGATGGGCTTGGCGGATGGGCGTTTGGCCCGATTAGCGAGGACTATTCCCCTTTTATTTATTTTGTTCGTTTTCTTTTCTTCTTTTTCCCTCTCTCGGTTTATATTATTTTAGTTTTTTTAACATAAAAGTTGCACCTAAATTAGTATTACTAATTATACCTCGGTCACAAAAGGTCTAACCCCAAATAAAATAGTTTAGTATTTTATAAAATACAAAAGGCATTTATTTAGTTGTTTTAGCTATCGCTACATCATTTTAGAGCATTCAAACATTTTATAAAAGTGTTGTTTCTTCACCATAATTACCTATGCTTTATTTATCACCGCTTGTACTTTTTAGTTTTGACATTTGAAAACTTTACTGGTTTGACTTTATTTTAAATTTGAATTCGAATAGGTTTTGAATCTGCATGATTAACAACAGTAATCGAGGTGACGTGGCATCATTTGGTGAGGGTTACTGTAGCTTAATTATCCGGGTGTCACAATTCTCCTCCACTACAAGAAATCTCGTCCCGAGATTTAAGAGGGGGTCTAGGGGGAAAGGTCTGGTTACGAAATTCTAACGAGTCTTCTCGGTGTTGGTTGTTCTTCTCAAGAGGTCGATCCATTACATTGATGTCTTCGCCTTCTGCTTCGGTCATCATGATGAAGTTGTCGCCCTTCCTTGGGGATGTTCATCATACTTACGGAAAGGATAAGGGTAGCTTCAAAAGGACGACCTCTACAAGGTCGACTATCCGTCGATAACATCGAGGAAGGTGGCGGAAGTTACTCTCGAATTGAATCTTAAGAAAATATCGAGAGCAAAGTAAGGAGGTACCATGAGAAGTTTCAAACGGATAGGCAAGCGTTTGATGCCTAATCAGAAGGTGAAAGGGGTTCGGGGCAACGAGAATAAGTATTGCGTCTGATACCAAAATAGATCACTTGGGTCGGTGGTCCGTGAATTACATACGAGTCCACGCACGAGGAATAACTCTGGGAATAGGGGTGTACAGGAGAGTCAGGTTTCGATCCTGTGGAACTGTGGGTTATGGGCCCACCATGTGGTTGAAGGTAGGAAGGGGGCCGACATCTTGCACGGTTATGATAGCAAGGCATGCCAGAGAATAACTGCCGCTTATCTCGAACAACGCTTGTACCAAGGGTGAGGGACGAAGAGAACCATTTTCCGCCGTTGAACGAGGCGGACCAATAGGCAAGGTTCTCGCTCATCGGTGTATTTCGAAATGTCATCAACAATAGTAACAGGTTTTGCCGATGAAATGGCGACCGAGGTGTTTACATAGCAATGAATCATTACTTGCTTAGATTATATAGATCACAAGAGAGGTCAAACAAACCAATGGAAAGGAAAAGTGATTATCAGGTTTAAACAGAACAATGGAAAGGAAAATGTGTCTAAACACATATTTCAGGGGTATTTCCTTCCCAAGGTCAAACAGAGCATGATATCCATGACAGGATAGAAAGTAGAAAACCATTTATGTAAGGGGAGAGGAATTTCATGATATTACCCATACAATGTGTTTGGATAATTGAGCAGGAAACATTTAGCATTGGGCTTCAAATGTTCTTGTTGAAAATCGGAGTACCACAGACATGCTTCGAGATAGTATTGACATGGTATTCAAGCAAAGGTCAGACTTTGGATACAAGAAGGATTCATCAGGAACAACTTGCAGAATAAGTCTTACCGTTTCCCCATGGAAGAATGGGTAACCTTGCTGAAAGGGGAACTATAACAATAGGGCCTCCGCCAGTGTGCTAGGCACGACATCACCTTACCGGGTCACATAAAGACCGTTGCTATAACTCTTGGAATATGTTCCAACCATCATATCGACCGAGATTCAGATCGATTGGTGTCGATACCTCGCACTCGGGATGCCCGAGAGGAAAGGTGCAACACAAATTGTCGAGATGACATTGTAAGATTCTCGAGAAATAACGACGGAAGCAAGGCTTCAAACAAGAGTTCATCAAGAAACCAAAGAGAGGATGAGGAGGTGGTGATGGACTCAATGACAATTCAACTAGGTATCCCAAAAGATGGATCTCCACAATTATGTGGATAAGGAGATAGCATTTGTCAGATCAAATGATGTAATGAAGTATGCTCGAGTAAAACATACACAATTAAACATTGGTTGAAAGGTGCGCCCGAAATATGGGTCCGGTTGCACGACCAATGTCAGAATGGTGATTCAATAATCAATAGTCTAAGAATGAACGGCCAACCATTAACTTCAAAGCAATAGGGTTGCTAGAAGGAAAGAATCCAAACAACACCGTTCACTTGTTGGAATCAACACGGGGACCAAGAAAGAATGGTGATGGTGAGAAGTATCACTTGTATTAAGAGTTCTCAAGAGGTAGTGAAATTCTCACAACATTGAGGTCATAAGAGATGTTAATGTCCCAAGGTAAAGAAGGACAATTACTGGATAGCAAGGAACTCAAGGTATATCACCAAACACGAACAAGCTTGTGTTGGTGGGAAGGCAATAAAGTGGTCGATGATAACACAGATCATCAAGGGCAAGGATGGTATTTCTCATCATGAATTCAATTGATATCCTGGAAGAGCTCATAAGGTTGATGATGATCACGACACACTTTGTCGAGAGATTTCAAGATGTAATCGATCAGCGATGACATCAAGTCAAATGAATGGTGAAGCGAAAGGTTATTGGAACCAAGGGTACGATACAAACTCGAAATCAAGTTTGTGGTTCAAGGCGAAATGATATGATGAGGAAAGTCGACGTAAGCTTAGCTCAACGTCAAAAATTGTGCTTCGGAAAGAAAGACCAGATAGCACAATTAAAAAGTTGGACGATAATGATATAGCCGATCAGGCTAGGAATGACTTGATGGAGTATTAGAATTCTCAACAACAAAGTACTGGGAGTACTAAATCTCAGTGTTGATTCGATTCACAACCCGGTGTTTTTGGTTGACGACAACCTGAACCCGTGGAGTGGCTATGACGGGGAAAGGTATTACTTCGTCAGAAATTCATAAGATGAAGTGCAATGGGTTGATATCCTTAATATACCAGTGGGTAATACTCGAAGTAGAGTAGAATAGAAGCTTGACAGGTGAAATGATGTGTAGAAGACAAGTAATTTAACTTGTCCGAGAAACGGGATCAAAGAAGAACAATATGGCCGGAACCACGATTGCAAAAGATCAAATCCCAGATGTAAGGTGAACTTATACCAAGGGGATAATTAATTTAAGAGAAGCTTCCATGATAAGATCTACATCGTGTCCATGGGCATGAACACAAAGTCCAAGGTCGACTCCCACTTCTTCAATGTATAACCTTCCATTCACTTATCGCTTTGATAAAGGCATTAGTGTTGAAAGTTTTACCTGGTGAAATACCAGATGAGTAAGACTCGTGAAAACTTCCGAGTTCACACATATAAAGGAAGGCATAGGTTCAACCCGTCAGGGTATCGTGGAAACATATACCACAAGCTTCAATAGTAAATACCACCAGCTCGAAAGCAGAGCATGGTTGGCAAAAGGAGAGGATACAATTTACCAAAGGCATTATGTATCGAAGAAAGAACTCACAAGGTGATTAATTATGAAGGACACTGTCGGATAATAATCCAACAGTGGATATGGCGATCCAAAATGGAGTTGATGTGAGTATCGATACCCAATCAAAGGAAGAAAGAATGCAAATGCATCGGTTTATAGAACATCTGAATAATTCAATGTTTAAATAACAAAGGGATTATGATTTTCAATTCAAGGGATCAGAAGCAAACACTCTGTTTTAAGGATGGATAAGATGAGTATGCTTAGGGATACCATCGATGGTAATTTGATTGGTCGAGATCCAGCTCATGTTCAAAATGACATCTGAGCCAGAAAGATAATTTAAAAGGATCAACCGATGATTGTGAACATTCACAACGTATTGAATCAACAGACTCAAAAATGATGGTGACAAAGGAATGTCAATAAGACTACGAGGCTTATGGGATTAACCATAATGCAAGCAAGCAAGAATTTCAAGAGCAATAGGCTACTCAGGGTTTTCGGAAGTTCAAATAGTATTTTGAAGACTTTCGTGAAATACATGAATCAACTGGGGGATGAGCGGATACTCGATAAGTGCGAGAATCAACCGTAGGGGTACTCAGGTGACAAAGAACAGCAAGGCAATAAGCTCAAAGGATTATCGAAACAACGACGAGTTTTTTCGGGGTATCTTGTAATAACAAGACCAACTGGGGATGAAGGTAAGAATAACAACTGCAAGTAGTTATCCATAAGGGTTTACGGTGAAAGGGGAATTGCAAACGCGATGAACATAAGTTCTCGAGTTAACAGCGGAGAGTATCTTCGTGGTCTTCGTGCGGTAGAGCGATCATCGAGAGTAAGGGGCTCTCCGGGTGAAAGTGATAACGAGATCCTAATGTTAGATTTAGCAAAATTCATTTAACCCGAATAGAAGAGAGCTCAGAGTCCCAGAGTAAAGGTCGAGGAGTAAAAGATCCTAGTACCACCCAATGGCGACGTGGGCCCGTAAGGCACACAACCATGTTAGTAAAAGTTTTTGCAATGACTAGACTCAACTTCGGCCAAGGAGTTGGAAAGGGGATTCCTACAGCAATGGCTCGATACCAACTTGGACGCTTCGATTCAATCGTACACTAATCATGCACGCAAATGTGTACGATCAAGATCGAGACTCACGGAAGATATCACAACACAACTCTAAAACATAAATAAGTCATACAAGCATCATAATACAAGCCGGGGCCTCGAGGGCTCGAATACATGCTCGATCATAGACGAAGTCACGGAAGCAACAATATCTGAGTACGCACATAAGTTAAACAAGTTGCCATAAGATGGCTAGCACAAACCGATACAGATCGAAGAGGCGATGCCTCCCCTCGATCCTCCTAAACTACTCCGGTCGCCGCCGCCGGCTGCACGTAGTAGTAGGCACCTCCAAAGTAGTAGTCGCCATCGACGGTGGCGTCGCTCTGGGCTCCAAAGATCTGGTTGCGACAACCGTAAAGAAAGGAAAGGGGAAAAGGGGAGAAAGCAACCGTGAGTACTCATCCAAAGTACTCGCAAGCAAGGATCTACACTACATATGCATGGGTATATGTGTAAAGGGCCATATCGGTGGACCGAATCTGCAGAATGCCGTAATAAGAGGGGTTAGCTAATCCGTCAAGACTACGCTTCGCAGCCTCCGCCTTGCAAAGATGTAGAAGAGAGTAGACCAAGTCCTCCAAGTAGCATCGCCAAGTAGCATCTCCAAGTAGCATCTCCAAGAGCATCTCCAAGAGCATCGCATAGCATAATCCTACCCGGCGATCCTCCTCGCCGCCCCATGGAAAGGCGATCACCGGGTTGTCTCGTGGAACTTGGAAGGGTGTGTTTTATTAAGTATCCGGTTCTAGTTGTCATAAGGTCAAGGTACAACTCCAAGTCGTCCTGCTATCAAGATCACGGCTATTCAATAGATTAACTTCCTGCAGGGTGCACCACATAACCCAACACGCTTGATCCCATTTGGCGGACACACTTTCTGGGTCATGCCCGCCTCGAAGATCAACACGTCGTAGCCCCACCTAGGCACAACAGAGAGGTCAAGACGCCGTCTAAACCTAAGCGCCTGGGTGCAGGGCCCATCGCCTTAGCACACCAAGACGTTATAACGCGCCGGAAGCGTAACTAGCCCCTTAATACAAGTGCGAAGCTTACGCCCAATCCGGCGCGCGCCACTCGATCGGCCGACGTCAAGAAGGCTTCGGTGATACCACGACGCCGGGATACCCATAACTACTCCCACGTAGATGGTTAGTGCGTATAGACCAAATGGCCGACTCGGATCAAATACCAAGATCTCGTTAAGCGTGTTAAGTATCCGCGAACGCCGAACAGGCCAGCCCACTGCCTCCTAGGTGGTCTCAACCTGCCTGCCGCTCCGCCAAAAGTAACAATCGGGGCCGTCGGGAACCCAGCCCACCTCTACCAGATGGAGCCACCGTCCTTTCAAATTTCATCGTAATCACTTGCGGGTACTCAATGAGTCACCCGACTTTAGTCACCATCTCAGATAGTATGTATGTATGTATAGTATATACCCATGATCAACTCCCAAGTGATCACGGCCCGATAGTATAGCAAGGCGGTCGACAAGAATGTAGGGGCAATGATGATAAACTAGCATCCTATACTAAGCATTTAGGATTGCGGTAAGGTATCAACAGATGTAGCAACAATGTCGCTATGCATCGTAATAGGATCAACGAAAGCGAAGAATATGCTACACTACTCTAATGCAAGCAGATAGAGGAGAATAGGCGATATCCGGTGATCAAGGGGGCTTGCTGGTTGCTCGGCAAGAGAGAGGGGTCGCCAACTCCGTAGTCGAACCGGGGTCGCCGCGGTCTCGGGTCTATCGGAAAGAAGTAACGAGAGGAACGCAATAAATAACAGAGCAATCAAAGCATCACAAAGCGTAACAAGGCAATACGCGGTGCTAGGTGTGCCCTAACGCGCAATGAGGTGGTACCGACGAAGGAAACATCCGGAAAGTATCCGGTGTTTCGCGTTTTACAGATGAACCGGAGGTGAAAAGTTGCAGGTTCAATAGGTTAGGGAGGTGTGGCGACGAACGGGCTGCGATCCGGGTTCGCCTCGTCGCTTTGAGCAACTTTCATGTACAAAGTGTTTTCATCCGAAGTTACGGATTATTCTATATTAATTTTGAAAGATTTAAACATTTCTAAAATTACTACTAGTTAATTAATTTGAAAAAAATTACCGTGCCGTCATGACGTAACAGGACGTCAGCGGCCAAAGTTGACCATTGACCAGTCAACAGATGGACGGGTCTCAGCAGTCAATGACTGTTAGTTAGTATAAGTAGTTAATTAGGTTAACTAAACTTGATTAGTTTAATTTAACAGAATTAATTAGATTAATTAATTAACTATTTTTCTTTTTATTAATTCATCTATCCTTTTTTTTAAGTTCTGGGGCTGGGCCCGAACGTCATAGGCTGTACCAAAACCACTAAGTCAAACTAACCTAATTAAATGGGACCTACCGTGTCATAGGGTAGCAACTAATCTAACTAGTGTTAATTAGCACCTAACCTAAAATGCACATGGCCGGCCAGAGCCACACACAGCCATACGGCTTTGTACACACACGCACGCAAAGCACACGGCCACGGCCATGGCTATGGCCGCCAGTAGCAGTAACGCTAGCAACATTAGCAAGCAGCGGCAGCGGCGCAGCTAGCAACAGGCAAAGGCAGCAGCAGCGGTGCAGTAGCAGCAGCGCACAGGAGCCGGCAAGCGGCGGCTAGCGGCAACAGTAGCAGTACAAGCGGGTAGCAGCAGCGGCACAGCAGCAACAGCAGGAGCATCAGCGGCAAGTAGAAGCAGCGCAACAGCAACGACAGTAGCAGGGCGCGGCCCGGGCGCGTGTGGGAGCGCGGGCTGGGCGGGGGGCACGGCAGAGAGCCACGGAGGGCGCAGCCAGGAGAAGCAGCAGCGGCACGCGTGGCTGGCAGCGGACGCTGAGCTCCATCGGGCATGGCGGACGGAGCTCACGGGGTGACCACTACGGGCACGGATCGAAGGGGGAAAGAAGGGGAATCGGGGGAGGGGCTCACATCGAGCCTGTAGGTGAGCAAAGCGGGCTTGGGGAGGCTCCGGTGAGGTGGCACGGTCCAGCGGGTGGCGGTGGTCGGCGACGGGGCCGGGGGGCACCGGGCGGCGGCGGCGAGTGCCCCGATCCCGATCTGGATCGGGAGGAGAGGAGGACGGGGATCGTGGGGGGTGGGAGGTGCTACGGGTGGGGCTAGGGTTCGATGGGGAGTGCGGGGGTTAAGGGAGTGAGGGGGCCGGATGGGCCAGTGGGCTGGCCGGATGGGCCGTTTGGCCCAGTTAGCCAGGGGACTATTCCCCCTTTTATTTATTTTGTTCATTTTTCTTTTCTTCTTTTTCCCTCTACTGGTTTATATTATTTTAGTTTTTTTTTTAACATAAAAGTTGCACCTAAATTAGTATTACTAATTATACCTCGGTCACAAAAAGGTCTAACCCCCAAATAAAATAGTTTAGTATTTTATAAAATACAAAAGGCATTTATTTAGTTGTTTTAGCTACTGCTTACATCATTTTAGAGCATTCAAACATTTTATAAAAGTGTTGTTTCTTCACCATAATTACCTATGCTTTATTTATCACCGTTTGTACTTTTTAGTTTTGACATTTGAAAACTTTACTGGTTTGACTTTATTTTAAATTTGAATTCTGAATAGGTTTTGAACTGCGCATGATTAACAACAGTAATCGAGGTGACGTGGCATCATTTGGTGAGGGTTACTGTAGCTTAATTATCCGGGTGTCACAATCAGCTATGATTGATTACTTAAATCAATTGATGTGAAAAGCGAGTTTGATTTTTTACCAGAGAGACATGTGTGACACGTTACCATGTCCAAAGAAAAACTGACGTATGGCCTGGATATCTTTTTTTAAATAATGGAATATGTTACACATATCTAACAGTTATATAATTATAATTTTAGAAGACCCACCAGATCGAGGGCCGGTATTTTCTAATTAACGTAGAATTTTCTAGACTAATTCTCTTGCATCTAATTAACCCATCAATTACTTTTTATATATAAATAGATATGAGTATCGAACCCAACGAGAAGCTAAAGGCAGAACAAATATTCCCTCAAGTTCTATCGATCACCGATACAACTCTATGCACACTTGACGTTTGCTTTACCTAGAACAAGTATGAAACTATTTTGCAAGAATAAAACTACGAGTACTTTGCGAGAATAAAACTAAGAATAAAATGCAAGGTGGTAAAAGTGGATAGCTTTTGTCAACAAGAAATTCATTTGTCCCTAGACAATCGACAACAAGTACTGGTAATCATTCTTGTAATTTTATATGAGGGAGAGGCATTAGCTAACATACTTTCTCTACTTGGATCATATGCACTTATGATTGGAAATCTAGCAAGCATCCGCAACTACTAAAGATCATTAAGGTCGTGAAAACCAACCAGAGCATTAAGTATCAAGTCCTCTTTACTCCCATACGCCATGACCCACTTATCCGAGTTTACGCTGCTGTCACCCCCACAACACTGATAATAAGCAAACCATGAACATATTGCAACACCCTATAGCAGGGGGCCCTCACATTTGCACGAGAATGGAGGGCACCGTAGGACAACACCAAAATAAAATATACAATCATACCAACCAAGATCACGATTAACCCATAGGACAAAATGACTCAAACATCATAGGATAACCATAGATCATTGGGAAATAATATATGGAGTTGAGCACCATGTTTAAGTAGAGATTACAGCGGGGAGAAGGGGTGTTACACCGCTGCATAGAGGGGGAGAGAGTTGGTGATGATGGTAGCAAGGTTGTTGATGTAGATCGTCGTCACGATCCTAGCCCCGGCGGCACTCCGGTGCCACCAGGAGAGAGGGGGAGAGCCCCCCTCCTTCTTCTTCTTCCTTGGCCTCCCCCCTAGATGGGAGGAGGATTCCCCCTCTGGTCCGTGGCCTCCATGGCGGTGGAGGGGCAGGAGCCCCTCCGAGATTGTATCTACCTCTCTGTTCTCTTCTGTTTCGCGCTCCGCAGATCTGGCCGAAAACCGTTTCTTATATTCCCGGAGATCCGTAACTCCAATTGCGCTGATCTTTTTACATGATTTTTTTCCTGATATAAGATTCCTTGCGCTCGAAGTAGAGATCCAACTGACATACGAGGTGAGCACAACCCACCACCACGCGCCAGGGGCCTGGGGCGCGCCCCAGTGTATCTTGGTCCGTGTGTGCCTCCGTTTGTGGTGATTCCAACTCCTGAAATTCACAAATGTTCCAAAATAATTCTCCATGGAGTTTCATCATGTTTGGACTTTGTTTGATATGGATTTTCTATGATACAAAAACATGCAACAAACAGGAACTGGCACTGGGCACTGGATAATTAAGTAGTCTAAATAAATCATATAAAAAGTTGCCAAAAGTATGTAAAACTTGTATAATATTGGCATGAAACAATCAAAAATTATAGATACGACGGAGACGTATCAACATATGGTAGGAAAGTACCACATGGCACAAAAACTAGTTTTGCATCAACCAGCCGTGGCCTCCGATTCTATTCCGGTAAAATATCTAACAACGTACTTGCGATCCGCATGCTCCTTATCTACCCCGGGGTGCTATCCATTCAGCAACCATCAATATGACCATGTCTTCTTCCGCTTCAAGCATTGCACTCTTTTTTCTTGAATATGCATGAGTGTGCGTATCATATATTATAGAAGAAAGGGAAAGAAACCCTCCGTTGTTAAGTTACATGAATTTACAAAGTCGGATAAATCTGATCGACCATACAACTAACTCTCTCCGGACTACTCACCCTGCGCCCACTCGTTTGCCGCCTCGTAGAAGGCCTCCATTCCTTCTCATATCAGACCAGCCTTCCGCCAAACTTTGCTCTTGTCTACGATCTTGCGCAGTACCTACGGGAGGCAAACCGTGGCTCCATCAAAAGTTATGTCGTTCCTGTGTTTCCAAATCTCCCACATGGTGAGAAGGCAGATTGTGCGAATGCTCTTGCCCCCATCAACCTTACGTATCATGGAGGGCGCAGCAATCCTATAGCGACTCTCCGGCCTGCGATGCTCCTTGAGCCATACCTAGGGCCGCGAAAACCTTGGCCCAAACCTCCCTCGCAAAAATGCATTCGCTAAGCAGGTGGCTGATGGTTTCCTCATGTTGATTGCATAAAGGGCACGAGGCCTGATGCGGGAGGTCTCTTCGCGCCAATCTATCCAAAGTCCAGCATCGGTTCATGATGGCCAGCCATGCGAAAAATCTGCACCTCAAAGGGGTCTTCCAGCGCCATGTGAAAGCAGATGATGGGGAGACCTCGAGCCCGACGAATTTTGCTGCATAGGTCGATTTGGCCGAGTATTGGCTGTCCTGCTCCTAGGACCATGTGTAGGACCTTGAAGTATGTCTAGAGGGGGGTGATTAGACTACTTGACCAAATAAAAACTTAACCTTTTCCCAATTTTAGACTTTGGCAGATTTTAGCTATCTTTGGACAAGTCAAGCAATCATCACACAATTCAAGCAAGCATGCAAAGAGTATATGAGCAGCGGAAATTAAAGCATGCAACTTGCAAGAAAGTAAAGGGAAGGGTTTGGAGGATTCAAACGCAATTGGAGACACGGATGTTTTTGTCGTGGTTCCAATAGGTGGTGCTATCGTACATCCACGTTGATGGAGACTTTAACCCATGAAAGGTAACAGTTGCGCGAGTCCACGGAGGGCTCCACCCACAAAGGGTCCACGAAGAAGCAACCTTGTCTATCCCACCATGGCCGTCGCCCACGAAAGACTTGCCTCACAAATTAGGCGATATCCTTTCCCTTACAAATTCCTTGGTTCAACTCCACAATCTTGTCGGAGGCTCCCAAGTGACACCTAGCGAATCTAGGAGACACCACTCTCCAAGAAGTAACAAATGGTGCATTGATGATGAACTCCTTGCTCTTGTGCTTCAAATGATAGTCTCCCAACACTCAACTCTCTCTCATGGGATTTGGATCTGGTGGAAAGAAGATTTGAGTGGAAAGCAACTTGGGGAAGGCTAGAGATCAAGATTCATATGGTAGGAATGGAATATCTTGGCCTCAACACATGAGTAGGTGGCTCTCTCTCAGAAATGGTAAGTTGGAAGTGTAGGTTTGTTCTGATGGCTCTCTCCACGAATGAAGAGGAGGTGGAGGGGTATATATAGCCTCCACACAAAATCTAACCGTTACACACAATTTACCAAACTCGGTGGGACCGAATCAACAAACTCGGTCAAACCGATTTAGCAAATCTAGTGACCGTTAGGATTTTCGGTGGGACCGACATGCAACTCGGTAGGACCGATATGGTTAGGGTTAGGGCATAACGTAATCTCCGTGAGACCGATTACACAAACTCGGTGAGACCGATTTTGGTAATAAGCTTTCCAGAGAGTTGGTCAGATAAACTCGGTGGGACCGACTCGCTCATTACGGTGAGACCGAAATGTTACGAAAGGGAAACAGGGATTTTACATTGCAATCTCGGTGGGACCGATCGCTCACTTCGGTTAGACCGAAATGTTACGAAGGGAAACAGAGAGATTACAATCCCATCTTGGTGAGACCGAGATCCCTATCGGTAAGACCGATTTGCCTAGGGTTTGTGGCAGTGGCTATGACATTTGAACTCGGTGGCGCCGGATAGAAAGAATCGGTGGGACCGATTTTGACTTTGGGTTTAGGTCATATGTGGATGTGAGAAAGTAGTTGGGGGTTTTTGGAGCATATCACTAAGCACTTGAAGCAAGAGGCTCATTAAGCAACACCTCATCCCTCCTTGATAGTATTGGCTTTTCCTATAGACTCAATGTGATCTTGGATCACTAAAATGTAAAATGAAGAGTCTTGAGCTTTTGAGCTTGAGCCAATCCTTTGTCCTTAGTATTTTGAGGGATCCACTTTCATCATCCATGCCATGCCATTCATTGAGCTTTCCTAAAATATTTGTCTTGGAATAGCATTAGCTCAATGAGCTATATGTTGTTATGAATTACCAAAACCACTTAGGGATAGTTGCACTTTCAATCTCCCCCTTTTTGGTAATTGATGACAACATATAGATCAAAGCTTTGACAAATGATAATAAGATTGAAAAACATCGTCGCTTTGAGAAGTATGTGATAAGCAAGAGCTCCCCCTAAATTTGTGCATAGTTTGAGATTTGCTTTGGACTGCAAATGCACAAGGAATTAGGCTCATGGGTTACTCTTCCATGTCACATACATCTTGGTGGAGTGCTCAAAATAATAAAGATTCCATACATGCACTCATCACCAAGCAAAGTGAATGATCATATAAGGATAGGTAAGATAATATCATCTAACAAGCATAAGTGTAGCTTATGATCAAACACATGATCATCAATGTCTCACAGGTAATAGCATAGTAACTCAAGCAATCAAAAGCAAACAAAGTTTAACCACCAAAGCAAGAGAGAACAAAAAGCAACACTCTCTCTCTCGAAGCCTATGATCTATACATTTTTCTCCCCCTTTGGCAACAAGTTACCAAAAAGTTCACAGAAAAGCATAGTGCTAGATCGACTCTCAGGCTTGATATTCAGGTGGTGGTGTAGAGATGTCTCCTTGGACGAAGGCTTCAGTTGATGTGGATGGAGCTGGAGGAGTTGGTGCTGGAGCTGGTTGCACTGGAGCTGTAGGAGCTGTAGCTGGTGCAGATGATGTGGCTCGTGTCATCACGAGCACTCGCAGCTGATCTCTAAGCTCTAGGCACTCTGGCAAATGCATCGGTGGTTGTCTTGCCCTTCCTCTCCTGCATGTCATCCTGGAGCTGCTCCACAACTGACTGAATCTTAGTTACTTTGACATCTAGATCATAGAATTTTTGTTCCATGATTCTTTCTAGGCTCTCCTGGTTTTGAGTTAGGGTGGCCAACCCCTTCTCAATCCTCAGTGTTGATGCTATCAAGTAACCAAGCTGCTCCTGCTTGTTCTTCAAAAAGTACTCAGATGCCTCCTCTTGAGTTGGCATCTTGGCAGCCTTCTCTTTCTTTGCTTTCTCCTTCTCTTGAGCTTGCACTGATGATGGTTCATTCTCATTCATCACAACTTGATTGTCCTCAAAGTCTGGATAGATAGCAAAATGTTCTTTGTCCAGCAAGTATGTGCATGTGCCCATCTTTGAGTTAATCAACTCCTGAATCTGTGGGGCATACCCACAGCTTCTCTTCTGGTCTGCTGTTGTCCTCTTAATGGTCTCAACAATGAGGCTCATCACCTTGAATTTTTGTGGCACATCAAACAAGTGCAGCAAGTTGATAGCATGCCCTCTAATCATGTTGTGGTCACCTGACTTGGGCAATAAAGTGTGCCTTAGGATCCAGTTGATTGTTGGCAGCCCTGACAGAAGAAAATGAACTGACCCAAACTTATGTGTCTCAACTGCAGCATCTGGGATTTCCTTATACATATGAGCCATGGTATTTTGATCCATCTTCTTCTTGGCATAGACATCCAAGTCATCTTCACTCTCCTTTGGGGCATTGATCAGATTTGCCCATT
Source organism: Aegilops speltoides (assembly GCA_021437245.1). Lineage (NCBI taxonomy): Eukaryota > Viridiplantae > Streptophyta > Magnoliopsida > Poales > Poaceae > Aegilops > Aegilops speltoides. Next base: position 402,105,664 of record CM038147.1, read on the forward strand.
CCTCTATTATTGACTGGTACCTTGTACCTTCAGACATCCAAACTATCCTGCCATCTGGATAGAAGTGTGTTGTGGAGTAGAATTGCATAATGAGCTCATCATTCCACTTTGTGAGCTTCTGCCCAACAAAGTTTGCAACTCCACAAGGAATGAAACTGTCTTGCACTCCAGGATAGTGTTCTTCATTCTCCTTCATGTAGGTCCAGTCGACCCACCTCATATCACACACTATAGGTTTCTTGTCCAACAACACTGTCTCATAGAAATCCTGCTGTTCCTTAGTGTGGAACCTGTAATCAACAGCAGTTCTTCTTCTGATAGCATATGGATCTGATAGCCTCCACAGCCCGAGTCCTGCATCCTTTCTTAACTTCATGTTCTCAGCCACAGGATGAGCATCATTGTGGTCTGGAATCTTGGGCTTTAGCTTCCTCAGGACTTGTCCTTCATCATCTTCCTCATCAGAAACTTCAGGCACTGGGGCCTTGTTCTTCTCAATAGCTGGAATACTCCTGGTATTCCTCTTTGGTGCAAGCTTGGGCTTGGGGGCAGCTTTGGGTGCTTCCTTGGGCTTTGATGTTGCAGCCCCTGACTTTATAACATCACCCATCAGCTTTTGTGCCTTGGGTGCTGGTGCAGCAACCTCTTCTTGCTCTTCTTCTGAGTCTCTCCTCATAGAGGGGTTGCCAAGAACCTTGGCAGTAGTGGTTCTGACTCTCTTCTTCTTCTTATCTTGACCAGCGGGTTCATCTTCTGACTCAATGGTAAACTTCATAGTTTCTCCAGTGGGAACTTTCTTGGGTTTGGAAGTTGTAACTCTTCTAGCAGGTGCCTCTTTGGGATCAGGCTTTTCAGGTACTTGAGTTGATCCTCTGACCTTCAGCATAGGTGTCCTCTTGGCAGGGACAAGTCCAGGCTTTGTGTTCTTTGCTGAAGCATACTCCTTTTTGAGCACTACCTTCTTGGAGGTAGCCTCATCTTCTTCTGCCATATAATCCTCATCCTCAGATTCTGAGGTTCTCTTCTTCCTTGTTCTGGTGGCAGCTTTAGGCAAATTGCTTGGGGTGCTCCTGCTGCCATCATCTGAAGTGCTAGAGGGACTAGTGCCCTCACTCATGTGATTGTGCTCTTCTGACTTGTTCTGACTATCACTTTGGTTTGACATGCTACAAACTCTGACTGCTGACCCTGTGAATAGTTATAGATGAGATAGAGTGGATGAGCATCACAAAATGCAGAAATTTTTGCAAAAGAATGATTCAAAAACTCAGTTTTAGTTTTCCACAGAAAGCATTTCGGATCAACCGATTTTCAAACTCGGTGATACCGAAGCAGTTTTGGAACCTAAACTGGTGAACTCGGTCGGACCGAGTCACGCTTTAGAACACACCGAGACTGCTAGGGTTTCACAAAGTTCTAAAATCGGTCACACCGATTAGCGATTCTCGGTCAGACCGAGAGTTACTAGTGCAATGGCGATAGCCAAACCAGTGGGACTGAGTTTTTCAACTCGGTGGGTCCGAGATGGTTTCGGCGGAAACCTAACCCTAAATTTTCAAATCGCATCTATTCTAAGGATTGTATTGACTAGATAGGAGTGTTTGAATCGTGGCAAGAATCATAATGAACACAATGTGCTAGGAATCAGACGGGGATAGCACTGTGATCGAGTCCATACCCTAGCTTGGCGATGAACTCGCTACGGCGGCAACGGCGGGGGTGAATTCCGTTGACGGCGGCGGAGACCAGCGACAGGAGGCGGCTGGCAACGAGGAGACGATCCGGAGACCTGGTAGGCAGAGCGAGCTATCCGTGGGCGAAGAGATTCGGAGAAAGTTTTCCAAATTTTGCCCGTGAGTATATATAGCCCGACCCTGTCGGTGTGACCGAGTGGAACAACTAGGTGGCACCGAGATACATAACTGTATACAGTTACAGCAACTCAGTGTGACCGAAAAGTTCCAATCGGTTGCACCGAGATTGAAAACCTAGATCGACTAAGTAATTTCGGTAGTACCAAAATGGAGGAATCGGTCAGACCGAGAATCACAAAGAAGTTTTGGAAGTTTAAGTCTATGATGCATCAGGGACTCCGAGTGCTCCTCACACAGAGTGGTTCGAATCTGACTTGATCAAATTTTGTGATGTATCATGAATAGAGTTTGAGATGAGAAAAGCATAGATAGCTAGAGAAGGTTCTTAGTCATTCTTGTCCATCCACTTGGCAAAAAGAAAAAGAAGCCAATCAATCAAAGCAACAAGTGGATGTCCTCGAATGAGTAAAATATGCAACCAACATACTCACACAATAAAATGGCAAATGAAATATGTGGCAAAGCATGCACAACCAATTCTAGCATCTATCAAACAATTGGCGATGACTAGGTCATCTATATATGAGTATATTGACTTAGGAGTCAAATGAGAACATTTGATCATAGGTCATACTCATCGTTTAAGCTCAAGTGGGGTTACCACTTTTACATAATGCATTGATGTGTTCACACCATTAGAGTTGCTTTGACTCAATTCTTAGAGTTAAGCTCCCCCTAGATGTGAGATCCCCCTTTACAGGGATGAACTAACCATGGGTTTTGTCGATGATGACTTCATGTAGGTGTTGGAAATGTGGATGCTCAATGTTGATTTAGATCATTTGGAGCAATCCTTTGGAGTGAGTTGCACTTTCAACATACCTACATGGGTTAGTCCCACAAGGAACAAACAAGAATGTCCATAGACATAGAGTGATGCTCACACAAGATGATGTCCATGAAATCATTAGGTTACCTTGTCCCTTGCCTTACCAACAAGAGGGTTTGTGACTCCTTGAACTAGTGCAAGATGTGGAAGTTGATTGCACTTGTCCTTGCCATAATGATATGAGTGAAGAATGTTGGCGGAGTCACCCTCAAGAACTCTCTAGTTCTTCTTCTTCGGGATCCACATCATCTTGATGGGAATCCTTGGAGTTGTAGTTGTACTTGATGAAGTAGAACTTGACGTAGTCTTGGGAACCCACTTGACCAAGGCCTTAGGTGCTTCTTCAAATGCATCAATATCCTCTTGAAGCTTGTCCTTGCCTTTGTTCTTATGGTCTTGTGGTGGAAGATCATCTTGTGCTTGTGTTCCCTTGAAGGAAGTAGGATCATACTTCTCTTGTTGAGGAACAAACTTCGTCTTGGGGTATTGATCTTCTTCCCACTCAACTCCATTGGCATTGAACTTTCGTTCAAAACCAACACCTTGATTCTTCCGGTGCCTTCCTTGCTTGCGTACAATTTCCTCGAATTGCTTACTACCGGCAAGGCTCTTGTATACACCTTTTTCTATAATTCCCTTCAATAAGCTATTTTCTTGCTCAAGTGTAACTTGGCTAAGAGAATCATTAGTGGAATCAATAGAACTACTAGAAGCAACAATATTGGATTTGGCATTGTTATTGTTACTACTAGAGGAAGGATCTTTCTTGTACTTGTTACTAGACTTGACTTGAGGTATGTAAGTAGATAAGAGTAAACGTTTGGCAATGTAAGAAGAACTTTTCTTACAGAGATCATCATTGATTACCTTTAAGAACTCATGCTCTTGCTCAAGATTGAGCTTTTCAGAGCGTAACTTCTCATGAGCCCTTAAAAGTTCTCGATGATCTTCGAAGATAGTTTCATGAGCTAACTTAAGAGTGTTTAGTTCTTTAGTTAGAAGCTCAATCTTCTCCTTATCATTGTCATTCGTTTTACCTTGATTAGCATGATTAATTGATGTTTCATCATAGTATTCATCACTAGAGTTGTCAACAAGTAAATCATCATCACCTAGCAAGTCATCTTCATCAGTATTAAAATCAACATACTCGGGATGTGTTACCTTAGGACCTTTGGCCATGAAGCATCTTCCAATTCCTTCATTTGGTGAGTCAAATATGTCGTAGGAGTTGGTTGACACAAGTGCTAGACCGACAACACCTTCATCTTGAGTATATTCGGAGTCGGAGTGATAGCTTCTCTCGGAGTGATTGTCGGAGTCGGAGCCGGATATCCATTCACCAACATGAGCTTGATGTCTTCGTTTTGTGTAGCTCCTTGATGATTTGTCCTTCCTTTCCGAATCCTTGCTTCTCTGTGAGGGTCTTCGTTCATAATGATCATCTCTACTCCTCCTCTCTCTTGGTGGTGATTCTTCTCTTTTGCTTCTTCTTTTTGGAGAATCTTCTCTTCTTTTGTAGGGTGTCGTACACTCATTGGAGTAGTGTCCGGGTCTCCCACAATTGTAGCAATTGCGCTCTCGACTAGAAGATCTTTTGTCATTGTAGGACCTTGACTTAGAGCTTCTTTCCTTGCTTCTAATCTTGTAGAATTTGTTGAAGTTCTTCACCATTAAGCTCAATTCTTCATTCAAGGTTTGTTTCTCACTTGATGATGTGGGGGCTTCACATGAGGCTTTGTAAGCACCACTTGACTTGTTGTGAAGTTCCTCCTTATCCTTGAGTGACATCTCATGAGCAACAATTCTTCCAATGACTTTCATTGGCTTGAGATCTTTGTAGTTTGGCACCATTTGGATCAATGTGCACACGGTATCATACTTTCCATCCAATGCTCTTAGGATCTTCTTGATGATGAATCAGTCGGTCATCTCTTCACTCCCTAAGCCGGCAATCTCATTTGTGATAAGAGCAAGCCTAGAGTACATTTCAGTGACACCTTCACCATCCTTCATTTTGAACTTGTCAAGCTGACTTTGGAGCACATCCAACTTGGATTCCTTGACGGAGTCGGTACCTTCATGCATATCAATCAAAGTATCCCAAATTTCCTTTGCATTCTCAAGACGGCTGATTTTGTTGAATTCTTCGGGGCACAAGCCATTGAAGAGGATATCACAAGCTTGAGAGTTGTATTGCAGCATCTTCAATTCTTCCGCACTAGCTTCACGGTTCGGCTCTCTCCCATCAAAGAATTCACCTTGCAAGCCAATACACACAATAGCCCAAACGGCGGGGTTATGTCCAAGAATATGCACTTTCATCTTATGCTTCCAACTAGCAAAATTAGTACCATCAAAGTAAGGACCTCTACGGTGACAATTTCCCTCACTAGACGCCATATTCTCCTAGGTTGTGAAACCAAGGCTATGACCACCAAAAGCTATGGAAATCAAAGCAAATGGAGACCAAAGCTCTGATACCACTTGTAGGACCTTGAAGTATGTCTAGATGGGGGTGATTAGACTACTTGACCCAATAAAAACTTAACCTTTTCCCAATTTTAGACTTTGGCAGATTTTAGCTATCTTTGGACAAGTCAAGCAATCATCACACAATTCAAGCAAGCATGCAAAGAGTATATGAGCAGCGGAAATTAAAGCATGCAACTTGCAACAATGTAAAGGGAAGGGTTTGGAGGATTCAAACGCAATTGGAGACACGGATGTTTTTGTCGTGGTTCCGATAGGTGGTGCTATCGTACATCCACGTTGATGGAGACTTCAACCCACAAAGGGTAACGGTTGCGCGAGTCCACGGAGGGCTCCACCCACGAAGGGTCCATGAAGAAGCAACCTTGTCTATCCCACCATGGCCGTCGCCCATGAAGTACTTGCCTCACTAGCGGTAGATCTTCATGAAGTAGGCAATCTCCTTGCCCTTGCAAACTCCTTGGTTCAACTCCACAATCTTGTCGGAGGCTCCCAAGTGACACCTAGCCAATCTAGGAGACACCACTCTCCAAGAAGTAACAAATGGTGCGTTGATGATGAACTCCTTGCTCTTGTGCTTCAAATGATAGTCTCCCCAACACTCAACTCTCTCTCATGGGATTTGGATCTGGTGGAAAGAAGATTTGAGTGGAAAGCAACTTGGCGAAGGCTAGAGATCAAGATTCATATGGTAGGAATGGAATATCTTGGCCTCAACACATGAGTAGGTGGCTCTCTCTCAGAAATGGTAAGTTGGAAGTGTAGGTTTGTTCTGATGGCTCTCTCCACGAATGAAGAGGAGGTGGAGGGGTATATATAGCCTCCACACAAAATCTAACCGTTACACACAATTTACCAAACTCGGTGGGACTGAATCAACAAACTCGGTCAGACCGATTTAGCAAATCTAGTGACCGTTAGGATTTTCGGTGGGACCGACATGCAACTCGGTTGGACCGATATGGTTAGGGTTAGGGCATAACGTAATCTCGGTGAGACCGATTTCACAAACTCGGTGAGACCGATTTTGGTAATAAGCTTTCCAGAGAGTTGGTCAGATAAACTCGATGGGAACGATTCGCTCATTTCGGTGAGACCGAAATGTTACGAAAGGGAAACAGTGAGTTTACATTGTAATCTCGGTGGGACCGATCGCTCACTTCGGTTAGACCAAAACGTTACGAAGGGAAACAAAGACATTACAATCCCATCTCGGTGAGACCAAGATCCCTATCGGCAAGACCGATTTGCCTAGGGTTTGTGGCAGTGGCTATGACATTTGAACTCGGTGGCGCCGGATAGAAAGAATCAGTGGGACCAATTTTGACTCTGGGTTTAGGTCATATGTGGATGTGAGAAAGTAGTTGAGGGTTTTTGGAGCATATCACTAAGCACTTGAAGCAAGAGGCTCATTAAGCAACACCTCATCCCTCCTTGATAGTATTGGCTTTTCCTATAGACTCAATGTGATCTTGGATCACTAAAATGTAAAATGAAGAGTCTTGAGCTTTTGAGCTTGAGCCAATCCTTTGTCCTTAGTATTTTGAGGGATCCACTTTCATCATCCATGCCATGCCATTCATTGAGCTTTCCTGAAATATTTGTCTTGGAATAGCATTAGCTCAATGAGCTATATGTTGTTATGAATTACCAAAACCACCTAGGGATAGTTGCACGTTCACCATGCGATACGATCCCGCCGCTAATCATCTAGTTGTATTGCCGCTATCTTGGGCCATATGCCCATGTATTGACCGAGGGCCTCGATGTCAAGCGAGGGACCAATATCTGTCGCCCATCGCTCCTCGACGATTGCCTCGCAGACTGTTCTGGAGCGCCTCGTCCTTGCCGGAATGCGTTTGTAAGCTCGCAGCGCCAGCTCTGGCAGTCGGTACCCATCCATCCACCTATCCTCCCAAAATAGCGTCTCCCATCCATCTCCAACTTCTGCCCGCGTTGCTGCTTGGAAGAGGCACTTGAGTCCCTTTGGCAGAGAGAAGGCGAATTCCACCCATGGCCTATCCAAGCTTTTAAATCAAGGCCGATATGACCGATATATAGGCCGATATATCATTTTTGGGGCTCTACCGATATAGACATAACATATCATTTTGTAAATATCATTTTCAAACATATCACCCGATATGGACCGGAATATCGACCGATATGGCCGATATTTAGGCCGATATGTCCACCGATATAGAACGATACGTACATAACAATAGTTCTTTATTAAATAACAGTGAAATAAGATTATGCATTTACAACTTTGATATATATTATCAAAGTCATGCACAACGTTTCGTACAAATGCATATATATCGTATTGTTTTTAATCATAGAGTAATAATTTTGTGAATTTTTCCTTAATAGTTTATTAATCAACAAGTTAATAACAACAAATCTAAAAGTGTTATGTTGAAGTATAGACATCATAAATTTTGTTTTACTAAAAATATATGTTTTGAACAAGAATAATGAGATAAAATAGTCATGTTTTCTCCGATATATGTACATATCGTCCGATATATCACCCGATATCCGACATCCGATATGTTGAAGCCAAACCGATACGAACCCGATATCCGATATTTGGAAGCTTGGGCCTATCCCGATGAGTCCATTGCAACCATAGCCATCATGCCTGCAGGGCCACGTTCATCCACTTCATGTCTAGGATGCCCAGGCCTCCTGCCCACTTGGGCCTACACACTCGTTTCCAAGCCACCATGCAGGCGCCTCTGCCAGGCTCTGCTTTCCCATACCATAAGAAGTCGTGGCAAATCTTGATCGGCGCTGAGATTGTTTTGGCGGTAACTCCATGGCAAGCATTGTGTGGATCGGGATCGCCGAGAGAACTGACTACACTAGAAGGGCACGGCTGCTCTTCGGGAGCATCGCCTCCTTCCAGTGTGGCAAGCGCGTTGCAAGCTGCTCCACAAGGCCCTAGAATTGCGCTGTCGTCTGCTTTCTGATGGACAACGGTAGACCTAGATACTTGCATGGGGAGGAAGCACTCGAGCAACCCAGTGTGGTGCGGACAAGATCCATCTCCTCCGGAGAAGATCGGATGGGCATAGCCGTTGTCTTTGCCATGTTTACTCTGAGTCCAGGGGCCTACCCAAAGATGCTTAGGATTGACGCACATACTGTAAGATCCTGGCTCGTTGGCTTGACGAACAATGTGACATCATCTGTGAACATAGATAGGCGCTGCGTGAGACCCGTCCGAGCGAGGGGGGTAAGGATCCCAGATGTCTTCGCTTTCTGGAACAGGTGCTGCAAGGGCTCCATGCATAGTATAAACAACATTGGGGAGATTGGGTCCCCTTTCCGTAGGCCACAACAGTTGTAGATTGTAGATCCAGGCACCCCATTGACCGCAATTTTAGTTGTTGATGTCGACAATAATCCACAAATCCAAGCTATCAACCTTGGCCCGAGGCCCATTTGTTCCAACACCTCCAGTAGGAACGGCCACTGAATGGTGTCGAAGGCCTTCGATATGTCAAGCTTCACTAGCATCGCGGGGCTCCATAGTGCGTGAAGGCGGCGCGCCGTGCCTTGTATGAGCATGAAGTTGTCGTGTAAAGATTGGCCCCTCACGAAAGCGCTCTGGTGGTTACCAACTAGATGCGGCAGTTCCGCTGCCAACCTTGTTGCTAACACCTTCTCAAAGATCTTGATTACCCCATGAATAAGGCTCACTGGCCTGAAATCCGTAAGTTCCACCGCCCCGTCCTTCTTTAGCAGTAGGGATACTAATGCCTTGTTGATGGCGCCCAGTCCGCGCATATCTTCTTTGAAGAATTGATCCATCGCTCGCATGAGATCGTCTTTTATGATATGCCGGTATGAGGCATAGAAATGTCCGGTAAATCCGTCCAACCCGGGGGCTTTGTCCATCGGCATGCATTTGATGATTTTCTCCACTTCCTCGTAGCCGAAGGGAGCCTCCAGATGGGCTAGTTTCCACGCCGGCAGGTTAAGCTCCTCCGAATTCTGTGTGAATTCATGCTCTGGGGCTGACCCGAATAATCCTTCGTAGAAATCATCCACTGCGATGGCGATCATGTCTTGGTTGGTTAGCATCTGTCCGCTGGACTGGAGCAACAAGATTGCGTTTTTTCGCTGCTTGTGGCAAGCCTGCTGATGGAAGAACGCCATATTTGCCTCGCCCTCTTTCAGTTGTAGCATCCTCGATCGCTGATGCGCGATCGTTCGTTGTAGCAAAGACAACCCCAACAACTTTTGCTTTAGTAGCTTTCTTAGGTCGTGATCCCCTTCGGTGAGCTGCCTAGTGTCCATGGCCTCATCGAGCTTTGTAGTGACCTCAAGGGCAATAAGGATCTGCAACTTGACGTTCCCGATCCAACGATCGCTCCATCGCTGTAGGGCCTTGGAGGTGGCCCTTAGCTTGCTATCCAGTGCCACAAAAGGATTCCCAGCCAAGGGAACCGACTGCCAGGCCGTCCGCACTGTCTCCTCAAATCCCTCCGCCCTTGGACAAAAGGCTTCAAAAGGGAACCTCTTGCCAACTATGATATCTACATTCAGGTCCAGCAAGAGGGGACAATGGCCCGACACCGCTGATCCCATGCAGTGAGGAGGCATGCCGGGTGCAGCTCCTCCCAATCCCAGGAAGCAAACCAGTGATCAATCTTCTCCATGGTGGGTCGCCGCCATTCATTCGACCATGTAAACTTCCCGCCATTCAAGTATAGCTCTCGAAGCTCTAGCCTGTTAATCTTGGACCGGAATCTAGCATCATTCTGTGGTTTACCGCATCGTTGCTTTTATCTTCAGGGTTGACCAACAGGTTGAAGTCTCCAGCGATCACCCAGGGTCCCGCATGGAGGTCTCTGATATCCAGTAGCTCTTGCAAAAACTCGACTTTGTCCTTGCTACATTGTGGTCCGTAGACTCCGGTTAGCCACCACCGTGCCCCATCAAGAGGCTTGACCAGAGTAGTCAGCATGTTAGTGGTACAGTGCGGGTTGGACATTGCCACCCTCGATGCATCCCAAGTAATCAAGATTCCACCGCGGTGCCCACGGCCGGGAGGTATAAGAAATTCCCAAGTCTATTACCCAGGCAGTGTGCAATGATATCCAGCGTTATGCTACCTCTTGAGCACTGCGTTGGATTTCCCCGAAGAGGAGAGGATGATGCAGTAAAGTAGCGTAAGTATTTCCCTCAGTTTTTGAGAACTAAGGTATCAATCCAGTAGGAGACCACGCACAAGTCCCTCGTACCTACACAAAACGATAGCAACTCGCAACCAATGCTTAGGGGTTGTCAATCCCTTCACGGTCACTTACGAGAGTGAGATCTGATAGAGATAATATTTTTGGTATTTTTGATAGATAGATGCAAAGTAAAAAGTAAAGGTAAAGTAAAAACAAAGCAAATAAATAAAGTGATATAGATTGATATGATGAGAATAGACCCGGGGGCCATAGGTTTCACTAGTGGCTTCTCTCAAGAGCATAAGTATTCTACGGTGGGTGAACAAATTACTGTTGAGCAATTGACAGAATTGAGCATAGTTATTAGTATATCTAGGCAATGATCATGTATATAGGCATCACGTCCAAAACAAGTAGATTGAAATGATTCTGCATCTACTACTATTACTCCAATCATCGACCGCTATCCTGCATGCTTCTAGAGTATTAAGAAATAACAGAGTAACGCCGTAAGCAAGATGACATGATGTAGAGGGATAAATTCATGCAATATGATAAAAAAACATCTTGTTATCCTCGATGGCAACAATACAATACGTGCCTTGCAACTCTTTACATCGAGTAAGGACACCGCAAGATTGAACCCAAAGCTAAGCACTTCTCCCATTGCAAGAACTACCAATCTAGTTGGCCAAACCAAAAAGGATAATTCAAAGAGACTTGCAAAGATAACTCAATCATACATAAAAGAATTCAGAGAAGAATCAAATATTTTCCATAGATAATACTGGATCATAAACCCACAATTCATCGATCTCAACAAACACACCACAAAAAGAAGATTACATCGAATAGATCTCCACGAGAGAGGGGGAGAACATTGTATAGAGATCCAAAAAGAGAGAAGAAGCCATCTAGCTACTAGCTATGGACCCGAAGGTCTGAAGTAAACTACTCACACTTCATCGGAGGGGCTATGGTGATGATGTAGAAGCCCTCCATGGTGGATGCCCCCTCCGGCGAAGCTCCGGAACAGGCCCCAAGATGGGATCTCGTGGAAACAGAAGGTTGCGGCGGTGGAATTAGGTTTTTGGCTCCTGTTCTGATCGTTCGGGGATATGTAGGTATATATAGGAGGAGAGAGTACGTCGGTGGAGCTCCGAGGGGCCCACGAGGTAGGGGGGCGCGCCCTCCACCCTCGTGACCTCCTCGGGCACTACTTGGAGTAGGGTCCAAGTCTCATGGGTCACGTTCAGTTGGAAAATCATGATACCGAAGGTTTCATTCCGTTTGGACTCCATTTGATATTCTGTTTCTTCGAAATACTAAAAAAGGCAAAAACAAAGAATTACAGGCTGGGCCTCCGGTTAATAGGTTAGTCCCAAAAGTAATATAAAAGTGGAAAATAAAGCCCAATATAGTCCAAAACAGTAGATAAAGTAGCATGGAGCAATCAAAATTATATATACGTTGGAGACGTATCGCATCCCAAGCTTAATTCCTGCTCGTCCTCGAGTAGGTAAATGATAAAAAGAATTTTTGATGCGGAGGATACTTTGGCATAATTTCAATGTAAATCTTCTTAATTGTGATATGAATATTCAGATCCGAAAGATTCAAGACAAAAGTTCATATTGACACAAAAATAATAATACTTCAAGCATACTAATCAAAGCAATCATGTCTTCTCAAAATAACATGGCAAAAGAAAGTTATCCCTACAAAATCATATAGTCTGGCTATGCTCCATCTTCCCCACACAAAATATTTAAATCATGCACAACCCCGATGACAAGCCAAGCAATTGTTTCATACTTATGACATTCTGAAAACTTTTTCAATCTTCACGCAATACATGAGCGTGAGCCATGGATATAGCACTATAGGTGGAATAGAAGGGTGGTTGTGGAAAAGACAAAAGGAGGGAAGATAGTCTCACATCAACTAGGCGTATCAACGGGCTATGGAGATGCCCATCAATAGATATCAATGTGAGTGAGTAGGGATTGCCATGCAACGGATGCACTAGAGCTATAAGTATATGAAAGCTCTACAAAAGAAACTAACTGGGTGTGCATCAACTTGCTTGCTCACGAAGACCTAGTGCATTTTGAGGAAGCCCATCATTGGAATATACAAGCCAAGTTCTATAATGAAAAATTCCCACTAGTATATGAAAGCGACAAAATGAGAGACTCTCTATCATGAAAATCTTGGTGCTACTTTGAAGCACAAGTGTGGTAAAACGATAGTAGCATTGTCCCTTCTCTCTTTTTCTCTCATTTTTTTTATTTGGGCCTTTCTCTTCTCTTATTTTATGGCCTCTTTTTTTGTAAAGTCCGGAGTCTCATCCCGACTTATGGGGGAACCATAGTCTCCATCATCCTTTCCTCACTTGGGACAATGCTCTAATAATGATGATCATCACACTTTTATTTTCCTTACAACTCAACAATTACAACTCGATACTTAGAACAAAATATGACTCTATATGAATGCCTCCGGCGGTGTACCGGGATATGCAATGAATCATGAGTGACATGTATGAAAGAATTATGAACGGTGGCTTTGCCACAAATACGATGTCAACTACATGATCATGCTAGCAATATGACAATGATGGAGCGTGTCATAATAAACGGAATGGTGGAAAGTTGCATGGCAATATATCTCGGAATGGCTATGGAAATGCCATGATAGGTAGGTATGGTGGCTGTTTTGAGGAAGGTATATGGTGGGTGTATGATACCGCTAAAAGTGTCTTGGTATTAGAGAGGCTAGCAAAAGTGGAAGGATGGGAAAAGTGTGTATAATCCATGGACTCAACATTAGTCATAAAGAACTCATATACTTGTTGCAAAAATCTAGAAGTTCTCAAAGCAAAGTATTACACGCATGCTCCTAGGGGGATAGATTGGTAGGAAAAGACCATCACTCGTCCCCGACCGCCACTCATAAGGAAGACAATCAATAAATAAATCATGCTCCGAGTTCATCACATAACGGTTCACCATACGTGCATGCTACGGGAATCACAAACTTCAACACAAGTATTCATAAAATTCATAATCACCCAACTAGCACGACTTTGATATTATCACCTCCATATCTCAAAAGAATTATCAAGCATCAAACTTATCTTAGTATTCAGTTCACTCAAAAGAAAGTTTCACATATCTTGAACACCAAGTATATTAACATTAAGCAAATTACCATGCTATTAAAGACTCTCAAAATAATCTAAGTGAAGCATGAGAGATCAAATAGTTTCTTTAAAACAAATCCACCACCGTGCTCTAAAAGATATAAGTGAAGTACTAGAGCAAAAATTATCACGCTCAAAAGATATAAGTGAAGCACTATGAGCAAAACTATCAAGCTCAAAAGATATAAGTGAAGCACATAGAGTATTCTAACAAATTCCAATTCATGTATGGCTCTCTCAAAAGGTGTGTACATCAAGGATGATTGTGGTAGACTAACAAGCAAAGACACAAATAATACAAGACGCTCCAAGCAAAACACATATCATGTTGGTGAATAAAAATATAGCTCCAAGTAAATTACCGATGGAAGTGGACGAAAGAGGGGATGCCTTCCGGGGCATCCCCAAGCTTTGACTTTTTGGTGTCATTGGATTATCTTGGGGATGCCATGGGCATCCCCAAGCTTAGGCTCTTGCCACTCCTTGTTCCATAATCCATCAAAAGAATTCACCCAAAACTTGAAAACTTCACAACACAAAACTCAACAGAAATCTCGTGAGCTCCGTTAGAGAAAGAAAACAAAAGACTACTTCAAGGTACTGTAATGAACTCATTCTTTATTATATTGGTGTTAAACCTACTGTATTCCAACTTCTCTATGGTTTATAAACTAATTTACTAGCCATAGATTCATCAAAATAAGCAAACAACACACGAAAAACAAAATCTGTCAAAAACAGAACAGTCTGTAGCAATCTGTAACTAACGCAAACTTATGGAACTCTAAAAATTCTACCCAAATAGGGAGTCCTGGAAAATTTGTTTATTGATCAGAAGCAAAAAGAATCAACGCAAAATCACGTTCCTGTGATTTATCATAACTAAATTTGTGCGCGCAAAGTTTCTGTTTTTCAGCAGAATCAAATCAACTATCATCGTAGGTTATCCTATAGGTCCTACTTGGCACAAACACTAATTAAAACATAAAACCACATCCAAACAGAAGGCAGATGGATTATTTATTCCTAAACAAAAGCAAAAACAAAAAACACAAAATAAAATTGGGTTGCCACCCAACAAGCGCTATCGTTTAACGCCCTTAGCTAGGCATAAAAGCAAGGATAGATCTAGGTATTGCCATCTTTGGTAGGCAATCCATAAGTGGCTCTCATGATAGATTCATATGGTAATTTTATTTTCTTTCTAGGAAGTGTTCCATACCCTTCTTTAAGGAAATTGGAATCTAATATTCCTTCCTTCATATCAATAATTGCACCAATCGTTCTAAGGAAAGGTCTACCAAGAATAATAGGACATGAAGGATTGCAATCTATATCAAGAACGATAAAATATACGGGCACATAATTCCTATTTGCAACAATAAGAACATCATTAATTCTTCCCATAGGCTTTTTAATAGTGGAATCCTCAAGATGCAAGTTTAGAGAGCAATCATCAAAATCACGGAAATCTAGCAAATCACATAAAGTTTTGGGGATAGTAGAGACACTAGCACCCAAATCACACAAAGCATGAAACTCAAAATCTTTAATTTTAATTTTAATAGTAGGTTCCCACTCATCATAGAGTTTTCTAGGGATAGAAACTTTCAACTCAAGTTTTTCTTCATAAGATTGCATCAAAGCATCAACAATATGTTCGGCAAAGGCCTTATTTTGACTATAAGCATGAGGAGAATCTAGCACGGATTGCAACAAGGAAATACAACCAATCAAAGAGCAATTTTCATAATTAAATTCCTTGAGATCCAAAATAGTGGGTTTAGCAACATCACAGTTTTTATTTATTTCAATCCCACTTTCATCAATTTCATCATCAAGATCTAGAAACTCCGAATTCTTAGAACGCCTTCTAGGTAAAGGAAGATAATCTTCAGATTCATCAAGATTCAAATTGTAAAACAAAGATTTAATGGGGGACACATCAATAACTTTTAGATCTTCATCTTGATTTTCATAGGGATTGGAAGAACACGCTTTAATAAAGGCATCTTTGGAAGCACGCATCCTAGCGGTTCTTTCCTTGCACTCATCATTGGAAATTCTCATGGCTTTGAGAGACTCATTGATATCATGCTTAGGAGGAATAGGTCTAAGCTCTAAAGAATCAATTTAAAGAGAAATTCTATCAACGTTCCTAGCCAAATCATCAACTTTAAGCAATTTCTCTTCAAGCAAAGCATTAAAATTCTTTTGTGAATTCATAAACTCTTTAACACTACTCTCAAATTCAGAGGGAATCTTATTAAAATTTCCATAAGAGTTGTTGTAGGAATTTCCATCATTATTAGAAGGATTACTAGGATAAGGCCTAGGATTAAAATTCCCTCTATAAGCGTTGTTTCCAAAACTATTCCTACCAACAAAATTCACATCCATAGATTCATTATTATTCTCAAGCAAAGTGGATAAAGGCATATCATTGGGATCAAGAGGAGTATTTTTAGGAGCAAACATCTTCATAAGTTCATCCATCTTTTCACTCAAAACATTGATTTCTTCTACAGCATGCACTTTTTTACTAGAAGATCTTTCGGTGTGCCATTGAGAATAATTAGCCATAATATTATCAAGCAATTTGGTAGCATCCCCTAACGTAATTTCCATAAAAGTGCCTCCCACGGCCGAATCTAAAAGATTTCTAGAAGCAAAATTCAATCCGGCATAAAAATTTTGTATGATCATCCATAAATTCAAACCATGAATAGGGAAATTGCGAAGCATTAATTTCATTCTTTCCCAAGATTGGGCAACATGCTCATGATCAAGTTGTTTAAAATTCATGATATCGTTCCTAAGATTAATAATCTTAGAGGGAGGAAAATACTTAGAGATAAAAGCATCTTCGCACTTGTTTCAAGAATCAATACTATTTTTAGGCAAAGATGAAAACCAAACTTTAGCACGATCTCTAAGTGAAAACGGAAATAACTTCAATTTGACAATATTGTTATCTGTATCTTTCTTTTTTTGCATATCACACAAATCAACAAAATTGTTTAGATGAGTAGCGGCATCTTCGCTAGGAAGGCCGGCGAATTGATCTTTCATAACAAGATTCAACAAAGCGGTATTGATTTCACAAGACTCATCATTATTAAGAGGAGCAATCGGAGTACTAAGGAAATCATTATTATTGGTATTCGAGAAATCACACAATTTGGTATTATCTTGTGCCATTGGAACAAGTAATCCAACACACAAGCAAACAGAAAGGCGACGGGAACAAGGCAAACGGGAAAGAGAGGAGGAGATTGGGAAAGAGAGGGCAAATAAAACGGCAAGGGTGAAGTGGGGGAGAGGAAAACGAGAGGCAAATGGCAAATAATGTAATGCAAGAGATAGGGATTGCGATGGGTACTTGGTATGGTTGACTTGCTTGCGTGAGCCTCCCTGGCAACGGCGCCAGAAATTCTTCTTGCTACCTCTTGAGCACTGCGTTGGATTTCCCCGAAGAGGAGAGGATGATGTAGTAAAGTAGCGTAAGTATTTCCCTCAGTTTTTGAGAACCAAGGTATCAATCCAGTAGGAGACCACGCAAAAGTCCCTCGTACCTACGCAAAATGATAGCAACTCACAACCAACGCTTAGGGGTTGTCAATCCCTTCACGGTCACTTACGAGAGTGAGATCTGATAGAGATAATATTTTTGGTATTTTTGATAGATAGATGCAAAGTAAAAAGTAAAGGTAAAGTAAAAACAAAGCAAATAAATAAAGTGATATAGATTGATATGATGAGAATAGACCCGGGGGCCATAGATTTCACTAGCGGATTCTCTCGAGAGCATAAGTATTCTACGGTGGGTGAACAAATTACTGTTGAGCAATTGACAAAATTGAGCATAGTTATGAGTATATCTAGGCAATGATCATGTATATAGGCATCACGTCAAAAACAAGTAGATCGAAATGATTCTGCATCTACTACTATTACTCCACTCATTGATCGCTATCCAGCATGCATCTAGAGTATTAAGAAAAAAACAGAGTAATGCCGTAAGCAAGACGACATGATGTAGAGGGATAAATTCATGCAATATGATAAAAAAAACATCTTGTTATCCTCGATGGCAACAATACAATACGTGCTTTGCAACTCTTTCTGTCACTGAGTAAGGACACCGCAAGATTGAACCCAAAGCTAAGCACTTCTCCCATTGCAAGAACTACCAATCTAGTTGGCCAAACCAAAAAGATAATTCAAAGAGACTTGCAAAGATAACTCAATCATACATAAAAGAATTCAGAGAAGAATCAAATATTTTCCATAGATAATACTGGATCATAAACCCACAATTCATCGGTCTCAACAAACACACCACAAAAAGAAGATTACATCGAATAGATCTCCACGAGAGAGGGGGAGAACATTGTATTGAGATCCAAAAAGATAGAAGAAGCCATCTAGCTACTAGCTATGGACCGGAAGGTCTGAAGTAAACTACTCACACTTCATCGGAGGGGCTATGGTGATGATGTAAAGGCCCTCCATGGTGGATGCCCCCTCCGTGAAGCTCCTAACAGGCCCCAAGATGGGATCTCGTGGATACGTAAGGTTGCCGCGGTGGAATTAGGTTTTTGGCTCCTGTTCTGATCGTTCGGGGATACGTAGGTATATATAGGAGGAAGGAGTACGTCATTGGAGCTCCGAGGGGCCCACAAGGTAGGGGGGCGCGCCCTCCGACCTCGTGACCTCCTCGGGCACTGCTTGGAGTAGGGTCCAAGTCTCCTGGGTCACGTTCGGTTGGAAAATCACGATCCTGAAGGTTTCATTCCGTTTGGACTCCATTTGATATTCTGTTTCTTGAAATCTTGAAAAGGCAAAAACAGCAATTACAGGCTGGGCCTCGTTAATAGGTTAGTCCCAAAAGTAATATAAAAGTGGAAAATAAAGCCCAATATAGTCCAAAACAGTAGATAAAGTAGCATGGAGCAATCAAAAATATAGATACGTTGGAGACGTATCACGTTACAACTTCTAACTTGGTCTCCTGGAAACACATGATAGATGGATTCACTGTTGCCACTGCTTGATAGATGGCATTCCACCTTGCCGGGTAGATTAGCCCCTTGACATTCCACACTAGTATCTTGGATGGTTGTGCAGCCATGGAAGGATCCCACCATCAGCCTAGGATTGGCCCTCAAAGCCCTGCCCGCATATCCCCTGCCTCCTCGTGCATCGGCAGGATGGATGCGTCCCACCCAAAGAGCCTCTGAGGCGCCGTTGGGGCGCGGGACAGCAGGCGAGCCAGCACTGGGGTGGTGGAACGGCGTATTTCTGAACAAAAATGGTCCACCTGGTCGCTAGGTGTGGGGGTCAGGGATTGCATGGCCCCTGACGGTGTGGCCCCGGGGGCCCTGGGGGCGGGGTTTATCTCTTGCATGGCCTCGGGCAGCGGGTCCCCAGGGGCAGGGTTAAGGTGGCTAGGGGGTGCGTTGCGATCCTGCCGAGAGGCTAACTACGCACGTAGTCATATATCGCATGCATGCATGCCTCGGATCCACCCCAAGTGGACCTATCTCCAGGTCAGTCTGGTCAGCAGCCCTGTCCATTCCCCCAAACGAGCTAGCGCAGGAAAAGCAGTAAAAACAATTGATATGTCTCCAACGTATATATTTTTCCAAACACTTTTGCCCTTGTTTTGGACTCTAACTTGCATAATTTGAATGGAACTAACCCAGACTGACTCTGTTTTCAGCAGAACTGCCATGGTGTTATTTTTGTGCAGAAATAAAAGTTCTCGGAATGACTTGAAAATCCACGGGGGCACGTTTTGGAATTAATAAAAAATATTAGCGAAAGAGTCAACATCAGGGGGCCCACACCCTGTCCACAAGGGTGCAGGGCGCCCCTCCTGGGGCGTGCCCCCTGCCTCGTGGGTCCCTGGAGCTCCACCGACCTCAACCCCAACTCCATATATTCACTTTCGGGGAGAAAAAAATCAGAGAGAAGGATTCATCGCGTCTTACGATAGGGAGCTGCCACCAAGCCCTAATCTTCCTCGGGAGGGCTGGTCTGGAGTCCATTCGGGGCTCCGGAGAGGGGAATTCGTCGCCATCCTCATCATCAACCATCCATCATCACCAATTTCATGATGCTCACCACCGTGCGTGAGTAATCCCATCGTAGGCTTGCTGGACGGTGATGGGTTGGATGAGATTTACCATGTAATTGAGTTAGTTTTGTTAGGGTTTCATCCCTAGTATCCATTATGTTCTAAGATTGATGTTGCTATGACTTTGTTATGCTTAAGGCTTGTCACCAGGGCCCGAGTGCCATGATTTTAGATCTGAACCTATTATGTTTTCATGAATATATGTGAGTTCTTGATCCTATCTTGCAAGTTAACAGTCACCTACTATGTGTTATGATCCGGCAACCCCGAAGTGACAAAAATCGGGACCACTCCCGGTGATGACCGTAGTTTGAGGAGTTCATGTATTCACTAAGTGTTAATGCTTTGGTCTGGTACTCTATTAAAAGGAGGCCTTAATATCCCTTAGTTTCCAATAGGACCCCGCTGCCACGGGAGGGTAGGACAAAAGATGTCATGCAAGTTCTTTTCCATAAGCACATATGACTATACTCGGAATACATGCCTACATTACATTGATGAACTGGAGCTAGTTCTGTGTCACCCTATGTTATAACTATTGCATGATGAATTGCATCCCACATAATTATCCATCATTGATCCTTTGCCTACGAGCTTTTCACATATTGATCTTTGCTAAGTTACTTCTCCGTTGCCACTGTTATGATTACTACAAAACTGCTACTGTTACTTTTGCCACTATTACCGTTATTTTCATACTACTTTGCTACTAATTATTTTGTTGTAGATATTAAGTCTTTTAGGTGTGGTTGAATTGACAACTCAGCTGCTAATACTTGAGAATATTCTTTGGCCCCCCTTGTGTCGAATCAATAAATTTGGGTTGAATACTCTACCCTCAAAAGCTGTTGCGATCCCCTATACTTGTGGGTTATCAAGACTATTTTCTGGCGTTGTTGCCAAGGAGCATAGCTCTATTCTTTGAGTCACTTGGGATTTATATCTGTTGACCACTATGAGGAACTTGAAAGATGAAAGAACCAAGATTTTTTCCTCAACTACGAGGGGAGGTAAGGAACTACCACCTAGCTCTGCACATGATTCACCTTCTGTTGTTAGTAAATTTGCGACACCTACACCTGCACCTGCTATTGATTCGGATATGTCGCATGTTATTGATGATGCCACTTCTGCTATGCATGATGCTTATGATGATACTACTTCTATGCTTAATATACTGTGCCATTTGGTTAATTTCTTGATGAACAACTTGCTAGGGTTAGAGAGAATGAAATTATTGAAACTGATAATATTGATGAAAGTGATGATGAAGATTCTCCCCCTAGATATGAATTTCCTGATGTACCTGAGGGTTATGTTATGGATGAAGAAACTGATAGAGACATTTTTGCTTGCAAAGATAGATATGATCTTAAGAAACTGTTAGCTAAGCTGAAAGAAAAGTCTCTGAATGCTAGAATGAAATATGACCCTGCTTTTTCTACTTTACCTATCTGCGTTACTGATAAGGATTATGATTTCTCTGTCGATCCTGAGTTAATTACTTTGGTTGAATCTGATCCTTTTTATGGCTATGAATCTGAAACTTTTGTGGCACATCGCACTAAATTGACTGATATAGCCACCCTATTCACTCATGAGGAAGAAAATTCATTATTACTATATCCTTAATTGTTTCCATTCTCATTAAAGGGTGATGCTAAAATATGGTTTAATTCTCTTGCTCCTGGTTGTGCGTAGTCCCCAGGATATGATTTATTACTTCTCCGCAAAACAGTTCCCCGGTCATAAAAAACAAGCTGCCTTAAGGGAAATATATAATTTTGTGCAAACTAAAGAAGATAGTCTCCCACAAGCTTGGGGGAGGCTTATCCAATTACTTAATGCTTTGCCCGATCATCCTCTCAAGAAAAATGAAATACTTGATATCTTTTATAATGGACTAACTGATGCTTCTAGAGACCACCTGGATAGTTGTGTTGGTTGTGTTTTCAGGGAAAGAACTGTTGAGCAAGCTGAATTGCTATTGAATAATATATTGAGCAATGATAATGATTGGACACTTCCTGAACCAACTCCGAAGCCGACTCAGAAGAAAATGGGTATTCTATTTCTCAGTCCTGAAGATATGCAAGAGGCAAAGAAATCTATGAAAGAAAAATGTATTAAAGCTGAAGATGTTACAAATTTACCACCTATTGAAGAAATACATGGTCTTGATAACCCGACACAGGTAGTAAAGATAAATTCTCTCTATAGATTTGATAAGTGTGAGATCCCATCTACTAAGTTTGCTAGTCAATGCTTGGATGAGTTTGATAATTTTTATTGTTAAACAAGAAGACTTCAATGCTTACTTTGGTAGACAATTGAAACGTAATGCTTATATGGTTGAACACTTGAGTGATTATATGTCCAAAGTTAAAGGTGATCTTAAGCTTATTAGTAAACATGCTTCCATGGTTATCACTCAAGTAGAACAAGTGCTTAAGGCACAAGATGATTTGCTCAATGAATTAAATAATAAGAAAAATGATAATGTTGTTAGAGTTATGACTAGAGGTGGTAGAATGACTCAGGAACCTTTGTATCCCGAGGGCCATCCTAAGAGAGTTGAGCAAGATTCTCAGAGAACTAATGTTGATGCACCTAGTACTTCTAAGAAAAACAAAAATAAAAAGTATAGGACTTTGCATGCTTCTAGTGAACCTGGTATAGACACACCTGAGAATCCCAATGATATTTCTATTTCTGATGCTGAAACACAATCTGGTAATGAACATGAACCTAGTGATAATGTTAATGATGATGTTCATGTTGATGCTCAACCTAGTAATAACAATGATGTAGAAATTGAACCTCCTATTGATCTTGATAGCCCACAATCAAAGAATCAACATTATGATAAGAGAGACTTTGTTGCTAGAAAGCACGGTAAAGAAAGAGAACCATGGGTTCAAAAACCCATGCCTTTTCCTCCTAAGCCATCCAAGAAAAAGGATGATGAGGATTTTGAGCGCTTTGCTGAAATGGTTAGATCTATCTTCTTGCGTATGCGTTTGACTGATATGCTTAAAATGAATCCTTATGCTAAGTACATGAAAGATACTGTTACAAATAAAAGAAAGATACCGGAAGCTAAAATTTCCACCATGCTTGCTAATTATACTTTTAAGGGTGGAATACCAAATAAACTTGGAGATCTAGGAGTACCAACTATACCATGCTCCATTAAAAGAAACTATGTTAAAACTGCTTTATGTGATCTTGGAGCTGGTGTTAGTGTTATGCCTCTCTCTTTATATTGTAGACTTGATTTGAACAAGTTGACACCTACTGAAATCTCTTTGCAAATGGCCGATAAATCAACTGCTATACCCGTCGGTATTTGTGAGGATGTGCCTGTTGTGGTTGCAAACGTTACTATTTTAACAAACTTTGTTATTCTTGATATTCCCGAGGACGACAATATGTCGATCATACTTGGTAGACCTTTTTTAATACTGCAGGGGCTGTTATTTATTGCAACAAAGGCAATGTCACCTTTCATGTTCATGGTAATGAGCATACGGTACACTTTCCGAGGAAACAACCTCAAGTTCATAGTATCAATTCTATTGTAAAAATTTCAGCGATTACTATTGGAGGTTTTGAATTCCCTCTTCCTAAAGAAATATGAAATTCTTATTGTTGGGGACATGCATATCCCCGTTGAGGTAACCTAGTGTTATTCGAAAATTCTCCAGTTTCGTGTTATTCCGAAGAAGTTTGTTAACAAGACTTGATCAACCTTGTTAGTGGATTCCTTTTGATGAGCATGAGATGGATGAAGCTAGAAAGCACAACTCTCTGTACCCTCTGTTTACATTCTGTTATTTAGATTAAATAAAGTAAAATTAGCATTTTTGGTCTGTTTTCTGAATTATCCATGCAATAAAAAATACCCCAAAAATAAAAATTTTCCAAATGCCCTGAAAATGAAGTATCATTTTTTGTAGAATATTTAAGAATTTTTGGCACTCAGAACACACCAGGGTACCCACCATTTGGCCACGAGGGCACAGGGCACGCCCACCCCCTAGGGGCGCGGCTCCTGTCTCGTGGGCCCCACGTGGCCCCCCTCCACTTATTCCAGCACCCACACACTTCGTCTTCCTCTAGAAAAAAAATCCTTCCATAGCTCAAACATGTGTTCTAGCTCGTTTTGCTGCCATTTTCGATCTCCTTGCTCAAAGCTCCATTCACAAAACTGTTTTGGGGGATTGTTCTTCGGTATGTGACTCCTCCAATGGTCCAATTAGTTTTTGTTCTAGTGCTTTATTTATTGCAAATTTTTGCTGCTGAGGTGACCCTATTCTTGAGCTTGCATGTCAAAATTATATGGTCCAAAGTAGTTTTAATGCATGATATAGCCTCTAGGCACTTGTGGGAGTAGTTGCTATCAATCTTGTTGAGTTTGGTTCACTTCTATTTTGAGTCATTAAAGATTTCAGAAATTTTTCAAAAAAATGATGAAGAGATTGTTGAGGGGCTCCTCGAGCCGAAGCTCAAAGGAGAAGCAGAATGAGGAGAATAAAAAGCCCAAGTACAATCTTCCTCACACCACGGAGGTCCGGTCGTGTGAATGGCCTTGTGATGCGTTCTTGAAGCCGCCGAAATTTTTGACGACTTTTATTACTTGGATGAGAATGCAGGCCTCCCGACTTCCTCAATGACCAAGGTGAACAGTATCTCCTACTCACTAATATTTTCGTGCAAAATTTTTACTTCCATTCTAAGAAATGACCACCTTCAGTGGAGTTTCACTTATATGATGAGGTTAAGGAGATGCCACTCCATGATTTTTGTTTGGTTTGCAAATTACCCTTTGTGGGCAGCATCGAGGAACCACATCCTAGCGATGTGGATGGATTTATTGATAGAATTGCTGTAGGAGAAACATGGAAAGTTTCAGATGCAAGAACTACTAGTATACATTTTCCTAGTAGATGCTTAATTGGTCGCGGGAATAGTGGAAACCTTAGTGCTCCTGACCTTGTTATTTTGCGCCATGCTTTGTTTTGTGATACAACCTTCAGTTTAGGCGCTATTGTTGCTAAACGATTAAGTCTGAACCGTACAAAGGGCCCCATTTTCAAAGGTATCTTTGCTTCATGCCTTGCTAAACACTTTGAGATACCTATTAGGCATCATGAGAAAGAGGAAAAGTTGCTACCCACAAATTTTCTAGATTATAAGAGTATGGTAGTGTAACACCCCCAGTGTCATGCTACAGTAATCCCCTATGAATGGTGCCATCACATTACTGTTGCTAATCTTCACTTGATCCAAATCACCATTCAAATTCAAATCCAATCTAAAGTCAAGAAACAAATCAAATTTGTCAGACATGAAATCTAAAATGTTCATCTTGTGCCAAATAATCCCATAACTAACATTGGTAGTGAACCAACATTTTCACAAAGTGTTTAAGTGCACTAAATTAGCTAAAATAGTGCTTATAACATTTGTTTAAATGCTTTTTAATTTGTAAAAATGCTAACCTGTTTTATTTAAGTGCTAAACTAATTGTGGCAGTAGCCTAAAACATGATGATATTTTAGGTGTAAGTTTATAATTTATAAAATTGTTTTGGTTCTGAAAAGTTTTGGAAAACGGAAAGTTTAAAAGGAAAAGAAAATTGTTAAAGATAACAAAAGTGAGAGAGAGAGACAGCAACCCCCTGGACCTAACCCACCCAAGCCAGCCCAGATCCCCCCTGCCGGTCCCTTCCTGTTCCCCGACTGGTCGAACAGGCGAGCCCTCACCAACCCACTCGCCGTCGTCCGCGAGGGGATAAGGCCTCCACGCCCCCGGACGCCTCGAGTCCTCCGCCTCACCTACCCACACTCTCGCCTCTCCGTCCCCCTGCCTTTCCCTCTCCCCCAGATCCCCTTCTCTCCCCCCTCACCGAACGCCATCGCAGCCGTGGCTCCGTCGTTCCCCCGGCCACCAGCGGCCTCGCGACTGCTGACTGCAACCGCAAGCTCCGCCAGCGTCCTCCCCTTCCCCTGGTGCGTTCGGTTGGTGTTGGGGAACCCCGTAGCTGCCGCGTCGTCATCGTCCTCTTCTCCGGGCACCGTGGAACTCCGTCGACCTCCCCCGACTGCTACTGCTACTAAATTGAGCACCGGCCTTCGTGAGCCCCTACATGAGCATCTCTCCCTCTCCTCTTCCCCCTCTGTTTCCAAGCTGCTGCCCCGTAGCTAGCCGCCACCGACGCCACGCGCTGCCGTCAGCCATTTGCCGACGTGCAGCTCGAAGTGCAGCCGCCCGAGCCCTGCCGTCTTGACCGTCATGCTCCTGGAGCGCCCAGGAAATCGCCCAGCCACCTAGCTCTCTCAAACACCCGGAGCCGCTTACGCTCGCACCAAGAACCATCGCCGCCGCTTTGTCCCGGTGAAGCTCCGGCCACCCACGAGTCCAAACGGTCACACAACTCGACGCGCGCGACAATGGCCATTCGATTGCAGCAAACCGCACCGAAAACGGGCCGTCGAACGCAAAATTCGAGCTCGCCGGAGCTCCCTGCCGCGTCCGGTGCCGGCGTCAACGTGGCGGAGCAGGGGCCCACCCAGTGACACTGACTAGTGGGCCCCTGACCCGGGTTGACTTCATTGACCGGGTCAGCGTCGCTGACGTGGCGCTACAGCCACTGACCAGTGGCCCCCGTTCGTTTCGTTGATTAAACTAATTAAACCACATTTAATTAAAACCTAAACTAATTAGTTAATTAGTCACTCACTAATGGGGCTCACACCCCTAACTACCTCTTTTAGATTAGTTAAACCCTCTGCTAAACCCAGAGGGGCTGATAGGTGGGTCCCACCTGTCAGTTGACCCAGCCAGCAACCCAGCTGACGGCTGGCGCATTGCTGATGTCATGCTGATGCAGTAATCCTTTTTCTGTTATTTTAAATAGTTTCTGAAAATGCTTTAATCTTGCAATAATCATAGAAAATAAACCGTAACTTGGATGAAAAAGTTTTATACATGAAAGTTGCTCAGAACGACGAGGTGAATCCGTATACGCCCACCGTTCGTCTATCACACATCCCTAGCATAGCAAACATGCAACCTTTCCCCTCCGATTCATATGTTTGACAAACATCCGGGACCAGGAAAACTTCCCGGATGTTTCCCTTCTTTGCCAGTATCGCCTAGTACTGCGTTAGGTCACCCCTAGCACCGCGTATTGCCATGTTATGCTTTGTGATGCTTTGATTGCTCTGTTATTTGTTGTGCTCCCCCTCCGTTACTTCTTTCCGATAGGCCCCGAGACCGCTGTCGGTACCCGTGTGATCGACTACATCGACGATGAACCCTTATCTTGCCAGAGCAACCAGGCAAGCCCCCCCGTTGATCATTCCGGTATCGCCCATTCCATTATCTCATGCTTGCATTAGATTTTGCTATTGTTATTGTTTGCTCCTATTCTGATGCATAGCCTGCTTTTGTAACCTGCTCATTGTACCTTACCTACTTATCCTAAACTGCTTAGTATAGGTTGGTTAGTGATCCATTAGTGACCCCCACCTTGTCCTTGTTGCCCCTGCTTCATCATCGAAGACCCGATCAACGGGATCGAAGACCAGGCCCCGGCACCGCACATCACTTTCCCCTTAGTTGCTTGACACTATTGGGTTACTATCGAGTACCAAGGGTGAGGCATCGTCAGCACTTCTGATGTTAACCCTATAGTGTAGCTATTCGGTTGTGGTCATCGAGGGTGATTTCTTCTTTAATCACTTCGGATACGACTCTGTCGTGCAACCCCTCAAGCTTGAACCTCGAGGGTGGTCCCTCTTACGTTCACCTTGATGATTACATTGAGTGGAATTCATCACGGGTGATTCCTCGGGTCTTCCCCTTGATGTTTAGACACACATTTACTATGATTACTATGACTTTACACTGAACCATGTTACTAAAGAAGGGTCGACCCTGAGGGGTACCCGCGCGAGCATTATTGCGAGTGATGTGGAATCGGGTTGACCTGCAAGGTGCCCACGAGATAATTACAACGCATGGCCGGGCATTCTTAGTCCTTGCCGCAAGTCCTCGAGACGGGGCAATGGGGTCACCTCTTTCGTGAATCTGCTTGTTATCGCGCGTTCCTAATCCACTACAATTTGGATATTTGATCCGAGGGGCCTCTGGCCTGATAGCACTAACCATCACATGGGCATAGTATGGGCGTTCTACATCGTATACATCAGCCGAAGCTTAATAGACGTCAGCGACTGAGCGGCACGCGCCAGGTTGGACTGCGAAAGCACCTGCCTTTTTGAAGGAGGTAGCTAGCTCTGCTCACCGGCCGCCCACGCAACGTGTAGGAGATCCCGGGGAGATGGCCCATGACCCCTGGGGGCATAGGCTTAGTCCGGCGTGCTGACCTCTCTATTAGTCCTAGGTCGGGTTGCGACGTATTGTTTGGCCGAGGCCGGGCATGACCCAGGAAAGTGTGTCCGGCCGGAGTTAATCAAGCATGGTGGGTAAGTTGGTGCACCCCTGCAGGGAAGAAAACATCTATCGATAGCCTGTCCTACGGTAATGGACACTTGGAGTTGTATCCCGATCGATACAACTAGAACTGGATACTTGTGATGAGAATTGGATTGTGATGACAATTGGATAGTATGGCTCTGGGATTGCTTTCTCGCAGGGAGTCTAGAAAGGATCTTTGGCCGAGGTTGATAACACTACTACTACTTTACTTTATGCTACTCTACTCCCTCCTGTTTGCTGCAAGAGGGTGGTTTCCAGAAGATGCTAGTCTTCGATAGGACTAGGCTTTCTCTATTCGGCATTTCGCAGCCCACCCCACATATACAGCCTTCCTTTGATAATGTTGCATATGCAGTGTAGATCCTTGCTTGCGAGTACTTTGGATGAGTACTCATGGTTGCTTTGCTCCCCCTTTTCCCCCTTACTTTTCTTTTCAGTTGATGCAACCAGATCTCGGAGCCCAGGAGCCAGATGCCACCGCCGGTGCCTACTACTACGTGGAGACCGCTGACGACCAGGAGTAGTTAGGAGGCTCCCAGGCAGGACGCCTTGCCTTTTCGATCGTAGATGCTTTTGTGCTAGCCTTCTTAAGGCAATTTGTCTAACTTATGTCTGTACTCAGATATTGTTGCTTGCGCTGACTCTTGTGTATTCGTGCTTATTTATTCGAGCCCTCGAGGCCCCTGGCTTGTAATATAAAGCTTGTATTATTTTAATTCGTGTCTAGAGTTGTGTTGTGATATCTTCCCGTGAGTCCTTGATCTTGATCGTACACATTTGCATGTATGATTAGTGTACGATTGAATCGAGGGTGTCACAAGTTGGTATTAGAGCCGACTGCCTGTAGGTAGCCACATTTACAACTCCTTGACCGAAGTTGAGTCTAGTCACTTAAAAAAAGAACTATTACTAACATGGTTGTGTGGCTTACGGGCCCAGGTCGCCATTGGGTGGTGTTAGGATCTTTTATTCCTCGTCTATACTCTGGGACTCTGATCTCTTGTCTATTCGGGTTAAACATTTTACTAACTCTGACATTAGGCTCTCGTACCCACTTCCTCCCGGAGAGCCCCGACATTATCGATGATCACTTGCTTCGCCAGAAGACTTCGAAGATACTCTACGATGTTCTCCCGAGAACATGTGCTCATCACTTTTGCAATTCACTTCCACCGTCAACCCCTATGTATAGCTACATACACCTGTCGTTCATACATCATTTCCAGGTTGCTCTTGTTATTACAAGATGCCTCGAATTAAACTCCAATGTTTCAAGAACCCCTTCCGCAACTGCCTTGAAGTTCTTTGTCGCATGAATACCCCTACGAATAATTCCACACACTTATCAGGAATTTGTTCATCCCTAGTTGATCATATGTCTCACAAAATTCTTCGAATGCAATTCGATCTCCTGAAGATCCTCTGCATCCTCTAGTGCTCCCGAAAGTCTTGTCTGCCTGCATTATTGTTAAATCCATATGTCCAGCAATATTCATTAACATCCTTTGACATTTTCATCCTGAGCCTATTGATTCATTATGTTGCGATTGATCGCAATCATCAGTCGAACCCTGAAATTTGACCTTCCTGCTCATACGTCATTCTAGACATGAGTTGGATCTCAGCCATTCATGTTGTAGTTGATTGTACACCTAGTTCCCTTCAACTTGAACATCGAATTATTGAGCTGTTTCTATAATCTAATGCCTTCACATTCTTTCCCTCATCTGATTGAGTACTGATACTCACATCAGATACATTGAGGACCGTTGAATCCTTTGTTGGATTATTATTATCCGGCAATGTCCTTCATATTCAAAATCTTGTGCGCTCTTCCCCTGATACATATTGCCTTCGGTAAATTGTATCCTCTGCTTATTGTCAAACATGCTCTGTCATTGAGCTGATGTTATATGCTCTGGCAATTAGTGGTATATGTTCCTAAGATACCCCTAAGGGTTGAACCTATAGCTTTCCTAAATCCGTGTGAACTCGAAAGAGATGTGAGTCATACTCTTCTGGTGCTTCACCAGATAAATCTTTCGCACTACAAATTCTTCAAAAACAAGGAGTAAATGAAAGGTTATGCATTGAAGAGGTAGGATTCGACCTTGAACCTTTGTGTTCATGCCCATGGACCCGATGTAGATCTTATCATGGAAGCTTCTCTTAAAATAAATTATCCCCTTGGTATAAGATCATCTTATATCTAGGATTTGATCCTTTGCAACCGTGGTTCTGACCATGATTGTTCCCCTTTGATTCCATCTCTCGGATAAGTTAAAGCACTTGTATTTTGTAGATAAATGCATCTTCGCAATCTCTATTTTGATCTTCCATCGAGTATTACCCTCTGATATCTCGAGAATAACAAAGAACCATGTTGCTTCCTACGAGTCTTCATCTGGTATTGCTTCTCATTGATTTTAGATTTCCCCGGGTTTTGAGTTGTTAGTCACTCGACAAGGCCGATAAGTGAATCGATTCCACACTCCAATTCTATAACTCTAAGTAATTTTCGTTGCTTACGAGTTTAGTAATCCTTCTAGTCATTCCTAGCCAGATCGGCTATATCATTACCGTGCTAAATTTTAACTGTGCTACCTGGTCCTTCTTCCCGGAGCACAATTTTCGATGATGAGCTAAGCTTATGCTGATCTTCCTCGTCATATCATTTCGCCTTGAACAACAAGCTTAATTTCGAGTTTGTGTCGTACCCATGGTTCCAATAACCTTTCGCTTCATCATTCCTTTGACTTGATGTCATCGTCGATCGATGACATTTTCCTAGAATCTCCCGAGAAAATTTGTCGTGATCGCCGTCAACACTTTGATTTCTTCAGAGATGTCAATCAAATTCATGTTGAGAAATACGATCCTTGCTCTTCGATGATTTGTGATATCATCGATGACATCCTTGACTTTCTGCCAACACTGACCTGGTTGTGATCAGTTATTCCTTACATTCCAAGATAATCTTGGAAATGTTCCTTTGTATCTCTTGTGATCTTTAGATCCAACCTTACTAGAAACACCATATCAATGCTACCACGAAGCATGATCGTGGTATTCCAAATATCGACAAGAACATTGGTAGCACATTACCAAAGGTTCTGGATCTATCATCCGGACACTGTTGTATGGGTAAACCTCATGAATTCCTTGCCCCTTTGTCTAAATGGTTTAATACTTGGAGCCCTATCATGCTCTGCCTTTCCTTGGCAAAGTTATACTCCAATACTTGGGTATAAACACCTTTCCTTTCCATTGATCTGATTGTCATAATAATCACATTTTCCTTTCCATTGTTTTGCTTCACCTTTCTTGTAATCTAACTTGTCTGAGCAGAGATAAATCCCTGCTTAAGTAAGCACCCCGATGTACAACCTTGTCAGTAAGACCCTGTTACTATTGTTGATGACATTCTGGTAACCACCGATGGACGAGAACTTTGCCTATTGGTCCGCCTCGTCTTACGAGCAGGAAAATGGTTCTCTTCGTCCCTCGCCCTTTGTACCAACATTGTTGCCAACATAACTAATGGGTTATTCTCTGACATGCCTTGTTATCATGACTGTGCAAGATATCAATGCCTTCCTACTTATTACCCACATGGTGGGCCCAAAACCCACAGTTCCACAGGATCGAAACCCAACTCTCCTGTATATCTTTGATTCCGAAATATTTTTGCAATTGGCTTTGTATCATGTCACGAGCCACCTTTCGAGAGATTATCTATTCCCGATGCTCTGAACCCCTTTCTCACACTCTGTTCAGGTATCAATTTGTCCATTCGCTTGAAACTTCCTATTGTACCTTCATACTTTGCTCTCGATGTTTATTAAGTTTCAACTCGAGAGATACTTCTGCCTCATTCCTTGAATTGTTCACTAGATAATTAACCCTATAAGGGTCAGTTCTCCGAAGCTACTCTTTACTTTCCCACTTAAATCTCGGGACGAGATTTCTTGTAGTGGAGGAGATTTGTAACACCCCCAGTGTCATGCTACAGTAATCCCCTATTAATGGTGTCATGTCATCACATTACTGTTGCTAATCTTCACTTGATCCAAATCACCATTCAAATTCAAATCCAATCTAAAGTCAAAAAACAAATCATATTTGTCAGACATGAAATCTAAAAATGTTCATCTTGTGCCAAATAATCCCATAACTAATATTGGTAGTGAACCAACATTTTCACAAAGTGTTTAAGTGCACTAAATTAGCTAAAACAGTGCTTATAACATTTGTTTAAATGCTTTTTAATTTGTAAAAATGCTAACCTGTTTTATTTAAGTGCTAAACTAATTGTGGCAGTAGCCTAAAACATGATGATATTTTAGGTGTAAGTTTTATAATTTATAAAACTGTTTTGGTTCTGAAAAGTTTTGGAAAACAGAAAGTTGAAAAGGAAAAGAAAACTGTTAAAGAAAACAAAAGTGAGAGAGAGACAGCAACCCCCCGGACCTAACCCACCTGGGCCGGCCCACCTAACCACCCAAGCCAGCCCAGATCCCCCGCCTGTCCTTCCTCGTTCCCCGACTGGGTCGAACAGGCGAGCCTCGCCGAACCCACTCGCCGTCGTCGGCAAGGGGATAAGGCCTCCACGCCCCCGGACGCCTCGAGTCCTCCCCCTCACCTACCCCCCACTCCCGAATCTCCGTCCCCTGCCTTTCCCTCTCCCCCCAGATCCCCTTCTCTCCCCCCTCAACGAACGCCATCACCGTCGCTGCTCCGTTGTTCCCCCGGCCACCAGCGGCCCCGAGACTGCTGACTGCAACCGCAAGCTCCGCCAGCGTCCTCCCCTTCCCCTGGTGCGTTTGGTTGGAGTCGGGGAACCCCGTAGCTGCCACGTCGTCATCGTCCTCTTCTCCGGCCGCCGTGGAACTCCATCGACCTTCCCCGACTGCTACTGCTACTACTAAACTGAGCACCGGCCTTCGTGGGCCCCTACGTGAGCGTCTCTCCCTCTCCTCTTCCCCCTTCATTTGCGAGCTCCTGCCCCGTAGCTAGCCGACACCAATGCCACGCGCTGCCGTCCACCATTGCCGGCGTGCAGCTCTAAGCGTAGCCGCCCGAGCCCTGCCGTCTTGACCGTCATGCTCCTGGCGCACCCAGGAAATCGCCCAGCCACCTAGCTATCTCAAAACACCCCAGGAGCCGTGTTCTGTTCACACCCGAAGAACCGCCGCCGCCTTCGCTCGTCGCCGGCGAAGCTCCGGCCACCCCCGAGTCCAAACGGTCACACCACTCGACGCGCGCGACACTGGTAGTTTGATTGCAGCAAACCGCGCCGAAAATGGGCCGTCAAACGCGAAATCCGAGCTCGCCGAAGCTCCCTGCCGCGTCCGACGCTCGCCGGAGCATTCTCCGACGCCGGCGTCCGACGTGGCGGGCAGGGCCCGCCAAAGGACATCGACTAGTGGGCCTCGACCGGGTTGACATCGCTGACGGGTCGGCGTCGACGACGATAGCCTACAGCCACTAACCAGTGGCCCCCGTTCGTTGATTAAACTAATTAAACCACATTTAATTAAAACCTAAACTAATTAGTTAATTAGTGACTAACTAATGGGGCCCACACCCCTAACTACCTCTTTTAGATTAGTTAAACCCTCTGTTAAACCCAGAGAGGCTGATAGGTGGGTCCCACCTGTTAGTTGACGCAGCCAGCAGCCCAGCCGAGGGCTGACGTATTTCGCTGACGTCATGCTGATGCAGTAATCCTTTTTCTGTTATTTTAAATAGTTTCTGAAAATGCTTAAATCTTTGAATAATCATAGAAAACAAACCGTAACTCGGATGAAAAAGTTTTATACATGAAAGTTGCTCAGAACGACGAGGCGAATCCGAATACGCCCTCCGTTTGTCTATCACGCATCCCTAGCATAGCAAACATGCAATCTTTCCCCTCCAGTTCATCTGTTTGACAGACTTCCGGGACCGGAAAACTTCCCGGACGTTTCCCCTCTTCGCCAGTATCGCCTAGTACTGCGTTAGGTCACCCCTAGCACCGCATATTGCCATGTTATGCTTTATGATGCTTTGATTGCTCTGTTATTTATTGTGCTCCCCTTCCGTTACTTCTTTCTGATAGACCCTGAGACCGCTGCCGGTACCCTGTGATCGACTACATCGACGATGAACCTTTCTCTTGCCAGAGCAACCGGGCAAGCCCCCCCTTTGATCATTCCGATATCGCCCATTCCATTCTCTCATGCTTGCATTAGATTTTGCTACTGTTATTGTTTGCTCCTATTCTGATGCATAGCCTGTCGTGGTTCTAAGTCTGACAGTAGAATCGGGGGTAGGTATGGAGAGGCAAGATCCTAGCTATGGAGCAGTTGTAAACACCAGGGATGTACGAGTTCAGGCCCTTCTCGGAGGAAGTAATAGCCCTCGCCTCGGAGCCCGGAGGCGGTCGATCGGATTATGAGTGTATGGATTACAGGTGCGAACCCTTTACACCGAGGAGGGTGGCTTATATAGTGTCCGCTGACCCCTCCGCCCCTCGAGAATGCGGGTTTAAAGTACATTAAGGCTAGGCGTTCTTGTAACGCCTACATAAAGTGTCCTAAATGCCATAAAGACTACTTAATTACAGCATCGCTTGGATGCAGAGTGGCTCTTGATCTCCTGGTGGTCGAGTGAATCTTCATGGTCGAGTCCTTCGAGTCCGTCGAGTGAAGTCCCTCTTGGTCGACTGGAAGGCAGTTTCTTCTGAGGGTGTCCTTGGGAAGGGTACTTAGGTCAGGTCTATGACCCTATCCTAGGTACATGACATCATCATTTTTCCCCAAATGGATCGAGGTTTGAGTGAGGAAGGAGTTGATAATATTTCCGACCTGCTTTTGTGTTCTGGACATGTATCATCTTGGACCAATAATCTCTTCGTTGATAACAGCAACTTTTCTTTCAGTCGCCTTGATCCATTCTTTTCTCTCGTCGAGTGAACTTTTGAACTTAGTAACTTCCGAGCGTCGGGTCGCAGGAAATCTCTTGTCTGACAGACTGATCTGCTGTTAGCGGATTTTGTGGGATCTGAATTTTTGGGAAGCGCGCGAAGCGGGGCGGACCGCGGCGCTCGGATGGGATAGGGCATAGACGCCTCGATTCCTCGCTGCTTTTTTGCGCCACGATCACGTCGCTGATCGCTTTGAGATGTGATTGGATTGCCTGGGCCCACTTGTCATCCACTCGGAAGCGGTTCTATAAAATGCGCCCGGCGAGGGTTTTTGAACAGTACCTCCCCACTTCCCTTCGTCCTCTCCACCTCCGCCCACAGCCTTTGCTCGCGCCTCCGCCCAACCACTCCTCGACGCTTCACCGCAACAATGGTGAAGGAGAAGACGGCAGCTCGAGTCTTGCCAAGAAGGCGACGGCGACGGGAAGGCGAAGGAGAGCGACCACCGGGCGGATCTCGTCAAGGTCCCGCCGCCGCATGGTTGGGTTCAAGGATTGATCCGCTCGACCATCACCGAGAGGATCTCACCGAGATGGCTAACGAGGGTTTGATCTCAACGGGCAGCGTGGCTCCCGGGGAACGAGTGGCAACCACAGCCGCAGGAGGGTGAGTGTGTTCTTCTGGCTACCCACGTCGACCGTGGGTTCTCCCTGCCTCCGAGTGTTTTCTTCCGTGGTTTCTTGAATTTCTTTGGGGCACAACTCCACCACTTCAATCCAAACTCCATCACCTACCTTGCTGCCTTCGTGTCCATGTGCGAGAACTTCCTGGGCTGTCGACCGCACTGGGGTCTCTTCAAGCACATATCCACTTGTCGTTCTCAGATAGTGAAAAAGGCGAGTCCAGATGACGATAGGACTAAGGTTATTCAAATGTGCGGTGGTCTGGGGATTCAGATGAGGAGCAAGAGCACCTTTCCGGCCATGACTCTCCCTGAGTCGGTCAAAGGATGGCAGTCGACTTGGTTCTACTGCCAAGACGAGTCGACGCCGGGGCAGTCGAGTGGTCTCCCTCCGTTTTCCATGGACCGAGTGAACAAACCCTCTTCTCTGAAGGTGCTCCCTGAGGAGAAAGCCCAAGTAAAAATGCTGATGGAGCGTGTAGTCCAGCTAGTTTGGGAGGGAGTGACGGGCATGGACCTTCTGGAGGTCTTCCTTAGGCGGCGCATCCAGCCACTTCAGTACCGAGGCCACCCAATGTGGTTGTATTGCGGAACCAAGGATGAAACTCGGGTCCATCCAGAAGCAGTCGACGACACCACCCTGGAGAGGTGGATGGCCGCGGTCACAGGGAACAAGGACAACCCTTGAGGAGCCAGGAAGATTCCGCCACTCGACCATTCCTCTACTCTGGACCCGGTACACCCACTTTATCTTCACTTGTAGTCTTGCTATACTCATTCTGCTTTTGCTGCAAATTGGTTGATTGACCCTCGTTTTGTTGTCTGTCAGGCCACCACTGAATTATACTCGATGCCCAATGGAGCTCAGACGCCGACTGAGGAGGAGGAAGGAAGTGGGGGCGAAAGCCAGGAGGACTGGGCTCGGATGCCGCTGATGATGACGAAGGTGATGACTCTGATGGGGAGGAAGAAGAGGAGGAGGAGGAGGAAGTTGCACCGCCTCGCTCGGAAAGACGCTCGAAGCTCATCCATGACCCTGCAACCGAGCGTGGTAATGGGGTCGCAATCGCTCAGTCGACCAAGCGCCCTCGAACCACTTCTCCGGTGCCGACCGAGAAAGCTCCGAAGCAATCCAGGGTGGCACCATCGAAGCCCGCCAAGGTCTTGCCGAAGATGAAGATGGTGATCCCCACTATCTCAGGGTAATGATGCCACTTGAGTTTTTCTTGTTCCCCATGAACTTATTCTTGGTCGACTCATGAATCATCCGACTGACTTCTGGAACTGCAGTGCTGCTACTTCTGATACCTCGGCCAGGGCTGACGATCATGAAATGGAAGACGCTGCCACTTCAAAACCTGGTACGACTTTCATAATTATGTCTTCAATCGATTGACTTTTGGTCTCTAACTTTGATGCTTTTCTGTAGCTCCGTCTAATGTCGTTATCACTCTTCCTGACGACGACGATGAGGAGCCGTTGAAGCAAAGGAGGAGCAGGAAAATGCCTGCTAGCAAGGTGACTCAGGAGGTGCCAGCGCCCGAGACACTGGTCACGGAGGGAGGAACCACCACTCGACCTACCGTATCTTTTGCGATGCCGTTGGCGAGTGCTCACCCCGCATCGTCGAGTGCTGCACAGCCTTCACTTTTCTCGACCCACTACGTCCCAGAGGACCAAGCCAATGCTGCAAAAGAAGCAATACGCCAGGCGGGAGTCATGATGGAGCAGGTGAAGGCCATCCGGGAAGCTAGCCAGGCAGCCTATGACGCCAGTTCCGCTCTTCAAAGTAACGTTCAGGTCAGTCGGTCACCGCCTGTTCTGTTAGGATATGATGTCTAAAGATTCTTCTTTTCGACATTCTTAGTGATTGTCCTACACCCACTGGGTGTGTCGATTGAAATTCCGAACTAGTGGGGGCACGCTGAGTGCACCCACTGGGTGTAGTCCCCAAGGCTATGGTGGATCTGGCGATCGACCATAGTCTTTATGTCTTGAACTTTTTCCTTCATTCGATTAGGTCGACAGATTTTCGCACCGGTGGGGGCACGCTGAGTGCACCCACCGGTGTAGTCCCGAGATCGTGGTCGATCGCTAGCAATGACTACATCAAGAATATGTCCTGTTTTTTTTGTGTTGGTCGACTGGTCGACTCATCCTTGATAGAACTAGTGGGGGCACGCTGAGTGCACCCACTGGGTGTAGTCCCCGAGACTATGGTCGAATGTTTGCATTCGGCCGTAGTCTTAGAAACGTATGGTTTTTCCTTAGTCACTCGGAAGTGAATTGTCTTTGACATCTGTCGATTGGTTCTTCGTAGAAATCCTGCGACCTTGCGGCTCGTTACACCGAGTTGGAGAATAAACATATCCAACTCGAGCTTGATCTGAAGCTGGTCCAGGAGAATTTGGCGAAGGCAAAGGAAGAAGCTAAAGGTATGTTTGGTGAGGCTTTCGACGACTGCCTTTGCCCCTCATTTGTTTCAAAGTCTGACCTTGCCGTAACTTTGCAGGCAAAGTGAAGGATGCATAGAAGAAGAAAGACCTTGAGTTGGCTGAAATGCAGAAAACAGCTTTAGAGAAGACCAAGCTCGCAGACGAGAAGTTGGCTTCAGTTGCCAAGCTTGAAGAAGAAAACACCAATCTGAAAGTTGCTCTTGATGTTGCCAACAAAGAGGTCATTCGACTGAAAAGTGATAAGATTGCCCTGAGTGATAAAGCCAGTGAGCTGGTGGGGAAGAAGAATGATCTGGAGGCTTATCTGGGCGGACTCGCCAAGAAGTTGTTCCTCATGCTCGAAGGTAATCTTTTGCTCCAAACAAGTATTTTAACTGTGATCTTTCCACTTGACCGTTGTTTTGACTCGGTAGTTGTGTTTTGCAGAAGTTTTTCAAAATTTCGAAGAGGAGACTAGTCGACTGGAGCCCAACTTGGATCCCATCAACTCTCCAGTTAATGATGAAGTCACCATGAATGTGCTCCGGCTCGAGTCTCGTGTTGCTGCCGTCGTTGACTATCTCAAGAAGGTCAAGGTCGCCACTTCCGCATCGACGCTTACGCCCGCCCAGGTGGAGACGCTCGAGAATGATCTCGAAGTCTCGATGACTCGATGAACATATCCCAAGTCGAGTGCGGAGTGGAAGAAGTCTTCGCCAAAGCGGTGCGAGATGTTGCTTTATCTCCGCCCGAGTCCATTGCAAGGATGCACGAGGACAAGTCAAGCGGCTCTTCGGTGGCTAACACCAAGAAGCATGATTTCCGGTCTTTCATGGAGACTTTCATCGCCGCTGCCACTCGGATCGCGGATGGAATCGACCTTGATGAGTTTGTTGCACCTTCCAGCCCTCCACAGGAGGGGTAAAAAACTTCTTGAGCTCGACACTTAAATTTGCCTCGGTATGCCGAGTGATTTTGTAACCGATAAACCTTAACAGGCTTAGCGCCTGAGCACTTTCGGTTCTGTTAGGTATTTATCCGAACTTGGATTTGACGTTTGAATATGCTTGCATTTGGTTTGAGATGTCTTTTGCAGGTTAAAGCGAGGCGCTTATGGCAATCGACTTGTTCCCTACTTCACTTAGGCTGGCACTGGGCTGCAGCTAAGCCTCCGAGTGGGAGGTCTGCTCTCCACTCGGTAGGATTTTCAAAACTTAGGCGAGCACTGGGCTGCAGCTAAGCCCCCGAGTGGGAGGTGTGCTCTCCACTCGATAGGATTTTCAAAACTTAGGCGAGCACTGGGCTGCAGCTAAGCCCCCGAGCGGGATGTGTGATCTCCACTTGGTAGGATTTTCAAAACTTAGGTGAGCACTGGGCTGTAGCTAAGCCTCCGAGTGGGAGGTCTGCTCTCCACTCGGTAGGATTTTTATAACTTAGGCGAGCACTGGGCTGCAGCTAAGCCTCCGAGTGGGAGGTCTGCTCTCCACTCGATAGGATTTTTATAACTTAGGCGAGCACTGGGCTGCAGCTAAGCCTCCGAGTGGGAGGTCTGCTCTCCACTCGGTAGGATTTTCAAAACTTAGGCGAGCACTGGGCCGCAGCTAAGCCCCCGAGTGGGAGGTCTGCTCTCCACTCGGTAGGATTTTCAAAACTTAGGCGAGCACTGGGCCGCAGCTAAGCCCTCGAGTGGGAGGTCTGCTCTCCACTCGGTAGGATTTTCACGTTGTACTTGTGGCGTAGCTCGAAGGGGATGGTAGCTAAGCCCCCGAGCGGGATGTGTGCTCTCCACTCGGTAGGATTTTCAAAACTTAGGCGAGCACTGGGCTGCAGCTAAGCCTCCGAGTGGGAGGTCTGCTCTCCACTCGGTAGGATTTTTATAACTTAGGCGAGCACTTGGCTGCAGCTAAGCCTCCGAGTGGGAGGTCTGCTCTCCACTCGGTAGGATTTTCAAAACTTAGGCGAGCACTGGGCCGCAGCTAAGCCCCCGAGTGGGAGGTCTGCTCTCCACTCGGTAGGATTTTCAAAACTTAGGCGAGCACTGGGCCGCAGCTAAGCCCCCGAGTGGGAGGTCTGCTCTCCACTCGGTAGGATTTTCACGTTGTACTTGTGGCGTAGCTCGAAGGAGAGAGTAGCAGTCGACCTGCACTTCGTCCTCCTTGCGACCGCACGTTGTACTTGTGGTGTAGCTCAAAGGAGAGGGTCGCAGTCGACCTGCACCTCGTCCTCCGTGCGGGCACACGTTGTACTTGTGACGTAGCTCGGAGGAGAGGGCAGCAGTCGACCTGCGCCTCGTCCTCCTTGCGAGCGCACGTTGTATTTGTCCTTAGGCGAGTATTTAGACTGCAGCTAAGCCCCCGAGTGGGAGGTCTGCTCTCCACTAGGTAGGATTTTATTGAAACTTAGGCGAGTACTTGGACTGCAGCTAAGCCCCCGAGTGGGAGGTCTGCTCTCCACTCGGTAGGATTTTATTGAAACTTAGGCGAGTACTTGGACTGCCGCTAAGCCCCCGAGTGGGAGGTCTGCTCTCCACTCGGTAGGATTTTATTGAAACTTAGGCGAGTACTTGGACTGCAGCTAAGCCTCCGAGTGGGAGGTCTGCTCTCCACTCGGTAGGATTTTATTGAAACTTAGGCGAGTACTTGGACTGCAGCTAAGCCTCCGAGTGGGAGGCTGGCTCACCACTCGGTAGGATTTTATTGAAACTTAGGCGAAACGGATTCGCAGCTAAGCCTCCGAGTGGGAGGCTGGCTCGCCACTTGGTAAGGATTTTATTGAAACTTAGGCGAAACGGATTCGCAGCTAAGCCTCCGAGTGGGAGGCTGGCTCGCCACTCGGTAAGGATTTTTTTTTTACAAACTTAGGCGAAACGGATTCGCAGCTAAGCCACCCACTGGGGGAATTTTACTGAACAAATAAAAGTGACAAAAAATCATCGGGGAAATTACGACACAATTATCTTTCGGAATATGAACTACAAAAGTACTTTTATTACAACTCATCCGAGTGAATATTTAAGTGTAAAAGGGGCGGAGTAACTCCGCGTTCCAAGCTCGGGGCTCGTCAATGTTGTGATTGATGTTGTAAAGACGGTATGCTCCATTGTGGAGAACCTTGGTGACGATGAAGGGTCCTTCCCAAGATGGAGCAAGCTTATGTGGTTTCTGCTGATCCACTCGGAGAACCAAATCTCCTTCCTGGAAGGCTCGACTCTTCACGTTTTTGGCGTGGAAGCGACGCAAGTCTTGTTGGTAGATGGTCGATCGGATCAGAGCCATCTCCCTTTCTTCCTCTAAAAGGTCGACTGCATCTTGCCGCGCTTGTTCTGCTTTAGCTTCGTTGTAGAGCTCGACCCGAGGAGCATTGTGGAGCAGATCACTCGGCAAGACCGCTTCAGCTCCATAGACCAAGAAGAACGGAGTCCTTCCAGTCGACCGATTAGGCGTGGTCCTTAGGCCTCAAAGCACCGAGGGAAGTTCGTCGACCCATGCTCCAGCCGCATGCTTGAGGTCACGCATCAGTCGGGGTTTCAACCCTTTGAGGATCAAGCCATTGGCTCGCTCCGCCTGTCCATTCGACTGGGGATGGGCGACTGAAGCATAGTCGACTCGTGTGCCTTGGGATGTGCAGAATGTTCTGAATTCCTCTGAATCGAAGTTTGATCCATTGTCAGCGATGATGATGCAAGGGACTCCATATCTGAATATCGCTTCTCGATGAAGTCGACAAAGATACCGGCGCCAAGGTTCTTGATGGGTTTAGCCTCAATCCACTTGGTGAACTTGTCGATCGCCACCGTAACATCGTGAAACCGCTTGACCTGTCCTCAAGGGCCCACCATATCCAACCCCCATACTGCGAAGGGCGGACGAGTGGTATGGTCTTCAGAGTCGACGCAGCTTGTGTGACATGTTGGAGTAAACCGACATCCTCGCACTTGTCCACTATCTCCTTTGCCATCTCATTCGCCCTTGGCCAGTAAAATCCGGCTCGGTATGCTTTGGCCACGATGGTTCGAGAGGACGCATGATGGCCACAGGTCCCCGAGTGGATATCATCAAGGATTATTTGACCTTCTTCTGGCGTTATGCACTTCTGACCAACTCCAGTCGCGCTCTCTCTGTATAGCTGCCCCTTGATCACAGTAAAGGCTTTGGATCGGCGGATGATCTGTCGAGCCTCTTCTTCGTCCTCTGGGAGTTCTTTTCTTAGGATATACGCGATATATGGAATTGTCCAATCTGGAGTGATCACTAAAGCCTCCATGACCAAGTCGACCACCGCTGGAACTTCAACCTCAGTCGGATCTGTGGCACTCTTGGGCTGCGGAGGTTCTTCAGTAAAAGGATCTTCTTTGACTGATGGAGTATGGATATGCTCCAAGAACACACCACCGAATGGCATCTCTTGGAACCTATCTTTGCCAAATCATCAGCTGCTTGATTTTTCAGTCGGGGTATATGATGGAGCTCTAACCCCTCAAACTTCTTTTCCAGCTTCCTCACTACATTGCAGTATCCAGTCATAACTGGGCTTCTAACGTCCCACTCCTTCATCACTTGGTTGACCACCAAATCTGAGTCGCCATAAACCATAAGGCGACGGACGCCGAGTGAAATGGCCATGCGCAACCCATACAAAAGGGCCTCGTATTCTGCCTCATTGTTGGAGGAATCAAAGTGAATCTGGAGCACATATCTGAGCTTATCTCCTCTGGGGGAAACCAGGACAACCCCTGCACCGGAACCATTCAACATCTTAGAGCCATCAAAAAACATGGTCCAATGCTCCGAGTGAACTTGAGTCGGCTTTTGCTGTTCGATCCACTCGGCAAGGAAATCTGCTATTGCTTGGGACTTAATGACTTTCTTTGCCTCAAACTTGATATCAAGGGGAAGGAGTTCAATCACCCATTTCGCTACTCGACCAGTTGCGTCTCTGTTGTGTAGAATCTTTGAAAGTGGAGCGTCGCTGACGACTGTAATGGATTGATCAGAGAAATAATGAGCAACCTTCTTCGTGGTCATGCAGATCCCATACACAAGCTTCTGATAGTGAGGATATCTTTGCTTTGATGGAGTCAAAACTTCAGAGAGATAATACACTGGGCGCTGAACTTTGAAGGTTTTCCCTTCTTCTTCCCGCTCGACCGTAAATCAGATCGACGACTTGTCCTGTGGCTGCAATATAAAGCAACAGAGGCTCTTTGCTGATTGGAGCAGCCAGCACCGGTTGGGTGGAGAGGAGAGCTTTTAGCTCTGCAAACGCTGCATCAGCTTCTGGAGTCCACTCGAACTTGTCTGCCTTCTTCATCAGTCGATAAAGAGGCAATGCCTTTTCACCGAGGCGAGAGATGAATCGACTTAACACGGCCAGGCATCCAGTAAGTTTCTGGACGTCGTGCACTCGCACAAGGCGTTTCATTCGGAGTATAGTGCCAACTTTTTCTGGGTTAGCGTCGATTCCTCGTTCGGAAATGAGAAAACCGAGTAACCTTCCACCTGGAACTCCAAATGTGCACTTTGACGGATTGAGCTTGATATCATACCTCCTGAGGTTGGCAAATGTTTCAGCGAGGTCAGTCAATAGGTCGGAACCCTTTCGTGACTTGACCACAATATCATCCATGTACGCTTCAACGTTCCGACTGATTTGAGTGAGCAAACACTTCGGAATCATCCTCATGAACGTGGCTCCGGCGTTCTTGAGGCCGAATGGCATGGTGATATAGCAGAAGCACCCGAATGGAGTGATGAAAGCTGTTTTATCTCATCGGGTCCATACAGACGGATCCGATGGTACCCGAATAGGCGCCTAGAAAAGACAATCTCGCATCCCGCAATGAATCAACA
The DNA here is from genome assembly GCA_021437245.1 of Aegilops speltoides. Classification (NCBI taxonomy): domain Eukaryota; kingdom Viridiplantae; phylum Streptophyta; class Magnoliopsida; order Poales; family Poaceae; genus Aegilops; species Aegilops speltoides. Next base: position 402,149,777 of record CM038147.1, read on the forward strand.
ATTTGATCGATGCGAGGAGAGGAATGATCTTCGGGCAGGCCCGATTGATGTGTTTGAAGTCGATGCACATGCGGAGTGACTTGTCCTTCTTGGGAACCATGACGACATTGGCGAGCCACTCGAGTGGTATATCTCTCGATAAATCCTGCCGCCAATAGTCGAGCCACTTCTCACCAATGGCTTTTCTCTTACGGGCGGACGGCGAAGATGTTCTTTGACCGGTTTTGCAGCTGAGTCGACTCTATATGCGATGCTCACCCGATCCCCTGAACACCCGCATGTCAAGAGCTTCCATGCAAGATGTCCCAGTTCTCACGGAGGAACTGGATGAGCGCTTCTTTCTATTTAGGGTCGAGTGTTGTGGAAATATGGGTCGGAGCTGCATTGGGGTCGGTCGAGTGAATGTGAACGGGCTTTGTCTCACCGGACGACTGAAACGCTGACTCTGTGGCGGGCTTCTTAGCCCGCAACAAATCACTCGGATCTGCATTTTGCTTGTATCCCTCTAGCTCGACCATTGTCACCTGGGAATCGGCAATTTTCGAGCCTTTCTGCAAACACTCTTCTGCTTTTTTCCGATCACCAGTGATAGTGATCACACCTTTGGGGCCGGGCATCTTCAGTTTGAGGTACACGTAACATGGTCGAGCCATGAACCGTGCGTAAGCTGGTCTCCCCAAAATAGCGTGGTAAGCGCTCTGAAAGTCCACGACTTCAAACGTCAGCTTCTCTTTGCGGAAATGCTTCGAATCACCGAACACCACATCCAGAGCTATTTGGTCGAGTGACTCAGCTTTCTTTCCAGGTATAACTCCATGAAAACTCATATTGCTGGTGCTCAGTCGGGACATCGGAATGCCCATCCCTTTCAGCGTGTCGGCATACAATAAATTCAGTCCACTACCACCATCCATTAGCACCTTCGTCAGTCGAGTGCCTTCGACGACCGGGTCGACCACCAAAGCTTGCCTCCCAGGGGTGGCTATATGAGTCGGGTGATCGGACTGGTCGAATGTAATGGGAGTTTGGGACCATCTCGAGATAATCAAGGCCACGGGCGACTATGTTCACCTCACGGTTGATAACCTTCATCGGCTCTTGCTTTCCACATCCGCAAAGATCATCAGAGTGGAGTTAACATGAGGATATCCTCCCTCGCTGTCCTCCTTGTCTTCGGCTTTGTCCGACTCCTTTTCCTTGTCCTTGGGTTGTTTACCTTGGAACCGCTGGATCGAGAGCCTGCCTTTGCCGAAAGTGGTATGCTTCGGTAAATGAAATTACCTCTTCGCCTTTCTTTGTGTGGATGTGACACGGCAGATCCATCACGCCATTTCCTTCTTTATCCTTCACCTTCTTGGGGTTCCAGGATCCTTTGGGTTTTCCTTTGAACTTGCCCCGAGTCACGCCGAGCCTCTCCAGAGCCGCTGGTTTGGCTTTCCGCTTCGCTTCCGACCGAGTTTCCTTTCTCCGATCGACTCGGCGTGTACTTGCCGCCCGAGTCGGTCCTCCTCTTCGTCGTTATGCATTTGGTAGCAATTTCCATCATCCGACTCAGGGTCATATCTCCGGTCCGACCAAACTTCAAACTTAATTCTCTGTTCTAACACCATCCTTGAAGGCGCAGATCGCTCGATGATCGACACGCTTCCACGGTATGATGCAAAGTGATCCATCTCTGAATATACTCTCTCAAGGTCTCATTTGACTTCGCACACAAACTTGCAGCTCATGTCAATCCAGCTGGTCGCTTGCAAGTTCCTCAAATGTTACGATTTACACTGGAAAGATCTTCCCAAGTGTAAATGCTGCTTGAGTTAATCGATTCAACCATGCTCGCCGAACCTTCCAACATGAGTGGTAAGTGCTTCATAGCCACCTCGCTATTCCCGCCGCCAATCTGACAGCCACTCGGTAGTCCTCAAGCCAAGTTTCAGCTTAGACTCACCGTGAACTTGCTTACTCCACCGCCAACCTGAAGTTGGGGGAATCACCGCAGCTCGATAGCCTCGCTGAAACATTCCGACCGTAAACATGCACTGGCTGCTAGTGGGCGCATCTCTGTCATGGCCACCTCGATGAGCCCTGTTCCGATCGACCAAGCCTTGCACGATGATGGATCGCGCGTCGAAGCCTGGTTTCCTGTGGTCGACAGGAGCTCTTCGCCCCACACTGAGTTGACGCCTGTCATCTTGCTGCCGATGAGCGTAAGACCCACCCCTCGGGGGAGGAGTGGGCACTCGACGCCTATCATCACCATCGTATCGGTCACCATATTGGTCCCGTCGATTCTCGCGCCCTTCACGCCGTGGAGGCGATCTAGGGCTGTGAGCCGACTGAACCGTATTCGCAGCGGCGGATCGATCAGGAATTCTGCTGCGGATCGTGACACGCTCAATTCGATCTCCTGCTGCCGGAGCAAATCCTAATCAGATTGCTTCGCCACCTCCGATCGAGAGGGCTGAATTGACTCTGCTATACGGGTTGCAGCTGCTAAATTCTGAATCGGGGTTCGATATACCTGAGTCGGCGGGAAGAGTTGACGTCGACTAGAGTCGGGCACTCATTGCCGCGCGCGCTCGTCGAGTGCTCGCTGGAGGTTCTCCAGACGAGTGCATTCAGCCAAGTTGGCCAAATGTGCCTCCTCCAAGGCGCGAGCTTCGGGGGTTTCTCCTGTGATGGGAGTATGCAGGGCATCCTTGTTCCTGCGGCGAAGTTCTTCCCTTTGCAGGGAATTAAGTGGCTCGGGTTGGTACTCCTCATGGACTTGAGCGGGGTCGCCCCCACCATCCACCCCGTCGTCGCGGGGGAAGCCGGGAGGGCTGCGAGGTCCGTTGACCATCAAGACTTCCACCGCTGGATCACTGCTATCGCACTTCGGATGCGCCTCTACGAGCCACGGCCAGATCAAATAGGCCGTGGAGGGACTCGCTGGGCTCGATTGCGCAACAGGGGTGGTGGCTGTCTGGCGCGAGCCATCACAGCCTCACCCACCGCTGAGCCTCGACGACTGGCGCTTACCTTCAAGGGAGAGACAGGAGGGTGGACGATAGGGAGTCGACCGATATGGAGTCGACGGTTGTCGCAGCAGTAACGCCATGGACACATGCGCAAAATGCGTTGCACCACGGACGGGAGCGATCGACATCGAGTGGAGCCTCCGAGCCAAGCGGAGTCGCCGGCGATGAAGGTGAGCGCCGAGACGGATCTCACGGCCCTCGACCAAGACTCCACCGAAACCATGATGAAAGCAATCGAACAATTGCAACTTCTCCAAAATTGCTAAGACACCGCCCCACGGTGGCGCCAACCGTCGTGGTTCTAAGTCCGACAAAGAGAATAGGGGTAGGTATGGAGAGGCAAGATCCTAGCTATGGAGCAGTTGTAAACACCAGGGATGTACGAGTTCAGGCCCTTCTCGGAGGAAGTAACAGCCCTACGTCTCGGAGCCCGGAGGCGGTCGACTAGATTATGAGAGTATGGATTACAGGGGTGCGAACCCTTTACACTGAGGAGGGGGGTGGCTTATATAGTGTCCGCCAGACCCCTCCGGCCCTCAGTAATGCGGGGTTTAAAGTACATTAAGGCTAGGTGTTACTGGTAACGCCTTACATAAAGTGTCCTAAATGCCATAAAGACTACTTAATTACAGACCGTTTGGATGCAGAGTGGCTCTTGATCTCCTGGTGGTCGAGTGAATCTTCATGGTCGAGTCCTTCGAGTCCGCCGAGTGAAGTCCTCTTGGTCGATCGGAAGGCGCTTTCTTCGAGGGTGTCCTTGGGAAGGGTACTTAGGTCAGGTCTATGACCCTACCCTAGGTACATGACCTCATCATAGCCTGCTTTTGTAACCTGCTCATTGTACCTTACCTGCTTATCCTAAACTGCTTAGTATAGGTTGGTTAGTGATCCATTAGTGACCCCCACCTTGTCCTTGTTGCCCCTGCTTCATCGTCGAAGACCCGATCAACGGGATCGAAGACCAGGCCCCGGCACCGCACATCACTTTCCCCTTAGTTGCTTGACACTATTGGGCTACTATCGAGTACCGAGGGTGAGGCCTCATCAGCACTTCTGATGTTAACCCTGTAGTGTAGCTATTCGGTCATGGTCATCGAGGGTGATTTCCTCTTTAACCACTTCGGATACGATTCTGTCGTGCAACCCCTCAAAGGTGAACCTCGAGGGTGGTCCCTCTTACGTTCACCTTGATGATTACATCGAGTGGAATTCATCGGGGGTGATTCCTCGGGTTTTCCCCTTGATGTTTAGACACACAGTTACTATGATTACTATGACTTTACACTGAACCATGTTACTAAAGACGGGTCAACCCTGAGGGATACCCGCGCGAGCATAATTGCGAGTGATGTGGAGCCGGGTTGACCTGGAAGGTGCTCGCGAGATAATTATGAGGCGTGGCCAGGCATTCTTAGCCCTTGCCGCAAGTCCTCGAGACGGGGCAACGGGGTCACCTCTTTCATGAAGTCTCGCTTGTTACCGCTGCCCCTAATCCACTACGATTTGGATATTTGATCCGAGGGCCTCGGCCCGATAGCAATAACCATCACGTGGGCATACTATGGGCGTTCTGTGTTGTATACATCAGCCAAAGCTTAATAGACGCCGGCCGAGCGTAGCGCCGGGTTGGACTGCGTGAAGCACCGCCTTTGAAGGAGGTAGCTAGGTCTGCTCACCGCCGCCCATGCAACGTGCGAGTTCCCGGGGAGATGGCCCATGACCCCTGGGGGCATAGGTTTAGTCCGGCGTGCTGACCTCTCTATTAAGCCTAGGTCAGGTTGTGGCGTATCGTTTGGCCGAGGCCGGGCATGACCTCTCTATTAAGCCTAGGTCAGGTTGTGGCGTATAGATGTCTGGCCGGAGTTAATCGGGCGTGGTGGGTAAGTTGGTGCACCCCTGCAGGGAAGAAAACATCTATCGATAGCGTGTCCTACGGTAACGGACACTTGGAGTTGTATCCCGATCGATACAACTAGAACTGGATACTTGTGATGACAATTGGATAGTATGGCTCTGGGATTGCTTTCTCGCAGGGAGTCGAGAAAGGAACTCTGGCCGAGGTTGATAACACTACTACTGCTTTACTTTATGCTACTCTACTCCCTCCTGTTTGCTGCAAGAGGGTGGTTTCCAGAAGATGCTAGTCTTCGATAGGACTAGGCCTTCTCTCTATTCTGGCATTTCTACAGCCCAGTCCACATATACAGCCTTCCTTTGATAATGTTGCATATGTAGTGTAGATCTTTGCTTGCGACTACTTTGGATGAGTACTCATGGTTGCTTTGCTCCCCCCTTTCCCCTTTCTTTTGTTTCCGGTTGATGCAACCAGATGTCGGAGCCTAGGAGCCAGATGCCACCGCCGGTGCCTACTACTACGTGGAGACCGCTGACGACCAGGAGTAGTTAGGAGGCTCCCAGGCAGGAGGCCTTGCCTTTCCGATCGTAGATGCTTTTGTGCTAGCCTTCTTAAGGCAACTTGTCTAACTTATGTTTGTACTCAGATATTGTTGCTTCCGCTGACTCTTGTGTATAGGCCCCTGGCTTGTAATATAAAGCTTGTATTATTTTAATTCGTGTCTAGAGTTGTGTTGTGATATCTTCCCGTGAGTCCTTGATCTTGATCATACACATTTACGTGTATGATTAGTGTACGATTGAATCGAGGGCGTCACAGGTAGCACATGACATTATTGTTAAAAATAATAAGAAGATGCTTAAGTATAACTTGATATTTGATAAAACTCACTGTGAGACTATTACCTTGCCTGCACCCTCTTTGTTTAACATACTTTTAGGCACGTACCTCATCTTGCCCGAGGCCATTTATGCATACTAGAATCTGACACAAGTCCTAGAGCCTGAGCCAGAGGCACCACTTGACCCCTATCGACAGTCTGTCTAACAGTGGGATCTGGAGGAGATCGCTAACCAGTGGCACCCTGAGGACCCTCCTCAGTACACTGGAGAGAGTAGCTTCGATCCATGGGCATAGACCAACCTAGACCAAAATCCTAAGCTTGGGGAGTATGTATTTCTCACTGACATTACATTCATGTTCACACACTCATTATAGTTGTCGGTGTTCATACTTTTTCATTGTACTATCCATGCTAGTTTATTTTATTTTCTTGCTCTTCTTGTGTGTTTGAAAAACCTTAAGAAAAAAACAAAAAAAAATTAGTTGTAGCCTTCAGCTAGTTTAGTTTCCATGCTTGTAGTAGTAAAATTAAAAGAAAACCCCAAAAGATTTCCCGTTCTTCTTTTGCTTGTTGGGAGCTTTCCCGTGTAAATAATTTTATTTCTTTTCTTTTCTTTGGGGGTCGAGAGGAGACGACCACGATGAAAATATTGATTGGCTCTTATATGCATTATTGTTGATCTAACCAAGAGCCCATATAACCTTGTCTTCTCCTTTGTATTAAATGCTTGCATATTCCAGCTTAGTCCAATGCACGTGCACTATTATTATTATCCACACCGTTCGGTCGTGCAAGTGAAAGGCGATAATGACGATATATGATGGACTGATTGAGATGAGAGAAGCTGGTATGAACTCGACCTATCTTGTTTTTTTAAATATGATTATCATCGTTCCTGATTCAGCCTATTATGAATGAAACATGCTTGCAATGACAATTAGAGATTATAGTTGCTCATGCCATGCTTAATTAGCTAGGAATTTATAATGGTTTACCTTGCATGCCAACATGCTATTAAAATGGTTGTGATGTGGTATGATAGGGTGGTATCCTCCTTTGAATGATTCGAGTGGCTTGACTTGGCACATGTTCACGCATGTAGTTAAAACAAAATCAACATAGCCTCCACGATATTTATGTTCATGGTGATTTATATCCTACTCATGCTTGCACTCATTGTTGGTTAATCTTAATGCATGTTCATGAATGTTGTTGCTCTCTAGTTCGTCGCTTCCCAGTCTCTTTCTAGCCTTCACCTGTACTAAGCGGGAATACTGCTTGTGCATCCACTTCCATAAACCCCAAAGTTATTCCATATGAATCCACCATATACCTTCCTATATGTGGTATTTACCTGCCGTTCCAAGTAAATTTGTATGTGCCAAACTCTAAACCTTCAAATGAAATTATGTTTTGTATGCTCGAATAGCTCATGTATCAACTAGGGCTATCTATATCTTCCATGCTAGGTGGGTTATTCTCACGATAAGTGGACTCGACTCATCATTCACGAGAAAATGGCCGGTAACCGGGATGCCCAGTCCCATGCTCAAATCAAATCAAAATAAATGCAAACAAAACTCCCCCAGGATTGTTGTTAGTTGGACGGCACCCGTTGTTTTGGGCCAGCCATGGATTGATGTTCGTTGGTGGTGGGGAGTATAAACTTTACCATTCTTTTTGGGGAACCGCCTATAATGTATGTAGCATGGAAGATATTGAGATCTCTTGGTTGTTAAGTTGACAATGAAAGTATGCCGCTCAAAATATTATTTATCTCTATTTCAAAACTCGAGCTCTGGCACCTCTGCAAATCGCTGCTTCCCTCTACGAAGGGCCTATCTATTTACTTTTATGTTGAGTCATCACCCTCTTATTAAAAAGCACCAGTTGGAGAGCACCGCTGTCATTTGCATGCATTGCTATTAATTTACATTGAGTATGACTATGACTAGATCTCTTTTGCCATGAATTACAATGTCTAGTCAGTCCTTGATCTTCAGGGGTGCTCTGCATTTATGTTTTGAGGTCTCAGAAAGGGCTAGCGAGATGCCATCTTATTATATCATATTATGATTGTTTTGAGAAAGTGTTGTCATCCGAGATTTATTATTATTGCTCGCTAGTTGATTATGCCATTGATGTGAGTAAACATGAGACTTAAATGTTATTGTGAATATGGTTAGTTCATAATCTTTGCTGAAAACTTGAATGCTGGCTTTACATATTTGCAATAACAAGATCAAATAGATTTGTAAAAGTTTTTCTTTATCACTTTCAGTTTGTCAACTGAATTGCTTGAGGACAGGCAAAGGTTTAAGCTTGGGGGAGTTGATACGTCTCCAATGTATCTACTTTTCCAAACGCTTTTGCCCTTGTTTTGGACTCTAACTTGTATAATTTGAATGGAACTAACCCGGACTGATGTTTTCAGCAGAACTGCCGTGGAGTTAATTTTGTGCAGAAATAGAAGTTCTCGAAATGACCTAAAAATCCACGAAGGCATGTTTTGGAATTAATAAAATATATTGGCGAAAGAATCAACATCAGGGGCCCACACCCTGTCCACGAGGGTGCAGGGCGGCCCCCCGAGGCGCGCCCCCTGCCTCGTGGGCCCCCTGGAGTTCCACCGACCTCAACCCCAACTCCATATATTCACTTTTAGGGAGAAAAAATCAGAGAGAAGGATTCATCGCGTTTTATGATACGGAGCCGCCGCCAAGCCCTAATATTCCTCGGGAGGGCTGATCTGGAGTCCGTTTGGGGCTTCGAAGAGGGGAATCCGTCGCCATCGTCATCATCAACCATCCTCCATCACCAATTTCATGATGCTCATTGCCGTGCGTGAGTAATCCCATCGTAGGCTTGCTGGACGGTGATGGGTTGGATGAGATTTACCATGTAATCGAGTTAGTTTTGTTAGGGTTTGATCCCTAGTATCCATTATGTTCTAAGATTGATGTTGCTATGACTTTGTTATGCTTAATGCTTGTCACTAGGGCCCGAGTGCCATGATTTCAGATCTGAACATATTATGTTTTCATGAATATATGTGAGTTCTTGATCCTATCTTGCAAGTTAATAGTCACCTACTATATGGTATGATCCGGCAACCCCGAAGTGACAATAATCGGGACCACTCCTGGTGATGACTGTAGTTTGAGGAGTTCATGTATTCACTAAGTATTAATGCTTTGGTCCGGTACTCTATTAAAAGGAGGCCTTAATATCCCTTAGTTTCCAATAGGACCCCGCGCCACGGGAGGGTAGGACAAAAGATGTCATGCAAGTTCTTTTCCATAAGCACATATGACTATACTCGGAATACATACCTACATTACATTGATGAACTGTACCTAGTTCTGTGTCACCCTATGTTATAACTGTTGCATGATGAATTGCATTCGACATAATTATCCATCACTGATCCATTGCCTACGAGCTTTTCACATATTGATCTTTGCTAAGTTACTTCTCCGTTGCCATTGTTACGATTACTACAAACTGCTGCTGTTACTTTTGCCACCGTTACCGCTATTTCCATACTACGTTGCTACTAAATAATTTTCTGCAGATATTAAGTCTTTCAGGTGTGGTTGAATTGACAACTCAACTGCTAGTACTTGAGAATATTCTTTGGCTCCCCTTTTGTCGAATCAATAAATTTGGGTTGAATACTCTACCCTTGAAAATTGTTACGATCCCCTATACTTGTGGGTTATCAGCAATCAGATCCACCCTCTTTGAACTGATCCCCAGAGGGCAGGCACGTGGGGTCCGCCAACTGCCCAGGCTGGGGCTGTAGTGCTAGATCCCAAGAACCAATGAGGATCCTTGTCGGGGAATTCGTGCATGTCCCTCCTCCCAGGGGTGACAGTAGGTCTAGTCCCGCCTCCCTAGAAGCGGTCTGCTTGGGGGAGGCAAAGCCGTTTGCACGCTCTGTCGCCCTGGCCTCCTCTGGTAGCTGGCCCAGCTCTATTCTGGAAGCGCTATATGACACTGCAGGCGATAGGGTCATGCCAGCGGCATCCGCGACGTGTGATACGTCTCCAACGTATCTATAATTTTTTATTATTCAATGCTATTATATTACCCCTTTTGTATGTTTATGGGCTTTATTTTACACATTTATATCATTTTTGGGACTAACCTACTAACCGGAGGCCCAGCCCGTATTGCTGTTTTTTTGCCTATTTCAGTATTTCGAAGAAAAGGAATATCAAACGAAGTCCAAACGGAATGAAACCATCGGGAGCGTGATTTTTGGAACGAACGTGATCCAGAGGGCTTGGAGTGTAAGCCAAGAAGCAACTGAGGCGGCCACGAGGGTGGGGGGGTGCCCACCCCTACAGGGCGTGTCCCTCTGTCTCGTGGGCCCCTCGGGCAGCCACCGACGTACTTCTTCCTCCTATATATACCCATGTGAAAGTGCGTTATATCGACTAGAGGGGTGGTGAATAGGCGATTTTTATGAAATTCTTCACTGAGGAATTTGCCGGTGAGGAAATTCCTTAGCGAAGAACTATTTGCAGCGGAATATGTACTCAGAGGTAAACATAACAGATTACACACATAGTCAGCATGATGAAATGAAGACTAGAATAGAGCACAGGAAGCGTAAACACAGGATAACAAGATGAAGACAAAGAGACTGAAGAAATTGAACTGAGGAATTTGTGAAAGTCTTCACCAAAGTCTTCAAGCACGATATGAACAACATACAACATGTAATGAGGAAATGGATGAGTTGAGGAAATAGAACCACCGGTTGGTGAAGACAATGATTTGGTAAACCAGTTCAACTGCTGTCCTCGGTTGTACGTCTGTTGGAGCGGCCGAGTATTTAAACTCGAGGACACACAGTCCGGACACCCGCCTCTCGAGCCGCAACTCAGACACGCAGTCCTCACCGTATTCTCCTTGAACTAAGACCACGCAGCCTCGTCCAATCACTCGTGGTAAGTCTTCAGTGACTTCCAAACCTTCACAGACTTGGTCACTCGGCGATCCACAATTCCTCTTGATGTTCTAGACCTTGACGCCTAACCGTCTGGAAGAAGCACACGCCTTCAAAGGTAATAAGCGCCGGATCCATGCAGATCAATTTCTTCATGATGCTCAATCACTTGGGGTTTTGTGGGTTTGGTTTTGGGATTTTCCTCACTTGATGATTTTCGCCAAAGTCCTCGGAGGATGGGTTGCTCTCAAATGACAAGTGTCAAGTTCTTCGAGCAGCCAACCAACTAGTGGTTGTAGGGGCGGCTATTTATAGCCTAGGAGCAGCCCGACATGATAAGACATAAATGCCCTTCAATGATATGACCGTTAGATGGATAAGATATTTTGGTCCGCGCCAAGAAGACAAAGAACGGTCGGAATTTGACTTTCAAAGTCCTCGTGGCTACCATGTTCTCATCGTAGGCAATTCAATCGGCGAATTCCTAACTCCTCGGGCCACAGAAAAGTCATCGATGACCAAAAGAACTGCGTCTCACATCAAGAATTTGACTGAATCAGTATGAGATTTCCAATGGCTTCACTCAAGGGATTGGTAGGTGTAGGATTTTGAGTTGAGCATCACATGGAAATTTTTCCTTAGTATTTCTCGACCCCTTTAACAAAGACGGTGTTTCCTATGACTCAAGAAAGAGAAAATGAAACTACGAAAACAAAAGTCTTCACGCTTCATATTCCTCGAATGAATATCAAGTCTTCATGGTCACACCAATTTCTTCACTTTCAAAGTCTTCGAAAGTCTTCGAATATCAAAGTCTTCATTAAAGAACTTCATTTTTAGGGTCGACTTTCTCTGTAAATATCAAACTCCTCATAGACTTATAGACCTGTGTACACTCACAACGATCAGTTATTTAACCTATAAGTCTTCAATACACCAAAATCACTAAGGGCACTAGATGCACTTACAATCTCCCCTTTTGGTGATTGATGACAACATAGGTTAAGTTTTCAACGGGGATAAATATATGAAGTGTAAATACTGATATTGAGGAATTTGATTGCAAGATATAGAAGAACTCCCCCTGAATATGTGCATAATGAAGAATTTGCTTTTGAGGCAGTGCACATTTGAGGATTTGAATCATGGAGATCTCCCCCTATATCTTATAATTCATACACGCATTTGATATATATACTATGAAGAATTTGAAATGCATGATGAAATATGGTGCCTGATGAGATTCAGCATGCATGCAATAGTATTGACTAGGAATGAGCATGCGAAATATCACATCAAAAGTTTCAGAGCTCAAATATCACATTCAGAGCTTAGTGCTTGAAAAGCATCAGAGTATAGCACGTATCAAAATCAGAGCATCATAAGCACGATCAAAAGTATTAGAGCACAGTGCAAAGTCAGCACAATGCACGATCAAAAGTATCAGGGCACCATCGGATTTAAGATTACAACTCGATCCAATAAAAGTTTCGGAAGAACGAGAGTTGTAACTTAATAAAAACGCCCATAGTATAAACCCGCTTGAAGACTAACTCTGATTTCTCCCCCTTTGTCATCAAATGACCAAAAGGATCGAAACTGAGGACTAACGCCCCTGAAGATATTCAAGTTGATGGAGGAGCGCCAGGCGTTGTCGGGTTGGATGTTGAAGTAGGGCTCGCCGCAGTTGTCGCCCAAATCTTCATATTCATCGCCACGATGAAGAATAAGAGCTGCCACCAAATCAGAACTTTGACTCTCTTGAATTTCTTCTGAGGTGGTGCGACCAGTCATAAGCTTCCTCAAGACCCATAGTCTTCAATTCTTCCATGAATAGACATGATTAAGAACAGCCCAAAAGCGATTGAGGGTTTCATGAAGGTAGTAATCGGTTTTTCTTCACCGCATTATGCGTTGAGGTCATATTGTGAAGAATTGCAGCAAATTGGCGCTTCACCCATTTCGATTGCGATCAACCTTCCGATGAAGACCGAGGAGTAACTCACGATCACCATCACCCAGGTGCGCTTGCTTGAGGTTGTTGCTTGGTTGAGGTATTTGCGGCAAGATCATGCGTTGCGTAATCGCCATTGGTGGAGTAAGATGCAGCCTTGCTAAACCGACCATCCAATGGACGAGTGCCTTCATCAATTACAACGCTGCTTTGCCCTTGTCATCGATGATGAAATTGGTTGCTTGAGGACTTCAATGGGTGGCAGGAAGCTGCCATGGTTCAGAGTGTCAGCCTTGTAGTTCAGTGAAGATCTTGCCCTTATGAATCTCATGAGCCAAGGTGCATATGGCTTCAGCTCAAAAGGTGACATTGCAACGTTGGCCAGAGTCCTCATGAAGAAATCATGGAAGTTGACAGGAACGCCATGAATGATATTGAAAAGCAAGTTCTTCATGATGCCAACGACATCTTCTTCATTTGAGTCGTGGCCTTTGATTGGACTCATTGTCTTCGCCAAGATTCTATACACAACCGAGGCACATACAAAGAATCCTTGACGAGGAATTTGGTTCGAGGGCTTGGCCAGCTTCAATGGCTTCATAAGCACTTGCAAAAGTGATCGACAGTTCACGGTCATTGTAAAGGCAATGAGCAGATTCATGGGGAGGATCAAGAGGAAGGACACGAAGCAATTCATTCTTTGGTGCCTTGTAGTGAGTATTCTCACCATCCAATCCAGAACCCATGAGTTGATGTCTTCAAAGATTCCAAGTGATGTGCGGTGGCATAGAATCAAGAATGAGTTCTTCATTCCACCACATATGTCGGTCAGAAATTCAACAGCCTCGCATCGTGAAGAACACGGAGTACTGGCTCGAAGCATGGTAGTGATTCCATATCCACATGAGGAATATGCTCATGGTTGAAGATCTTGTCCTTGTCAAATAGCACTGAGGAATAGAAATTTGCTTGTGTTGGAGTCCGGAAGCGTCTTTTCCTCATTCGAGCAGAGTCATAGGGATTATAAGCGATGAAGAACACATGCTCGTAAAAGAAATCTTCAGCCTTGAATTTTGCTTGCTTGAGAACGGATTCTTTGGCTTGGGCAGAGGGATATCGTTGATTTGAAGCACAACCTCGTGAATCGCGATTTCGTGTTCTTCGGCCGAGGAATTTCTGCTTCTCTCCTTGTGCAACTTGAGGATCAAGAAGGAGTTCTTCAAATACTAGTGGCTGGAATCTCTTCGTTGATGATGATGTGGGATGAGTTTCTTCAGAGCCCATTTGAACAGTTGTAGCCGGGGACTGAGGGACTTGTTGAAGCGGAGTGAAGAGAGGAGTATTGGGGTGCTGACTTTCCCAAAAGTCATCGTTCATCACAGGTGTAGTGCACCCAATATCCACGTCTTCATCTTCTTTTTCAGTTTCCTCAACACCTGCCTCTTCAGCTGTGAACTGAGGCACGGGTGAGGAAGCAACGGGAGTTGAAGGGAAAGCTTCCACTTCAATTTCTTCATCAAGCTATTCTGAAGTAGCAACAGATTGATTTTCTTCATCTGATCCACTTGGGATCGTGTATTCTTCTCCAAAAGGAACAATTTCCTTGGATGACATGGAGGAAATGGGAATGGCATCGATAGGATTTTCAATCGAGCTGGTCATTGGCTTCATTTTCTTCGCAACCAAGAATTTGACGCAATGATGCCTTCCTTTTCTTCATCGCAGCTCGCTTCGCAGCCTTTGTCTTCTTCACTTCAGAGGCGTAAGGAAGAATTGGAGTTGGTGTTGGCGCAGGAGGAGCCGAGGATTGTGGTACAGCTTCTTGGCGCAATCGTGCAGCTTGCCTGCTTCTTCAGATTCTTCAGCACACCACTAGTGGATGCCCAGGAATTTCTTCAAGAATGGAATGGAGTCATCAGCCCGAACTTGTGTTTTCATCAAGACGCTGAAAGTCATCAGCGATCTTGGCATGTTCTTCAAAGAGCTGAGCAGATTCTTCACTGAGGATTTTCTTGTTGCGATGGAGCTGCAATAGTTGACATTTTCTTCGTCGAGTGACGAATATCACTTTGGCTCCTTGCCAACAAGATTGTAAGCATCAAAATCCTTGCCGAGTGCTTGATTGATTGAGCTTTAAGAAGTTCTTCAGAGTCAAGTTGATGATGTTTTTCCTCAGAAGCTTCTCCTTTCTGGCTTTTGCTCTCTTCAATTCACGAGCCTTTTCAAATTTCCATTTCTCTTCAGAGATGAAATGGTTCAGCATATGACTTTGACCAGAGTCGATGGCGATCCGGAAGAGGAGTGTGTGGATCCCGATGCCACAGTCAATGAAGTCAAGGATCTTCTTCGGATCCAAAAGCAGAGGCACACTTGTTCTTTTGGCTCTAGCGGCCTTGGTCAGTCTGTCTCTGATGATTTCTTCAAGTTCTTCATCAGAGGCTTCATCATCAGAGGGAACGTTGAATGCAACCTATTTCTTCTTTGGACTTGGCCGAGGGCCGTCCCAGCAGCTTGCTTTGTCTTCAGCAGAGAGTGGGGCCTGTTGAGGACATTGGTGCAGCCGAGAACTTGTCAAACACTGTAGCAATTGAGAAACCCCGAGTCCTTTGACAAGTAGCCAGATGCACAGGTGTTGAGGACTTGGAGGGAGCTGCTGAGGATTTTGCATGAGCAGCAGCAGTCTGAGGAATTTGCCGTGAGGGCGCGGCTGAGGAACTGGGCCGTGAGGGCGCTGACGGTGAAGCACTTGGCTTGCGTGCAGGCTTCTTTGGCATTGATTTTCTCGGCTTGACCGAGGGCTCAGCAGCGGCAGCAGCAGCAGAATCCTCATTGAATTTCCTCACTACCTCCTTGGCCTGTCTTGCCAATTTGGCTTGGCGCCTGGACCATTCTTCAGGAAAGTCTTCACCACTCTTGATGCTTGTGGGATCTGCGATTTGGCCAGGTGCCAAAGGAGCTCTTGGGCATGGAGGGTTCAAAGCGAATTTCCTCATGTACTTGGGAGTGACATAGCGGTATTCTCGCCATTCTCGTGCCCATCTCCTTTCTATTCTCTGTATGCGCACTTTGCGCTGGTTCTTGGTCTCCTTGCCAAATTTGGATTCATCAGTGTGCGATAGTCTTTGTATATTTCCTCAGAATCTCAAAGGCGATCATGACTTCCTGCTCTTTCCTCCCTTCGTGGTCTCTTGCCTTCCGCCATTTTCTTCGGTGAGGAATTTGAACAATAGAGCACTCAAGAAGTATGCAGTTTTTCTTCAAGGAACACCGCAAATGAGTTAAGTTGATGAGAACCTAGTGATTCAAAGAATGACATGAGTACCTGTGAACAGAGTGTAGGTGCGAGGAATTTGGAGAGGTCATATGCGTTCTCAGAAGATTTTTCAAAAGAAGCAAGTTTTGAGGAATTTGACCAGTTGAGCCTTGAGGAATTTCACTAAGCGTTTCGTCTCAGGTTCCAGAATTGTACAAATTGAAAATCCGCACAATTGAGGAATCTTGAAGAAATGAATGCTTAGGGAGATAAATCAAGAACATAAAGTGTGTGAGGTGTTCATATGTGAAGATTTTGAGGAGCAAAAACACCTTTGAAGATTTTCAGAAAGATTTGAGAATCAACGCGATTAATAAAAGTGACTTTTAATTACCCGAACTGAAGAACACGATGAACTGTAGTGAAGTTCGTCACGTTAGATCTTGCACGCCCTAACTTGGCAGAGGAAGACGGCTACGGCGGCGGCGGAGTGAAGATTTCCGCAACCGGCGCGAGTATGACGGCGATGAGGTCGAGGCAGTGAAGCTTTTCCTCACCGGCGGCGATGGAGTAGCGGCGGCGCTAGGGTTTGAGGAGAGCTCGAGCGAGAGACAGCGATCGAGCGGAGTAAATGAAGTGAGGAGGGTAAAGGGGTATTTATAGCCACGGTGAAAAACTGTTCGCCCGAAGATTTTGGACGAACATACCCCTGCCCTTTCTCCTTCACGCGACGTGTGTCACCCACGTACTGTGCAGATGAGATCGTGTAAGATCGTGGGTGATTAAACTAATACATCATGGGATGCGGAACGGTTTGAGCGGTAAGACCGAAAAACTTGGATAAAAAGTTTCGTTCGCAATTTCTTCAGCTGTCAAGGACCAGTGAAGACTTTGAACGAGTTTCAATCAGAACGCACATGAAGAATTTGTGAATAGATTGGATTGAGTATAGCATAGAGGGGAAGGGTCCGATCACATTCACTTAGCGTAAATCGCAACTTGAAGAAATAGCAATAAGTGAATGTCAGAGAGGACATAAACTCATATATATATATATATATATATATATATATATATATATATATATATATATATATAGCCAATGAAGAAAGACGACGGAAATATCAAGATTTTGCAAAGTTGAAGAATTTGAAAAGTGAGGAATTTCAAAATGAGGAAAAACTCAGATTGAAGATTTTCAACTTTTGTGGTGGCGTAGCCCAATCAGATAAGAATGATGATTTCGCATACACGCGCATAATTGTCGAGGGTTCTCGAGAATCAAATTCTTCATTGATTTCTTCACACTTAGGGTGTTATTCTTCATTGATTGAGGAACAACGCTTTCTTCATGTGTTGCACATCTAAGTCATCAATTATGCATAAGTGTTAGGATGTGTGTCCTTTTCAAAGAACATTCAAGATTCTAAGATATTTAGCTCACACCGCAACTTGCTAAATCTCTTCTCATCCAAGGGCTTGGTGAAGATATCAGCCACCTGTTCTTCGCCTTCACATGCTCGATGGAGATATCGCCTTCAACACATGATCACGAAGAAAATGATGACGAACTGGATGTGCTTAGTCTTCGAGTGCTGAACTGGTTGTGAGCAATCTTGATGGCACTCTCGTTGTCGCAGAGGAGAGGCACATTCTTCACGCTGACGCCATAGTCCTTGAGGGTTTGCTTCATCCAAAGCAGCTTGAGCACAAAGATGACCCAAAGAGCAATGTATTCAGCTTCAAAGATGAGACAAGTGATACACATTCTGCTTTCTTCGAGGACCAACGGACCAAAGATCGTCCGAGGAAATGACAAGTGCCGATGTTGACTTGCGGTCCACACGATCACCAAAGATAGTCGAGTCGAAATATCCAATGAGATCAAAAGCAGCCCTTGGGGTACCATAATCCTAGTGTTGGAGTGTGAGCTAGATATCAAGAATATGCTTCACACCTTATGGTGTGATTCCTTGGTGCAGCTTGAAATCGGGCACACATGCAAACACTAAGCATTATATCCGCCTAGATGCACATAAGTACAATAAAGAACCAATCATGGAGCGGTATACCTTGTGATCAAGTCAAGACCATTTTCATCGAGGCATAGATGGCCATTTGTGGGCATAGGAATTTTGACGCCTTTGCAATCTTGCATGCCGAATTTCCTCAAGACATCTTTGAGGTATTTCTCCTAAGATATGAATATGCCATTCTTCACCGATTTAATTTGAAGACCTAAGAAGAATTTCAACTCTCCCATCATAGACATTTGATATTCTTCACTCATCATATAGGCAAATTCATCACTATATTGTTGGTTAGTACAGCCAAAGATAATATCATCAACATATATTTGGCACACAAACAGTTCACCATCATATGATTTAGTAAATAGAGTAGGGTCGAGTGAACTGGTGTGAAGCCATTCTTCACGAAGAATTCCTTCAAGCAGTGTCATACCACGCCGAGGGGCTTGCTTGAGGCCATAGAGGGCCTTATTTAGTCTCAAGACTTTGTCGATTCTTGGGATCTTCAAAACACAGGGGTTGAGCAACATATACTTCTTCCTCAAGCTTACCATTGAGGAATGCACTTTTCACATCCATTTGATATAAGATGATATCATGATGGTTAGCATAGGCAAGTAAAATGCGAATAGCTTCAAGTCTAGCAACAGTGCAAAAGTTTCATCGAAATCAATTCCTTCAACTGTGTGTAGCCTTGAGCTACTAGTCGTGCCTTATTCCTCACAACGAGGCCATTTTCATCTTGCTTGTTGCGGTAGATCCACTTTGTGCCAATGATATTATGCTTGCGAGGATCCGGGCGATTGACCAATTCCTGACATTATTCAGCTCGAATCGATGTATTTCTTCTTGCATAGCCCTAATCCACTCCGCTCGTAAATGCTTCATCTACCTTAGTGGGCTCGAGATAGAGACAAAAGCATAGTGCCCACAAAAGTTAGATAAGTGTGAGGCTTTTGAGCGGGTGAGAGGACTGGTCTTGCTGATGTCATCGATGATCTTCTCCACTTGCACTTCTTTTGCAACGCGTGGATGAGTTGGTTGTCGCGAGGATTTTGATCAGCATTTTCTTCAAACCAATTTCCTCATCACGTTCTTCGTGTGCATCACCGACGTTCTTCACGAACAGGAATGAATTCTTCACCAGATTCTTCAAGAGGAATGACATCCTCGGTTGCCTTGAGCTTGATAGCATCCTCGGTGCTGGTTCATCTAACACGTAAGGTAGGTGCTCTCTTTGCGAGCCATTAGTTTCATCGAACCGCACATCTACAAAGTCAACAATCTTGTGAAGAACAATGTTGAAGACTCAGAGGTGTGCGAGTCCTTCCGTAACCAAGCATAAAACCTTCATGTGCTTTCGGTGCAAATTTAGAGTTGTGATGAGGATCTCTAATCCAACATTTAGCAATCAAGACTTTGAAATAACTCACATTGGGTTTCTTGTCGTTGAGGAGTTCATAGGCGCCTTCTTGAAGAATTTGTGAAGATATACTCTGTTGATGATGTGGCGAGCGGTCAATTGCATCAATCCGTAAACGCCGAGGCGTTTTGTATTCATCAAGCATAGTGCGAGCCATCTCAACAAGAGTTACGTTCTTGCGCCCACGACGCCATTCTCACGAGGAGTATAAGGAGCGATAATTCATGAGTAATACCAAGTTCATCAAGATAGGCATCAAGACCAGAATTCTTGAACTCAGTTCCATTGTCACTTCTGATATGCTTGATCTTCACACCAAAGTTGGTTGAAGCCCTCGAGGAAAATCGTTTGAAGACTTCCTGCACTTCATGTTTGTAAGTAACAATGTGTACCCATGTATATCGAGAATAATCATCAACAATGACAAAACCATATAGAGATGCATCATTAGTGATTGCTGAATAATGATTAGGTCCGAAGAGGTCCATGTGAAGCAATTCGAATGGACGGTTAGTGGTCATGATGGTCTTTGCTAGATGCTTGGCCTTGGTCATTTTTCCTGCTTCACATGCTCCGCATAGGTGATCCTTGAGGAATTTGACATTCTCAATGCCAATGACATGCTTCTTCTTTGCAAGCGTGTTCAAATTCCTCATGCCTGCATGACCAAGTCGTCGATGCCATAGCCAGCCTTCTGAAGCTTTTGCAAGTAGACACATGGCTGGTTGTGGTCCCAGAGAGAAATCAACAATATACTGATCTCCTCTCATAAAGCCTTCAAGACTTTGGAATTGTCGACTTCCATAATCACAACACAATGATATTTGCCAAAGACAACAACCATATCAAGATCACAAAGCATTGAGATCGACATGAGATTGTATCCTAAGGATTCAACAAGCATGACTTTGTCCATGTGCTTATCCTTAGAGATAGCAACCTTACCAAGACCCAATACCGACTTTTGCCTTTGTCAAGAAATATGATATGCTTCAGAGGTGGCGGTGATAAAGGAGCATCCATCAATAGATTCTTGTCACCAATCATGTGATTTGTACATCCACTATCGAGGACCCATTCGGTGGTTTTGGGTTGATCATCCTGCGCAGATGAATTAGTGTAACTTACAATCTCATATGCTTCATCGATGAAGAATATGATATCAAGTTCATCGATGAATTTCATCAAGCAATGAACTGATATAGCAGTATGAGGACGTGTGAAATGAAGGTTCATTTCATCATGATTCACCTGCGTCCTTTCAGGCATTTTGTCAGGTCCCCAGCAAATTCTTCAGACGTTCGAGCATGTCTGGAGACCTGACCCTGCAGAAAAGATTAGTTCTTTTTCTTCACCACCCACATCTGGAGGGGTGGCAAAGAGTTCATCATCCTGCGAGCACCATGTGAGAAAGGTGGCAAAGATGCCAAACCATTTCGCTTAGCATAGGTGGGGTTAGGGTAAGCATATGAATAAGTAGAGTAATTCTTCGAGGACTTATGAACATAATGGTTTGAAGAATAATGCACATATTCATAGCCCTTAGCTCTACCTCATGAGATGATTTGTTAGCACGATGATAATCATATGAGGACTTTGATCCAGTTGAGGAATTTGATCCTCGTGAAGAATTTGGTCCATATGAGGATTTGGATCCATATGAAGAGTTTGGTCCATATGAAGAATTTGATCTGGAGTTCCGTTTCTTCACAGGTGGTGTCATGAAGACATTCACCTGAAGATTTTCAACACAGCTTTTGGGAACCCAGATTTTCTTCATAGGGGAACTGTTCCTGCAGTTAGTGCCAACATATCTAGCAAATACTTCACCATTCTGATTTTTGAACAGTTTATAGTTGGAGTCAAATGACTCATCAGAAGAATGAGGGATTCACATGTAAAGCCGGATAAGTTAGATGGATCAATCGAGGTCCTTTGCAAAGAACCCATGAGGTTTTGGGATACCGCTCAAAGCTTCCAATATGTTCCATCGGCATTCGCTTCCTCTCAAAGGCAATACCCTCTTTCCTAGGGTTTCGTTGAGGATCTGCTTTTTGAGCACATCACAAAGTGTCTGATGCCCTTTGAGGCTTTTGTACATGCCTGTCATATACAATTCCTTCAGCCCTGCATTGTCGGTGATACTAGCAAAGTCCTTAGATGAGGAATTAGTGATAGCAGAGGCAGTTGAAGAATTTGTAACATTTGAAGCATTTGAACATTCAGGTGAAGAATTAGCAGATTCACGTTCAATACACTTTAAGCATGGAGGAACAAATTCTTCCTGAGAAGCGCTGATTTGTTGAGCTAGTAATGAATCACGCTCCTTCTAAAGATCTTCATAACATACTCTTAGCTTTTCAAGATCTGTCTTTCTTTGAATAGCTTCAAGAGAAAGCTTCTCATTGTCTTGCTTTTCTTGAAGAAATTCATAAGAAAGTTTCTCATGATCAGACAAGAGAGAGTTATGATGACCTTGAAGGTTATCATACTTAGACTGAAGTCTCTGAAGATTTTCAGTCAGGGCTTTACTGCGATCCATTTCTTCACCCAACATATCATCACTTTTATCTAGCATGCTTTGAACCTTTTCAAGAGCCCGTTGTTGTTTTACAACAATTTTAGCAAGTTTGGAGTAGCTAGGCTTAAGATCCTCATCAGATTCATTTTCGCTAGAATCAGAGGAATTGTATTTGAGTACCTTTGCTGCTTTTGCCATGAAGCAATAGGTGGGAGAGTAGCCATCATTATCTTCATCAGGCTTGTTGGTGGAATCAGTTTCTTCAGTGTTGAAGATGGACTTGCTGACGAAGGCGTGTAACGCCGACTCGCCACACTGCACTCAGATTCTTCAGACTCCTCTTCTTCATCATTTTCCTCAGATTCAGCTTCAGAGTCCATTTCCTTCCCAATGAATGCCCGAGCTTTCTTGGAGCTGCCCTTCTTGTGAGATGAAGACTTTGATGATTTTGAAGACGAAGATTTTGATGATTTCTTCTTCTTCTTCATTTCATCAGAACTGTAGTCCTTGTATTTCTTCTTCTTCATTTCCTTTTCCCACTGAGGACAATCTTGAATATAGTGACCAGGCTTCTTGCATTTGTGGCAAAGTCTTCTCTTGTAGTCACTGGATGGAGAATCATCTCCTCTTGAGGGTTTTCCAAAGCGACCACGTCTTGTGAACTTCTGGAATTTCTTCACAAGCGAGCTAGATCCTGCTCGATTCTTCAGATCATCAAGGCTACTACCGTAATCCTCACATTCGAGTCGACACAACCTTAGCCTTCGTGGCACGTGGTTTGCCATAGTTTGAGCCATAGAGATCTCTCTTTTGCAAGTCGGAGCTCGTGAGTGTTAAGCCTTCGAGGATATCGGCAGGATCAAGTGACTTGTAGTCAAGACGCTCTTGTATCATCGGTCCCCAGAGTATCAAATGAGGAATCAAGCGATCTTAGCGCTTTCTTCACTACTTCATGGTCGATGATGTCAGTGGCACCGAGGGCTTGAAGTTCATTTGAGATGTCAGTGAGGCGATCGAAGGTTTGTTGGACATTTTCGTTGTCGAGTCTTTTGAAGCGGTTGAAGAGATTCCGAAGAACATCAACTCGAGAGTCACGCTGAGTTGAGACTCCTTCATTTACTTTGGACAGCCTATCCCGTATAAGCTTGGCGCTTCCAAAGCACTCACTCTTCCATACCGCCCTTTGCTCGATGGCCACAGATGATATTCTTCGCTTGAGAGTCGAGTTGTTTGAATCTCTTCACATCAAGATGCGATCGGTGTTTCAAAGGATGGGGATACCATTTTCCACAACATACCGTAGATCATTATCAATTGCCTCAAGATGCATCCGCATCTTGTTCTTCCATAGGGATAGTCCGCTCCATCAAAGGTAGGACACCCACCGAGACCTTGATCATACTGCGGTCGACATAACTAGAACTCCGTGGTTAAACCAAAATCACACGTAACAAGGAGTACCTTGCTCGATACCAATTGAAAGTGCGTTATATCGACTAAAGGGGGTGAATAGGCGATTTTATGAAATTCTTCACCGATTTAATTTGCGGTGAGGAAATTCCTTAGCGAAGAACTATTTGCGATGGAATATGTACTCAGAGGTAAACATAACAGATTACACACATAGTCAAGATGATGAAATGAAGACTAGAACAGAGCACGAGAAGCGTAAACACAGGATAACAAGATGAAGACAAACGATCAAGAAATTGAACGAGGAATTTGTGAAAGTCTTCACCAAAGTCTTCAAGCACGATATGAACAACATACAACATGAATGAGGAAATGGATGAGTTGAGGAAATAGAACCACCAGTTGGTGAAGACAATGATTTGGTAAACCAGTTCCAACTCGCTGTCTCGGTTATACGTCTGGTTGGAGCGGCCGAGTATTTAAACTCGAGGACACACAGTCCGGACACCCGATCTCGAGCCGCAACTCAGACACCCATCCTTGTCAGATTCTCCTTGAACTAAGACCACGCAAGCCTCGTCCAATCACTCGTGGTAAGTCTTCAGTGACTTCCAAACCTTCACAGACTTGGTCACTCGGCGATCCACAATTCCTCTTGTATGCTTCTAGACCTTGACGCCTAACCATCCGGAAGAAGCACAGTCTTCAAAGGTAATAAGCGTCGGATCCACGCAGATCAATTTCTTCATGATGCTCAATCACTTGGGGTTTTGTGGGTTTGGTTTTGGGATTTTCCTCACTTGATGATTTTCGCCAAAGTCCTCGGAGGATGGGTTGCTCTCAAATGACAAGTGTCAAGTTCTCTTGGAGCAGCCAACCAACTAGTGGTTGTAGGGGGCGACTATTTATAGCCTAGGGAGCAGCCCAACATGATAAGACATAAATGCCCTTCAATGATATGACCGTTAGGTGGATAAGATATTTTGGTCCGCCGCGTATAAGACAAAGAACGAACGTCGGAATTTGACTTTCAAAGTCCTCGGGGCTATCATGTTCTCACTGTAGGCAATTCTCACCGGCGAATTCCTAACTCCTCGGTCGGTGAAAAGTCATCGATGACTGTAAGAACTGCGTCTCATCATCAAAGAATTTGACTGAATCGTATGAGATTTCCAATGGCTTCACTCAAGGGATTGGTAGGTGTAGGATTTTGAGTTGAGCATCACATGGAAATTTTTCCTTAGTATTTCCTCGACCCCTTTAACAGTACGGTGTTTCCTATGACTCAAGGAAGAGAAAATGAAACTACGAAAACAAAAGTCTTCACGCTTCATATTCCTCGAATGAATATCAAGTCTTCATGGTCACACCAATTTCTTCACTTTCAAAGTCTTCAGAAAGTCTTCAGAATATCAAAGTCTTCAGTTGAAGAACTTCATTTCTAGGGGTCGACTTTCTCTGTAAATATCAAACTCCTCATAGACTTATAGACCTGTGTACACTCACAAACGCATCAGTTACTTAACCTATAAGTCTTCAATACACCAAAATCACTAAGGGGCACTAGATGCACTTACACCATGTACCCCGAAAACATTCAGGGAGCCAACGAAAAACAATTTCCACTGCCGTAACCCTTCTGTATCCGCAAGATCCCATCTTGGAGCCTTCGTCGGTGCTCCGTCGGAGGGGGATTCGACCATGGAGGGCTTCTAAATCAACACCATAGCCCCTCCGATGAGTTGTGAGTAGTTTACCACAGACCTTCGGGTCCATATTTATTAGCTAGATGGCTTGTTCTCTCTTTTTGGATCTCAATACCATGTTCTCCCCCTCTCTTGTGGAGATCTATTCGATGTAACTCTTTTTGCGGTGTGTTTGTTGAGATCCGATGAGTTGTGGATTTATGATCAAGTTTATCTATGAGAAATATTTGAATCTCGTCTGAATTCTTTTATGTATGATTGAGTTATCTTTGCAAGTCTCTTCGAATTATCAGTCTGGTTTGGCCTACTAGATTGATCTTTCTTGCCATGGGATAAGTGCTTAGCTTTGGGTTCAATCTTGCGGTGTCCTTACCCAGTGATAGCAGGGGTTGCAAGGCACGTATTGTATTGTTGCCATCGAGGATAAAAAGATGGGGTTTACATCATATTGCTTGAGTTTATCCTTCTACATCATGTCATCTTTCTTAATGTGTTACTCTGTTCTTATGAACTTAATACTCTAGAGGCATGCTGCATAGCGGTCGATGTGTGGAGTAATAGTAGTAGATGCAGGCAGGAGTCGGTCTACTTGTCGCGGACGTGATGCCTATATACATGATCATGCCTATATAATCTCATAATTATTCGCTTTTCTATCAATTGCTCGACGGTAATTTGTTCATCCACCGTAATACTTATGCTATCTTGAGAGAAGCTACTAGTGAAACCTATGGCCCCTGGGTCTATCTTTTATCATATAAGCTTTCAATCTACTTTTATTTGCATCTTTACTTTTCCAATCTATATTATAGAATACCAAAAATATATTTATCTTATCATACTATCTCTATCGATCTCACTTTCGCAAGTGGCCGTGAAGGATTGACAACCCCTTTATTGCATTGGTTGCGAGTTCTTTGTTTGTTTGTGTAGGTGCGTGGGACTTTTGAGGAGCCTCCTACTGGATTGATACCTTGGTTCTCAAAAACTGAGGGAAATACTTACGCTACTATTGCTGCATCACCCTTTCCTCTTCAAGGAAAACCAACGCAAGCTCAAGACGTAGCAACGTGTCGTCGTGCCATTGGGCCGCAGACGCTCTCCGCATCCAAAGTAGCAGTTTGCCTAGTTCGTGGCCCCACCTGGTCCACCAACTCCACCGTACAGTCCACGACCGAAGTTTGAATTCCTTGCTGCCTCGGTGAGGGAGCCGAGCCGGCCGATGAGCACGCCAGCGAAGGAGAGCGAGTCAAGTCCCGCCGCCTGCGTTCCTCCTGTTCCTTGCCCTCGAGCAGCCACGCCTACCGCCAAGACCAGCCCCCATGCCCGAGTCCCCGTGCTCCGACAGCGGTGGCGGAGCCGAGTCCCTTGGAGGCAGATGGGGGCGATCAGCGGCTCCTCCTGGAAGATTTCCACCGGGTACCACAAGGCATCAGCCGCGCCATCTTCCCGCCGGAGAGAACATCGGTCGGGCTCTTCCACAACCAAAATGCGTTGGGGCAGGATCCGCGCCGGATCGTCAGTGCGCAGCCACACGCAGAAAAGCGACATGCCATCCCGGCGCAACATGCAATCCGCCACCTTGACGACAAGCCCCAGGCCCCAAAGGACCGTCTCCACAGTCCGCCGGGTCCAGGCGTTCATTGGCACCCCTCTTAGCGCCAACGGCATCAGGAACGGCATCGTGATGCCGGTGGCCTACGACTGCCGAATCCATGGCCTGAAGGAGAGAGTGAACTGCTCAATAGAGACACGACCATCCGTCACCAGCTTGTTGCGCGTAGCCACATCCTTGCAGAGCACCAAGAAGTCCTCGGTAGTAAGCTCGGATCGAGAGGTCCGGCGGGCCGAGGTCGATTCCGCATGAATCGCAGCGGCCGCCGCCGCGAGGTCGTCAGACGGGCACAGGCTGCCGATGGTGACCAAGACCGCACGCGAGAGCTCAACCTCCAGCGCGCGAATGTCCGCCCCATGCTCCAGAAAGCAGTAGTCCGCAGGCTCCAGGAGCGTCGAGTCTGCCGGCGAGTGAGGCTCCACAGGCACCGAGAACTAGGGGCCAACCGAGCCCTGTGCAGACCCAGCACTGGCCACTTGGCTCCAGGACCGCTCCAGGCGAACCGCACCAGCCGGAGGGGGCCCGGGCGGTGGCGGAGGTAGCGTCACCAGCCCGAGGCCAGTCGCAATGCGCACAACGCCGGCCGGGGGCGGGCCCGACAGCAACGGGGGAGGCTTCGGGAGGGCGGATCTGGCCGCTGCGGGGGAGGGGGAGGGCGCCACCCTGGCGGCCACCGACGGGCCGTGGCGAAGCGCGGGCGGAGGGCGCAGAGGCTGGGACACCAGAGAGGCACTGTGAGGCTTGGTGCAGCCCCTCGAGGTATGGTTGGCGCCTCCGCAACGAATGCAACGCGTGGGGTTCTTGCGTTCTACCGAGATGTGGTCGTCGTCGCTGCCGCAGTTGTAGCAGCAGTCGTAGAGCTCCGCCGGGAGCCTCGAGTCCGACCGCGGCCTGGAGGCCGGGAGGTTGCGCGCCCTCCAGCCAAGACCGCGCCGGGGCAGGGAGCGCCGCCCGCCAGCGTCGCGGCGACAGTTGCGCTTGGTCTGCCACTCTGCGACCACCCACACCGGAGCACGCAACGAGCTGGCCGCCCCGGCACCGCCCTGGACCGGGGGGCAAATGCGGTGCCGACTACCGGTGGGACGATGACGGACCGGATCTGGGGCCGCGGAGGAGGGGGGATGGGGGTGCCGAGGACGCGGAGGAACCCGAGAGAGAGAGACGCGGGACGCCATGCGCGCGGAAAGGTAGCCGCCGCTTTCGGGGTGGAGAGGGCGCGGTGGGTGGCCGTCGGAGCCGGGGTGGCTACCGACGCAGCGTGCGAGAGCGGGGGTCGAGGCCCGTCGACTAGTTGCGCTTTCTGCCTAATTCCGAACTGAGTGGGGCTCACAAGCATTGCACTGTTGAAGAAAGAGCTCGAATCCGAGGACCAATCATCGAAAAACATAAACTCCTCCATCGGATTCATCTACAAATAATGTGAATTGTATGTCATCTACACGAATCTATAAGCCCCTAAACTAAATTTACAAGAAAAGATGAAAAAAACCTCGAGGTCGCGTGGTGGAAGGGATGGGGCGGCCGGACAATGAGTAGAAGGCGTGAGGCTGCTGCGAAGCATGGGAGGTCCGAGAACGGCTGAGTGGAGGCCACAGACTAGTTCTTGATGTGTGGCTGGTTATTCAGCTTTGATCTTCATGTGACTTCTTGTGGCCTTTGTGATTCGAGTTATGTTGGTGGTCGTAAGGTGAAATCAGTGTCCCTGCTCAAGAAGAAGTGATGACGACGACACCAACGCCAAACCTCGACGATGTTTTACTGCAGTGGTGTGTGCGGGCGTGCGTGTGTGTGTGCACGCGTGTGTGTGATGTGATATATCTTTTCATGCACCTCATCAGCGGATTGTCACGGTTCTTGTTTGATTTTCCGCTAATTAACCGACTCCTCTCATCTTCTTAATCAACATAAATGACATTTCTTTTATCTCGTTTAGAAAAGTCAACTAGCCAATTTCATATTAATTTATTTGTTCCATGCCGTTGCTCGAAGGAAAAGAAAAATGTGCACTACGACGTCTAGCAATAGTCGATAACCTAGTCAATCCACCAAGGACGTGTTTGGTAGCCTTGTGAGCCGGGCCGGGCTAGCTAAGCCTGGCTAAACGGAGTCTGGGTGAGGAAAATAGGAAACAAAATAGACATATGTACATTGTTTGGTTGCCCACATTTAGATCTCTCACATTAGAGGAGCAACTTTGGCATAGCGTTTGGTTGCGATCATTGGCTCCGCTCACGCAACTACACGGTGTTTGGTTGTATATGCGGGATATGATTAAGAGTTAGCACTTACACTTAACACACACCGTGCCTTGCGACTGCGGTGGACGGTAACAGTGGCGCCGCGTCCGACACGATGAGCTTGGGCGGGCGTTCTTGCCGACGCTGCGGCAAACTAGTTGCTAGCGTCGCCGTCGCAGAGAAAATCCATGCGAAGGAGCGCTGAGGCGGAGGAACGAGAAGGAGAAATGCAGTGCGTGTCGAACCATGACGACTATGGTGGACGGTGACCGTGACTCCGCGTCCGACATGACGAGCACGGAGTCACGCGCGAGCGACCCCGTCAGCCGCGCGGCGAACTAGTTGTTATCCTCGTAGCCGGAGAGAAAGTCCGCACGGAGATAGAGGATAGAGGAGAAATGCGGTGCGCGCGCCATGGCAGCCTCAATGCAGTAGGACGAGAGAGAAGAGGCCAAGATGAACGATGCCGAAAACGACTCCAGTGTAGTAGGACACGGGCAAGGAGGTAGAGGAATGGCGCCGACGTCAAGAGGGACGAATAGGAGAGCTCTGAAGCAAGTAGAAGAAATACGATGTGCGCGTCATGTTGGATCGAGAAGAGAAGGCCGAGATGAACAATCGTCCAAACAGAAAACTTGCAACATGAATGTTGTCAGGAACTGCAATATTAGGCTGCTGGTCAATGGAAATTTCAAACGGTCATCGTGCGCGACTAATTTGATAAAATTCGTTCGAAATAGCTCCAAACGTGAACACAGAATTGAGCACTTATGGTTGACGAAGCTATGAACCAACCGCCTGAATGAAACCATAACATCGATGTGCATTTTTTTCATGTAAAACTTATTATGAATCGAAACACCGTCGTGCAGATTAGAGGGGAGAAAGAAAAGAGATTAGAGAGAAGGTTAGTGGAGGTAGCGAAGAAGCACATTAAAGCTCGCATTCCTCCGGTCAAGAGGCCCACTCGTGTGCCCTAGCTGTGGCTCAGCTCGACCTGACTCGCGAGATAGGCCAGAGATACTTTAAAATTCAATACAGACCCAACAATATATGCGTTGAAGCAAACAGGCCGAATACTAAGAATACTAGGCCTGTAAGGGTTCCTTTTTTCTGGATTTTTTGAATTTTTTTTACTGCCCTTGTAAACATGACACGTGTACAGTTGTGATTTATTGACTGCCCTCTACCGCTTTGACTATTTGTATTGTGTGCACGTGTGTTCCATGGGCTTTGACCATCTAAAATATCTCAAGCTCTAGCCCACCAGTCACCGCTAACCTCTCCACTCCCTCTTTCTCGCCATGATTCTGGAAAACTCTCGTGCGGTGGACAGCTCAACCCAACGCCAGCCAATCTGTCATCCATGCACCATGCCACGCGCAATACCAGCGTGCCTATAAAAAGGCCCCCCTTCACACCTCGCCCATATGTTCCATGGCCAATGAATCCCAGCAGCAAATCCCACACCAGCCACTGCCTCGCCGGAGACCAAACCACCAGCCTTCATATCCCTTCCCGGCGTCGGCCCCCGTATCCATCTGTGCAGTAGAGCTTGTGTGCCACGGTAAAGATTTTGGATGGCGGCGGCAAAGAGAACGCCGCCAGCCCAGATCGCATGATGCGGTGGATCGCCACGGGATGCAACAGTCACTGGCGCCCTCCGCATCCATCGGTACATCTTGCACGCGCACGGCCCTGCCGCTGCTACAGCCGGCGGACCTCCACATGCTGGAGTACGATGGCAGCAACGACAGACTACTTCAACACCCACCAACTGTTCGACCTAATGTCAAGACGGCTGCAAGGTAAATTTATTTCAGTTCAGTCTAGACATTGCTTTGCTATACTCCTTATTTAGTGTTCTTTTAAAAGATTGGATTTTACCATAAACAATTTTCTAGAACATGTACTGCAGATGGGTGTCAACTCCCCCTTTTGCTATTTATTGGTGCCCTTAGTTCTTCTTTTTGGTCATGTTTATGTTTTTTATTTTAGTTCTGGCCCACCATAATCTGTGCTATACAGTAATGTTGTATATTTGTATTGCCTAAAAGATTTAGCTTCTGTGATGCATGCACGATGATGGTAACCGAGCTAGGGCAGGTTGTTGGCTGATTGATATGGTGCAGCGAGTAGCTGTGCAGAGTTTGATATGGTCTTCCTCCATAATAAGCGTGCTTGTATGTATCAATTTACCTTCTGTATTTTCATAAAGTGAATCCTTGAATTGTTTAATATTGTTACAAGGTCAGTTCTGTGATAAAGAAAAAGATGAAGATATATTATTCTTCTCCCTCCCTCCTCCTCTTCATTCTTTCCACATTTTACCCATCTGTAGTTTAGTTTCAGGTTATCAAAGCATCTATAACACGGTTCTGGTCTGTTCTGATCTCTAATTAAAGAGAGGCTGAGTGAAAGTTCATTGTTGGTGGGAGCTGCACTAAAAAACGAATTTATGGGACTTCCCCTGTATATTCCAAGAGCTTAATGTTTTGATGTGTATATGCCACTTCCAGAGCGATGTAGTTAATTTTGAAGGTCATTTGGTATATTTCTTATATTAATAGAACTGTAAAAATAACCCGTGCATATTGGAATGTGAAACCAGTAATTCAATATGATTGTTTGAAAAAAATTCAGTGATGATTTTTTTGTTGCATATGGTTTGCCATTTATCAATTGCAGGATAAGATGGACGGCAAGTAGATATTCTATTCCATTTAGTTTTAGGGCAGTCTCTATCCATGTATTGCAATAAATTTGGTACAGACAAAAGAAACATCTTGTTTTATGGCACAAAGAAGCATCATATCATACTAAAGCATTCATCTGTACATGACCTACTTTTCTCTATGATTCGTCGGATTTGTTCTCAACGTACTTTTTTTGAGGGACTACGGAAAGGGTATTATATTTGCAAAAGGCAGGGGAAACTATACAGGTAATCATCTGAAGACTATTGTCTCCTTTGCCTCACACAGGAGGCAGATATTCCCTTAGATCACGTTATTAATGTCAATAGCCGAGCATGTTTGATGCTGAAAAATGCAGCAGTTCGCTCTTTCCAAATGTTCCAGGCGGTCAACCTTGCTTACTCTGCACCACCAACCTTACTTGTTTTAACCGGAAGTGCGTACAGTTCTCAGCGAATTTGTGCATTCTTCATGTCATTTATTGGATTTTATTTCTAAAGGTTGTCAATTATGTGGAAATTCTTCCGATAATCTAAAATTAGCCCTGGAAATTACCTGCTTATGTTTTTTTTCACTGCCTCATTCATACCATAACAATTAGTGCTTACAATTTTTTAACCCTAAGTATTCACAATTCTAGGTGAACTTGTGCTTCTCCATGTTATTTGTAGAATTTTTCTATGTTCCCTTTTGTTATCTTTTATTGCTGGAGCTTTACCATGTGGAGTTGTCTAAGTTATCCGTGTCCGGAATTAAATCCTTGTTCTCTGAAACAATATTGTCCACTGCCTCACTGATATGAACATCAGGGCTTTGCTTAGATAGACTGAACATCAATTGATTTGGAATTGGTATAGTAGATCTGCAAGTTTTATTTAACCTCTTACCGATGTATATATTTGTGTGGCATTTTAATTTGTTGAATACTTTACTTTGTTGGATTTTGAAATGTTCAGCCCTGGAGTAATGCTGATTATAGCCGTCATTCTGACGGGTGTAATTTTGCTCTTTCTTCCTCTGGATAGTTATGTTTTGTTCCTTCCTATGCTTTGCCAAAAACCATTGTTGTTCTACAGGGAGTAATGTATCGTCAATGATGCCACTTGTTGATATCATGAGATGAAGAAAAGATTGCATCGCTGATAACTTCTTTTTTCTGAATGGTAGAACTGTAGATATAACATACTCGGTGTTAAACTTATTGATGACCCTTTGTCCTTCTTGGTACCTTCATAAGTGAGTCCGCACACTGAGATCGTATGTGCTAATACTTGTGTAGCAGAGTATGGTCTAATGGAGATGCACATTTTTTTTATAAGTGATAAGTTACATTTCTGAAAGGTCTCTTTGGCTCAGTTCATGGCCATCAACTTGAGTTAATATGTGCAAATTCAGTTATAAATATTGCGTTCATTATCTAAAATGAAAGAACATTTCCCACCAAAAGATTAGTCCAAGGACCCAAAGATATTCTGTGAGCATGACTACAATCTTCGGACATGCAATTTCTCCATGAAGCTCTAAGTTGTGGTCTCTGGCAACGATCCTTGAGCACTGCGGAGCAGCTTCTCAATCCAGCCTCATGTTTTCGTCTTCAGCAGGGATCAATGAAGTTTGTAGTATATTTTTAGGCTGTGTATATGGTGCTCGAATTTTCTCCTGTTTGCACTTATTTTTAGGCACTCGGTTTTTAGCAAAAGTACCGCCAAAGATGCATATCAGCACACTAAGAGAGCACATTTTAATTATATGTTCCTCTTGTTTCTTCTTGATGCTATTTTATTCAGTAATTTTTTTATCCAAATATAAGATGATAGGGACGTACTATACAAGTTGAATTGCTACAAACAGTAGAGAGAGATTGGGACGGCCTGCCTCGGCTCCGCCAAGTGAGGAGTTCCACTGGTCGATATGCATGTATAGGTTTTAACTGGCTGGGGTCAACAAAAATTCTGAACTTAAGCTAAAATCGGAGATCTGTGATTCTTCTTCATCAAAAGAAGAAACGTCTTTTTTATCATCCATGTCTACATACATGCATGCATGCAAAAGGAAACATAATCTGTATGTTATGTTACATCAGGAGCATGCATTTTATCCGAGTTTTGCACTTCTGAAAATGTTGATTTTAAATCAAGGGGTGTAGTTGTAAATGTTGAACTCCAAGTATAAAATAGACATATTGAACTTAATTTTAACTGATGCTTCTCTTCTTTGTTTTGCCTTTCTTTTTCCTTTCCTTTACACGTAGCTGCCCCATTCATGGAGTAGGTTTATTTTTTCATGAAAGTTATGTCCTTTCCCTGTTAATTGTACATCATTTCTTTCTTATGAACAACACGAAGATCATCTACACGGCAAACAGATGCACAAGAGCTAGCCGTCGCATTGTACCACCTCATCGCCGAGGCCAACCCTGCCGACAGGTCCAGGCAGCAGCTCTAGGCGCACTCTATAGAAAGCAAATCTGACTACAATGTAGTGATAGTATCTGGACACCGTTGCATCGATGTCTAAATTTATGCAAGACAATTACTCTATAAATATATAGTTAGGAAGTTTCTCCTTCCTAGCGAGGCGTCCATAGTTGCCACAGAGACAAACCCAACTGTTGAGGATCAACATCTCAGGTGTAAGAAAAGAACAAGAGCTTTGCAATTTTGTACCCGGTAGCCACTATCATCACCAATTATATACTGCTTATGCATGTATCAATTGAATATTCCCTACTTTGCAACTAATCAAGTCTTGAGACGACTTACCAAACATTACCAAAAACCAAATAGCTTATCAATCCATGTGGCGCGGCGTGCCGCCGCGCACTACCCGCTAGTTCTTCCTAGCGTGGATCTGGTTGCACCTAATGCCCAAACGCGTCCGGAAAGAACCTTCCTGCTCTCCCTCCCGTTGTTTCATGCAAGAGGCATCCATCCCTGATTGCCACGAGCCCACGACACGAATCACTGGGAGGCTGGGAGCAGCAAGTCAATCACGCCTTTGATGGTTTGGTTGCGGGCGGGCGGGCGGTGGCCACGCGTGCCGCTGGAAGACGCAGCACCACACCGATCGGTTCAGATAATCCGAGCAAGAGTTGCACGTGTCCGGGCGGATTTTTCCGGCGAACCCTGGGGGTTCGCGTGTCGTCCTCGGCGGTCGCCACATCACGCGTAGCGCCAGGATTCCGCACTGCATCTCCGTATGCGGCCACGGCTGTGCCGACGGATTCCCTGCTCCGTTACTTTACGGTCGACAGAGCTAAAATAGCTAGGCGTACATGGAATGGCTACTGGCTTAGTGAAGAATACTAAAGATTTTTTTCTTTCTTTGCAAACCGAGTATAAAGCTCTTGACAATTCAAAACAGTATGGTTGAACTAAAACCATATCTTTATTTTGAAACGAAGGTATTACAAAATGACCCACAGACAATTGCACCCTCCATAGAACGCAATTGGTGCGTCGTTGCATCCCCCATTCCATCGATGAAGGCTGTCAAACCTTGTTTTCCTACAGTCAAGAACTTATTGACAAATACGGAGAGAGAAAAGAATAATGTTGCCATTGCATTAGAAGGATCACCAAGAACTAGAGGCGCTCACTAGAATAACATGATCATCAAGAAGAAAACTGTACAACAATGCACCTGAAGGAGACCACCACTTCAGAAAGAAAGCCAAGTATTCGCGAGTGCTGCCAGGATAGCCGCTCCAAAACCCTAGCCACCATATCAAGGACATGTCCTCAATTCAAAGCAGTAGACTGTACCCGCAACCGTCACCGACATATTTTTTTTAACAACAGTACAGACACAAGCGTTCATATACACGCGCATACATTCACCCCTATGAACGCACACACGCACACCCTACCCCTATGAGCACCTCCGAAAGACTGAGCCGGCATATCATCTTGAAATTTACGAAATCATCATAGACACCTCGTCGTCAACGGGAACGTCTACTCCCACTAAATGCGCATCGCCGGAAATCCTGAAATAAATCCAGAAATAAATGCGAGCACCAGGATTTGAACCCTGGTGGGCTGGGGATACCACAGTCCCTCTAACTATCCAACCATAGGTTGGTTTGCTTCACCGACATATAATTAGTGCATCTTTGATACACGGAGAAAGTGAAAGAATAACACTATATTTTTCTTTGATGGCAAGTATTAGTTAGAAGGAATTAAGAAAAAAGAAACAATTATTTTTTCTTAAATTTCTTTAAAACACTCTTAAATATTCTAAGAATACATTTGCACAAAGAACAATGCAAGAGAATACATTTATTTGTACAAGTTTTTCTATTTTTTGACAGTTTCATGTTACCATATTTTATCGGATGTCCCTGAAGGGACTTATATTATCATATTTTTACAAGCATGTAAATCAAAGATGCTCTTATAAGGATCAATTTTTCAATGTGCTCCCGATGTACTCTCTTCTTCTCAAACGATAAGTCGTATAACTTTCTTTCTTATGAAAACCCTTTGGATCGTAAGACCGGGGCTACTAAATATCCACATGGAGTCAATTACCCTGTATCTTCTTCCATAGGAATCTAAACTCAAGTTCAAATCTCATTTTACGTTTCCTTTGAAAATTACAATTCATTTTTTTAATCCATCTCTTTACCACCTCTCCTCAATTTTTCAAAGATCATGTGTTTATTTCACCATTGACGCACATATTGCAGGATTTCATGTTTTGAAAGTCTATAAAAATTCTATGATAGATGGTAATTCAATGTATTCTTATTCCTACGTTTCTAAATTACTAGAGCACATGCCAAAGAAACCTAAAGGATATACCTGGAAAAAAACTAAAAAATATATTATATCTTTTTATTTTTTTTAAACAAAATATAAATGCAAGCGTTCATACTTACGCGCATACTCACACGTAAATTTTGTAAAGAAAAGCAACCCTTTCTCGGGTGCACGTACCACCTGCCCCACCACCGAAAAAGCACCAAGCACGCCGTGACGGCCCCTAACGGCCGTCCCACTCGCTCCATATTCTAGAGATCTCCATCCGCCTCCCCTTCATCGATGAGAAAAAGGCAGCCAAGGCGCACACTTCCACCACACAACGCGCGCTTTACGAGAGCAGAGAACCAGAGGGGAACTCGTGCTTAGCTTTCCTGTAGCTTCGTTTGCACCATCCATGGCCGATCCAGCCGAGGAGACCGTCGCCGCGCCCCCGCCGACCCCGGCAGCTCCCGCCGAGGGCGCTCCGCCGCTGTCGGCGGAGCCGCCGGCTAGCACCGACGCCTCGCCGGAGAAGGCGGCCCCGCCTGCGCCTGCGCCGGACACGACGGTCAGGTCTCGCGGGTTCAGGCTGCTCGGCGAGGACACCTCCGTGCACAAGGTGCTCGGTGGCGGTAAAAGTACGAGCTCTCTGTTCCTTCTCCTTTTCCATTTAGTACTACTATTTATTTTCGCCTAGTACCCAGTACTCCTTAATTTGTGGTGGTGAGTACTGGATTTGTTTGATTTTTCAAATATTATTTCGCACCACAGATGGGCGATTTCCATTTTGTGTGCGTGTGGTGGTTCAGTTGGGAAGGGTTTAGGCGTTTAGCTAGCAGTTAGCCGGATAGAATTACTTGGTCGGTAGTTGCTTCCTTCTGATTTCTTCAGTCCTTGATGCCTGTTCCAATTAACATAGGCTTAGATCTTCAGTTGCTGACGCGTGTTCTAATTAACATCGCTTTAGATCTTCGTCAAGTATCTGCAATTGTTTCGCTGTCGTAGTTGTCGTTGTCTGATTTGAGGTTGGGTGCTCAATTTGTGTACTGCGGACTGCAGATAGCGTGAGGGATAAAACGTTTGCTTGGTCTACATAGCTAATTCTGAAATAACCAAGATAAGAAGACTTCTTTTGCCCCAAGAAAGCACCCACCTAGCTTTTGAGTTCCTCGCTTCTGTGAAATAAACGAGGCTCGTTACCTTCTGGGCTGCAAAGTCTTTACTTCTAGGCTGAACAAACTGTCAAGCCCATGAACTGTTGACCCAGACCACTTGTTTCAAAGGAAGTCGAATATGTGCTACTAGTACTGTGAAACATATTGATTAAATCGGTCAAATTGAAATGGAGAAATCTCAAGATCACCACTACCTCCGTCTCAACATGCAAGACGTTTTTGTACTTCGTTGGTAATTCAAAAGCCTAAAGAATATATTCAATCTGAAGGTTTCTACAGTTTTCTTGTTGACCCAGTAGATATCATGTGATGGTAACTGTGAATGGAATGATGAGCCTATCTGTTGGAACCAGCATCTTTCTATCCAGTTTTGTATGGATTATATGTTACCCCTGGAAAACAGGAAAAGTTGTAATGATTCTTTTTGGTGACTTCTTGCAAGTGGCAACATCAACTATATTGTAACTGCGAAGCCCACTTGAATTTTGGTATCCAGATGGACCTGTGAACCATCTTTTCATGAAAAAAAGAACATTGACTTGTGAAACATCTTTCGAAAAAGTGAAATGGACTTGCGAACCTACTTAGTCCACTATGCTAAAGTCTCAATTATTATCTTCTAGAACCTCCTTCCCAAACAAATTATGGCTTGCAACTTGCTATAAGCAATGTTATGTGATATGTTGCTATACAGAGCAATCCTTAGTATACCTTTGATAGTAGAAGTATAGCTGATCCTTGGAGATGCATCCTTATTTCTCGTACTATGCTAGTTTCGTTGTTGTTGAAGGGGGAAAATGCTCATTGTCTGGACGTTTAGGAAAGGTCTGTGTTAGGCACCACAGAGTTAGTTTAGGGAAGTTTCAACCTCTCAGGGTTGTGGAAGAGATACATGAAGTCACATTTTTATACTAGCAGAAGTATAGCCCGTGCAGGGTTCCAGAACCGGCTATGGTTGGTCTTCTCCTTTTTTGGGCTTGGTGGTCCCATGGCCAGTTTATCCCAGCCACTTCCTTTTAAATCGATGTGTGGCTTCTGCACATACACACTTCTAATTGCTTCAAGTATATACCAGTAGTTAAAATTGTAAAAATATAAGCCCTTCTTTTGCGCATGTGCAGATGGTTCTCGAAGATAAAACCAAACCATTGGGGCCTATGCCGGTCTCCTAAACCAGCTGATATCATTTGGATTTTGTCACCCTCGTTTTGGCATGCCCTTGTTGAGAAGGGAAGTAGAACATGGGGCTAAAATATAGAGTGGTGAACAGCAGGATGGAAGGGGGAATCATTGTCAAGCAGTGAGTGTAGCAGAAGAGGGAGAAAGTATCTTTACATGTGGTAGAGGTGGACTGTGGTCCATGATATCTTACATGAAGGTCCTACTAAAAGATGTTTAAATTGTTGATTCTGAGTCAAAATAGTCAGAATTTGCATTCTCCTAGTTGTGGGTAGGGGTATATGCAGAGTGTTGTGCATATTTCATCGGAAAACATATTTTTCTTTTTCTTCGAAAAGGATGCTGAAACCCCCGGAAAACATAAACACCATGTATATTACTCCCTCCGTCCCAAAATAAGTGTCTCAACCTTGGTACAACTTTGTACCAGAGTTAGTACAAAGTTGAGACACTTACTTTGGGACGGAGGGAGTAGAACGTAAATTTAACACTTCCGGATGAGTAGTGACCCCACACTGCATGGGTCCTGGATTTACCTCCGAAATATTAAAACTAAGTATCAAATGGTAGAGAAACCCAGAATCCAGGACGCAAAATCTGCGGGCATATAGATCATTTCCTTCTTATTACTCCGCTGTTTGGTGATCACAAATTGATATATGGGGTGACCCATAAACTTGTAAAATTAGTGAAGTTGTTGATTAGTGATAACTTAGGTCTCCAGAGGTTTTGTTGTTGTTCACAAGAATAATGGTATGCTCTTTGCACATGAAAAGGGTGGAGTATTTTTCTTCTGCTATAGCAATAATAGCTCCATTGATGACTAAGGACATGCCATCATGACAAAATTATGAAGTCATGGCTGCACTATGATGATTCTGATTGCTTTGTTTGTTTTGTTACACTCCTGTGCAGCTGCTGATGTACTGTTATGGAAGGACAAGAAAACAACTGCTGTAGTGATCGGTGGCACAACTGTCATATGGGTTTTATTTGAAGTGCTTGATTACCATCTCTTAACTCTGCTATCCCATGTGATGATTGGTGTCCTGGCCATCTTGTTCGTGTGGTCCAAAGCTATGACTTTCATCAAGAAGTAAGTGATATATACTGTGATCTTCTACATGTTCTGGTTGGTACCGCTTCCGTGTTTCATCGAGTGTTCAACTTTTCAGGAGTCCGCCGGATATTCCTGTGGTTGAGATACCTGAAGACCTCGCTTTGAATGTATCACGGGCACTACGCAGCGATGTCAACAGATCACTTCACTTGTTGCGCGAGATTGCAATGGGGCATGATCTGAAGAAATTCCTTGGTGTACGTTTTCTGCCATTAAAACTACACATAATGGTTTTGAAGTGTTCAGCTTTTTTGCTTGAGGGTATCTAATAGTAACTCTTGCATTTCCAGGTGATTGCTGGTCTCTGGGTTCTGTCAGAAGTTGGAAGCTGCTGTGATTTCCTCACCTTGATATATATTGGTAATGTATTTTCTATTTGTGTACCCTGCATGTTATAAGCTATTGAGCTGATAAAGTTGAGATCCCAAACAGCTGTCCTGATGATCCACACGGTGCCGATCTTGTACGACAAGTACCAGGACAAGGTGGATCACTTCGCCGGAAAGGCTCATACCGAGGCGTGCAAGCACTATGAGGTGCTGGACCAGAAGGTTCTGAGCAAGATACCCCGAGGACCGGCGAAAACCAAGAAGACCTAGAATGCTGGGCGTCTCGTGAGTGCATGCTGGGTCGTTCGTGGTTCCGTGATCATATGCGTAATGCGACGAGACTTCACTCGTCTTACGGTCTTGCCTTGTGCTCAGCATTGTATTAGCTATTTGTATATGCAACTCTGAAAACTTCGAACTGCTACCTTCCTACTACCGCAGTCGCTTGTAGATACCTGTCCTGTTACTTGTGTGTACGTGCGGCAGATGTGTTGTCGTGTGGATGTTCTTAGTGAAAACCTGAATGGATGTTCTGGAAAGAAAATAACCTGCTGAATGCTACCAGTTACAGTACTATTTATTCACTACCTTGCTGTGATTGTGTGTGCAAACTGGGTGGAACGAGGCTGACCCGAAAGGCAACAAGATTCCCCCCTTTGCGGGCCGGCGGCTGGAGCACCCTGACGACCTTGCCGGACGCCGGTGACCTTCTCCAGCGGGATGGTGGCTCGTGCGGCTGTTTGGCGGGCCGCTCCGTCTGGCTGCGTCGGCCGCAGCTGGAGGTGGAGCTTGTGGGGTAGTTCCCGGTGGATCTGGTGGTGGCAACTTAGTGCGGCTGGATCTGGAGCTTCAGGGTAGCAGCCCGTGCTCCTCGCCTGGTGGTTTGCCTCGCGCCGACTGCGGCTCTTCGTCGATGGCTTGACTCAGGAGGCTGTCAGATCCGGTCGGTTTCAGCTCGCTGGTTCTTCTGGCTGGCGGCGAGGTTTGTGGTGGCTTCTGGTTGGTCATGGGGCGATGGCGGTTCTTCTGGCTGGCGGCGATGTTTGTGGTGGCTTCTGCTTGGTCATGAGGCGATGGCGGTTCTTCTGGCTGGCGGCGATGTTTGTGGTGGCCTCTGCTTGGTCATGGGGCGATGGCTTCATGGGAGGTGTGCGGGCTAGCGGAGGTGCAGTGCGTGGGGTTGTGGTGTTGGGCGGTGCTTTGGGGGAAAACTTCCCGAGCTCTTGCCGGTCGACGGCGTTGGTGTCCATGGACGTCGTCCCACCTTCTTGGAGGCGTTGCCGATGAGTTCTTTCCCCGCACACCCTCGGATCCAGTTCTTCGGGTTAAAGCCTAAGATCCGGTTGGTCGGGCGACGGCGTCGACATTGTCGCTTTTCTCTTTGGGGCGTCGTCTTGAAGAGCTTTGGATCCTGTTTGCGCGCCCCATGGGCTGGATGCTCAGGACATTACGACCGGCAGGTGCCCGTTTGATGATGTGGATGCTTTGTGCGGCTTCTTGTGTGGCGACAATGGCAGCTTCGAGCGGAGTCGGGTTTGCAGCTGTGTTCTGGTAGTCGGTCTCATCCCGTGTGTTCGAGGGGTCGTCGTGCCTCGCTTGTTTTGAAGTCGGAGCTTCTGAGGAGGAGCCTTGCAGTGATGATGACGCGAGATGGGTGGTCGTTTGGCGGCGGCTCGGCTACCGCCCGTGTTTCGTTGTCGAGTCGGAGCCGCTGACGCCGCCAAGGCGGATCGCTTTCGCATAGGCCGTCAGAGCCTCTGCGTTTGTTTGTAGTGGGGGCTACATCGGTGGTCATCGATGGTAGAGTCAGAGTCGCCCCTTGTGGAGGTGTGATGACGATGACACCGGATTATAGCCTCGACGGCGCTCTTCTCCTCGGTGGCGTGTGCGCGTTCCTGTGTGGGTTGTCAGATCACCCTGTATGTCTTATTTATGCGGTTGTGTTATGCCGGTTTTTCGTTAATTAACTAAGCAACTCTCTTCGATCTTTTGCAATGAATTGGGTAAAGTACAATTGCAAGGGCTTGTAATCAGTTATGTAAATTGCTTTCAAGATGATGAATGAAAATTTGGCGCCTCAGACGTCTTTGCTCGTTCAAAAAAAAAAGGACCGCATTAAAAGAAAAAAAGAGGAGAGAACACGAACAGCAGACGCCGATGCTGTTTGTTTTTGAGGACCAAGTATATGGAAGTTGTCTGCTTATTTTGAGGGTAATAAATCGATTTTGTGAGCCGTTCGATTTAAAATCTAGAGGCTGATGTGCTTTCTTCTTTCTACATTCTGACCTCTTTTCGTTTCGTTCGTCGCACCGTTGCTGGGCGCCGGCCACCTACTGTTGCCATCTGCGGCTAGCAGCGCTCTCGCACACACCTCGCTCTTGTCGTCGCCGCCATCGATCTGCTGCGCGTCGTCTTTCACTCTGGGCCACTCCCCGTTTGGCTTCACCGATGCCGCCACGGTGCATCCGTCTAGGTCTCGCCGCTTCGCCTAAAATTGGTTAACACAAATTCGCATTTTAGGCAACTTACAAATAGCTTGTTTTTATGCATGATTTTTTAGGGATTGTTTTTATGCTGGAAATGCTGGCTAGAAATAGGCTAGCCCACACTGGATAACTGTACGCGTTTGTTAAGGCAAGATATGTTTCATCCGTCACGGCTGCTGTGCATGTTTTTGGAACAGAGACAAGTTCAGCCACGGGATGTAGTAGATAGATTGTACTCAAGTGTAATATTGATCGTTGGACAATTTCAAGTTTTCAACCAAAGAGAGCGGTAGGTGGGCGGCGGCTGCACAGGGCCGCTCTATTGTTCCTTCCTTCCTCATCCTCTTTTCCCCGTCTCGTCGCCCGTCCACGCCGTGGAGAGACCGGAGGCCAGAGCCGCTCGCGTCGCCATTGCAGCTTGCCCAGCCAGGTGCTCGCGCGCTCCTGCTCGCCCGCGCCCCCTGCCCCTCCCCAGGTCCGTTCGTTCGTCCCCTTGTTTCTGCTAGAAACCTCTGGCCATCCAGGCTGCACGCCACCTGTTCGTTGGAATGCTTCTGCCCGCTGTACGCCGTTTGTCTGACCCAAAACCTTTCACTTTCCTTTGATTGTGCTGCGCAGCAGCGATGGCGACGGCGTTCTCAACCAAGCAGCCGCTGCGGGTCGCTACGCCTGCAAGCAAATGTGAGCCTTTTCCGGCCCTTCGCTGTTCATTCATTCATCCTGCTCTGTTGGGTGCTTTCGGATGCCTGATCCACTGCAAGTTTAGCGCTTGTTGGTTGTAGAATTAGAAACTGGGACCGCCAGCGCCACTAGGATTATCAGCCGCGCTCAATTCTCACATTCATTTTGTTGTTTAGGGCGTCCAAGGTTGCCGCTGGTTAAAGTGCAATATTCGTCCAACAAACAAGCTAGTGCTTCCATTTCATTGACGTCCAGTGCGGAGGATGCGGAGAGAAACGAGCCCATAGTCAAAATGTGTGGCATCACATCTGCTAGAGATGCAGAATTCGCCGCAAAGGCTGGAGCTAAACTTATCGGGATGATTCTTTGGCCTAAGTCCAAACGATCTGTCCAACTGTCAAAAGCGAAGGAAATATCCAGAGTAGCAAAGTCATATGGGGCTGAAGCTGTTGGTGTGTTTGTCGATGATGACGAAGAGACCATCTTAAGAGTGTCCGATTCATGCGACCTTGAACTTATCCAGGTACATTTTCCCTGCTGCTGCTACTCTCTACTACTTGGTAGAACGATGGTGACTCGTTGTGCTAGTCTTTACCGATCAGTTGCTTTGACACAGCTTCATGGAGATAGTTCTCGAGCACTAGTTCCTGCTCTTGCCAAGAACAACCGGATTGTATATGTTCTTAATGCTGACGCGGATGGAAAACTTATCAATTCTCCTCCCAGTGAAGAATATGACGTTGACTGGTTTTTGGTGGACAGTGCAGAGGGTGGAAGGTACATAATGTTGCTCATTGGGTTGTCGTACTCTCTAATATCTTGATGCTTGTTGTTGTACTAGTTAACAATGGAGACTAGTGAAGCTTTTATCTAACATGCCAGTTACTCACCAAACAATAGCAATATTTTCTTTTACGATAATTTCTCTTGTGTTTTAGTAGTTCAAGTAGCGGGGATTTGGTTTATAGGTCACACCGTTGTGTGTTCAATGGTAAAGTGTGTGACCCGTGACAAGTAAGGTCCTCGTGCCTCTGCAAAAATTACTAATGCGTGTGTTGGATGCACACTCATGTGTATGCTTCCTCGATACTCTCGAAAAGCATTTATTCGTTCACACTTTTGGAATGAATAGTTACCGCTATGTAATTTTTTATTGCCTGGAACCAGAAGCATATACTGATGTGGAATCTATAGGTCTGATTAAATCGTTCCGTATTTGCTTGCAGTGGCA
Source organism: Aegilops speltoides (assembly GCA_021437245.1). NCBI lineage: Eukaryota > Viridiplantae > Streptophyta > Magnoliopsida > Poales > Poaceae > Aegilops > Aegilops speltoides. Next base: position 402,194,247 of record CM038147.1, read on the forward strand.
AAGGATTCAACTGGGAGAATTTCCGAATGCCATCGGTGAAAAGCAAGAACGGCTGGCTGTTAGCAGGAGGACTTCATGCAGACAATGTTTGTCAAGCCGCTACCGCTCTAAAACCAAATGGTGTGGATGTTAGCAGTGGAATATGCTCTCCTGACGGTATAAGCAAGGACCCGAAGAGAATATCATCCTTCATGAGAAGCGTACAATCCTTAAGTTCCCGATGAGGTCTCTATTTAGACTCCCCAGGCTTATTATAGCTTCTTGCTTCAGTTTGTGAAGACATTTGCAAATAAGCTGTCCTGAATGATAGCAGTAAATAAACAACTTTGAAGCTGAGTTCCAACTATGTTTGTCTAATTGCACCATTTGACCAGTTCTGCCATTTTTTACCTGGTAAGATAGTAAGATGGTGTAAATGTAACTATGCAATTCTTCTCCTGTTTGTCGCCGTGCGTTCTTCTTGACTGCAGCAACATTGTCGGCTGATCCCAGGCACCACCTGAGGGGCTGCCTGGACGGAACGTTGAGGGAGAAGGGGTAACGATGGGTTCATCGTGCCTCCTTGCCACTGATAGTAGAGGCAGAGTGGGGCTGTTGTGGCCTTGTGGGCAGCAGCAGAGGGCACGATGATCACCCTCAAATCTGTCATTGTTAAGACCTTATTAAGATTGGCATGTTAGAGTTTGGGCATTAGGTTTAACGCAAAAACGATCTACCGTGGATGATTAGAGCACCTCATCATTAGATAGAAGCGTGAGCAAAACCTGTGATGCCATGTGAGCACCCGATAAGATGCGGCAGTGCGCGCGCGCGGATTAGATTTCACGATGCTAAAACAGAAAAACAAATTCAGTCGGCGTGCAGGCCTTCACTGTCGTCCAGGTCTCTCCTCTATCTCCGCCTCCACCGTCCCTCCCCAGAGCCCACCCCGCAGACAGTTGGGTGGCCGCGACGGCGCCGCCCATGGCCGCGCCACTCGCGCGTGTGCCGCTGCTTCGTGCGCCCAGCCGGCCCTTCCCCGCCTCCCGGATCAACCCCCGCCGCCACTTCCGGCCGTCGCTGTCGGTCGCCGTAGGAGGCGTCGGCGTTCCCGTGCTCCGCACCTGCAAGAATTGCAAGAAGCAGTACGACCCGGCGGCTAATCACCCCTCATCCTGCCGCTACCACACGGCCCACTTTGGAGGTGAGAAATCGTCTCTCTCATAGCTATACCTGCTTATCTTCAGAGTTCAGACACAGTAGTTGGTGAGGATTCATCTAGTACCAAATAGCCCTGTCTTTGTAAATGAATTGTACTGCCCAGTGAGTTCGAAACCATGATTCGCGAGTAACCACTAGCCGTCGTATGATCCGGACTAAATGTGACATCTTCCGCGAGCAGTTTTCAAATTTATCTAGTACTCTTAGTGATCTAAAAGGTCTTATATAAGTTTACAGAGGTAGTACTTGTTCTTTTATTAGAACTGCTTGCATAAGGGTTAAGTTGGGCCTCATTTTGCACACAATGTCGATCTTGTTTTGTTCGATTCTTGTAGCTTTAGCTGGCCTTCTATCGTCTTGAGATACTAGCATTTTGCTTAGAAAACTTTATGACTTGTGGATTGTGATTATGGCCAAAGTCGTCATGAGCCCCCTTTTACCATTTCGATTGGAGAGGCATACTAATTGAGTTGTTTTGTCCTTGAGACCTACATAGAACTAAATGGTTCCTTTCTGCCACTCCAGGGGAAACAAAGAGAAAATTTGAAAGTGTCCATTCTGGTGGGACTATGGATACTCCGGGTGCAGGCAAAGTGCTCCAGTACTGGCATTGTTGTGGGTCAGAGGATCCATTTGATGTTGGTTGTACTGCTGCTCCTCACTCTTCATACGATGACTAAACACCTGGATCGTTATCTGTCAATTGTGCTCTTGTGATTCTACTTTTTTTCCCACATGAATAGTGGTCCACTGATTGTGTTTCTTTCCTTGTGTCTGAGTGGCAGCATCTGCCAACATGATTTCTTCTTCTTTAGCTTTCTTACATTATCTGGAAACTGAATGTTCCATATGTACATACCGTCTCTACATTGTTTATATTGCCTTACATTCTTTCTTTATTTGAAATTTGAATGTTATCTAGGTATATACTCGTTAGCAAGGAAAAAAGGCGATAGGGGCGTTAATTGTGCATTTTGCCACTGCCTAACGCATGCCTACCATGATTTAGGCATGCCTACCATGATTTAGGCTAGGCGTTCTTTTGTCTCCTAGTGCTTAAGGACACGATTGTGGCACTAAAGTTTGTCTTGAAGTATCTCCCGGGCTGTCATCTCAAGCATTGTTTTCAGTTACATATTTGCACAGCAGTATTAACTGTCTGCAGCGACAATCCCAGTTTGCATGACAGGTTGGATGATAACAGGAGCATGGAAGTCACCGGTGGCATAAAAAATCAGGCTGGCACTTCTGCAGAACACTTTCCGCTTGTCACATGCCAATATGCCATGCCATTGGGACAAATGGGATCGAGCAGTAGTACTAGAGGCTATGTGAAAACAGTGAAATGAATACTGTCTGTCAAGATCAGTTTGTTGGAATAAGGAATGGGCCAAGTTATTCTATGGCTACATCTTTCAAAAAGAAAACTAGGTATAACTATTGAACTGAACTGATCATTTTGCATCATGTGAATTCATGGAGCAATTACAGAGGATATTCATGATGACTGAGACTTACTAGCCTCCTTGATCAAGTTCATTCAATCTACCGGTTCCTCTCATCAGGTTTCCAAGCTTTGTCCTTCCCTTGGCTGTTGTAGCCTGCTACCGCTTTCCCTACTGTTCTAGTTGAACTAGGTCTTTAGCTTACTGCCTGCTTGTTGACTGGTTGCACCATATACATTGACTAGATTCCAAGATTCCTTCCCATATACATTGACTAGATTCCAAGATTCCTTCTATATCATTAACAACCATCCTCATATGAAACGTCCCTACTTCAGTTCTGGCAAAAAAATAAAGGTCCCTTGAATCCACAATTTTTTAAAGCTTCCCAAAACCTGTTGGGAAGCTTCCCAAAACCGGGACCAGCTTCTCCCGCCACAAAGCATAGATGGGCCGGCCGATTCCACATTTCTTCAGGCACCCTGTACCAAATACATGTCAACTAGCGCAGAAGGCGTCAAATAGGATTCGGGTCTCTTTTTCCTCGGGAGCAGCTATGTATCGTCTGGTTTTTTTTAAGCAAAAGCTAAGTATCGCATGTTTTTTTCTTTTTCGGATGAGCTAAGTATCGCCTGTTGCAAGGCCAGAGGAGGTCTCGCCTCAGGGGTGCCCTCCCGGAGCTATTGTTGGGTCGGCCCAAGTAGCACCTTGTTCATTTTTATTTATTTTTAATTCATATTTTGAAAAAAAATTTCGAAATGCATATATTCTAATACTTAAAATTACCCTTTTTTCTTCAAAAACCACCGACTTCAATTTTTAATGCGGTTTAAAAGCATTGTTACCGTACTTTAAAAAATGTTGATAGCATTCAAAAAAGTGTTTGTGTCATTTCAAAAGTGTTCACAAATTTCGAGAGATTGTATGTGACATTTTAAAACATTGTAAAAAAATGTTCATATAATTCACAAAAAAAGTTTCATACCCACCTTTCAATTTTTTTGACAATTAACAAAAATTTATGTATAATTTTTTTAAAGCTTCACATAGTTTAAGAAAATGCTTCCTCTAAAAAATATTTGAACGTGTATTTAAAAAATGGTTAGCATGTATTCCAAAAATGTTGAAAAACATGTATTTGAGAAAATGGTAATCCTGTATCTAAAAAATGCTTTAGATGTATACAAAAAATATGATGTGTATGAAAAAAGTAGACATTAAAACATATATTTGAAAAAAAGTTAATCATGTATTTGAAAAATGTTAAACGTGTATAAAAAATGTTTCTTACAATGTGTATGAAAAGTAGACATGTATTGGAAAAAACCATGGAAGAAAACCAAATACAGGTGAAAACCGAAGGGAAAAAACTAAGGAAACCAAAAAACGAAAAGGGAAAATTGTCAGGACCCCGATCCTATGCCACACCGATCTAGCATGTAACACCCCATATCACTTTGCGGCCTCACGCATGGTATTCCCACGGGTGTCGCCTTACCAGGCCCGGGACCGTTTGCGCCTTTTGGCTTACGTATATGATAGCGTCGCTAGCATCCATATGACAAAGAACCCGGGCTGACATGGCTAGTCATGAACCCAAAGTGGTACTAACTTACAGGGACAGGCATACATGACCCAACAACGAACGTGTCGGTCATCAGCGAGTGAATCTGGGCTGTAGCAGCTAGGCTAACAGGACTCCGGTAGACACCGCGTGACATTTCCCCAAAGGGACAAACACAGGAACGAAGAAGGACACATGCCGGCCAACCTAAGTGTTTCGGAGCAGTAGCAAGCTACCAAGACTCAGTGGAAGCACTAGGAGACATTTCCTGGTAAAAGAAGCTACCAAGGATAAACAACTAGATAGTCAGATCCCACACATATCAAGCATTTCAATAACATACACACAATATGCTTGATATGTGCAAATACAACATGGCATCACAACATGACTCTACAACTCAAGTATTTTATTCAATAGGCTCCGAGGAGCGAGATATTACAAACATGGGTCTCATGACCCAATATTCAGAGCATACAAGTCAAAGCACAAGCGGAAGCTTAACATGTCTGAGTACAGACATCTACAAATGAAAAAGGCTGAGAAGCCTGGTTATCTACCAGATCATGTCGAGGGTACAAGATCGTAGTTGAGGTAACAAGCTAAACGTCGAAGTCCACGCGGAACTACTAGTGAGACTGAAGTCTCTTTGCAAAAACATAAATAGGCAAACGTGAGTACAAATGTACCCAGCAAGACTTACGTCAGAACTAACTACATATGCATCATTATCAATAAAGGGGATGGTGGGGTTTAACTGCAGCAAGCCAGCTTTGACTCGGTGGCTATCCTGAACTATGACTGCAAGTAACTCTTTGAGGTGGCGCACACGAGTCCACATATTCACCATATCAATACACCACTATGGATCCGCTCCCGTCTCCCTACGAGAACGCTATCCATAACACTCACGCTTATCTTGCGCATTTTAGAGTATCCACTTTCACTTGTCTATGAACTGTATAGGCAACCCAAAGGTCCTTTACCGCGGACGCGGCTATTCGAATAGATTATGTTAACTCTGCAGGGGTGTACTTCTTCACACACACTCTCACCACTTACCGCTGTTTACACGACATGTACTCGGCAACCTTCAAGTGGAATCCCAACGAGGGTGTCGGCCACGGCCTACCTAAACACTCAAGTCTCTAGTCCAGGTTTATCGCCTATTCAGGTTCCATCCGCAGGGAGTCTGCCCGAGTGATACTTCTCCAACGTATCTATAATTTATGAAGCATTCATGCTATTCTATTATCTGTTTTGAATGATTACGGGCTTTATTATACACTTTTATATTTCTTTTGGGACTAACCTACTAACCGGAGGCCCAGCCCATATTGCTGTTTTATTGCCTATTTCAGTATTTCGAAGAAAAGGAATATCAAACGGAGTCCAAACGGAATGAAACCTTTGGGAGCGTGATTTTTGGAACGAACATGATCCGGGAGACTTGGAGTACAAGCCAGGGAAGCTTCAAGGAGGCCAGGAGATAGGAGGGCGTGCCCACCCCCTGGGCGCGCCCCCTGTCTCATGGGCCCCTCGTGGCTCCCCGACCGACTTCTTTCTCCTATATATTCCCATATACCCTGAAACCATCGAATACGAAGATAGATTGGGAGTTCCGCCGCCGCGAACCTCTGTAGCCACCAAAAACCTCTTGGGAGCCTGTTCCGGCACCCTGCCGGAGGGGGGGATCCCTCACCGGTGGCCATCTTCATCATCCCGGCGCTCTCCATGATGAGGAGGGAGTAACCCTCGGGGCTGAGGGTATGTACCAGTAGCTATGTGCTTGATCTCTCTCTCTCGTGTTCTCTCTATGGCACGATCTTGATGTATCGCGAGCTTTGCTATTATAGCTGGATCTTATGATGTTTCTCCCCCTCTATTCTCTTGTGATGAATTGAGTTTTCCTCTTGAAGTTATCTTATCGGATTGAGTCTTTAAGGATTTGAGAACACTTGATGTATGTCTTGCCGTGCTTATCTGTGGTGACAATGGGATATTCACGTGATCCACTTGATGTATGTTTTGGTGATCAACTTGCGGGTTCCTCCCATGAACCTATGCATAGGGGTTGGCACACGTTTTCGTCTTGACTCTCCGATAGAAACTTTGGGGCACTCTTTGAAGTACTTTGTGTTGGTTAAATAGATGAATCTGAGATTGTGTGATGCATATCGTATGATCATGCCCACGGATACTTGAGGTGACAATGGAGTATCTAGGTGACATTAGGGTTTTGGTTGATTTGTGTCTTAAGGTGTTATTCTAGTATGAAGTCTATGATAGATTGAACGGAAAGAATAGCTTCATGTTATTTTACTATGAACTCTTGAATAGATCGAGCAGAAAGGATAACTTTGAGGTGGTTTCGTACCCTACCATAATCTCTTCGTTTGTTCTCTGCTATTAGTGGCTTTGGAGTGACTCTTTGTTGCATGTTGAGGGATAGTTATATGATCCAAGTATGTTAGTATTGTTGAGAGAACTTGCACTAGTGAAAGTATGAACCCTAAGCCTTGTTTCCAAGCATTGCAATACCGTTTGTGCTCACTTTTATCATTAGTTACCTTGCTGTTTTTATATTTTCAGATTACAAATACCCATGTCTACTATCCATATTGCACTTGTATCACCATCTCTTCGCCGAACTAGTGCACCTATACAATTTACCATTGTATTGGGTGTGTTGGGGACACAAGATACTCTTTGTTATTTGGTTGCAGGGTTGTTTGAGAGAGACCATCTTCATCCTACGCCTCCCACGGATTGATAAACCTTAGGTCATCCACTTGAGGAAATTTGCTACTGTCCTACAAACCTGTGCACTTGCAGGCCCAACAACGTCTACAAGAAGAAGGTTGTGTAGTAGACATCAAGCTCTTTTCTAGCGCCGTTGCCGGGGAGGTGAGTGCTTGAAGGTATATCTTTAGATCTTGCAATCGAATCTTTTTGTTTCTTGTTTTATCACTAGTCTAGTTTATAAAAGAAAACTACCAAAAAAATGGAGTTGAGTTTGTCTCATACGCTTCGTCTTTTTAATATCTTGAGTATGATGGAAAGGAAAATTGTGCTCAAGTGCTATAAGAAGAATGCATTAAAATGCTTGGTACTAAATCTTTGAATGATGAGCATGATTGCAATGTTGTTAGTATGAACTCTTTGAATATCCATAGTACTAATGATGATTGCACTAGTTATGATGAAAATATCTCTTATAAGCATGTCGATTTTTGTGGAGTAGATTGGGTTTGCAAGTACACACCAAATAGGGAAAATAGATATTGCAAGAGGCATAAGTATTTAGAAACTAAAGGGTTGCAAGAAAGTCTTGATGTTTGTACTGAAAAATTCAATATTTTTCGCGCTCCTTGTGAACTTTGCAATGAACGTGGTCATTTAAATCTCCAATGCAAATTGTTTCATGATCGGATCATGTCCAAAAATTGTGATAACTTGATTACCCTTGAGCATCATAAAGAGCTTAGTCTTCTTTTGGGGTATGAAGAAATGAAACGTATAGCTGAGGGTATTCCAAAATTTAATATTGGTAGATTTCTTGATTTTGATCTAGAAAAGATTTATTTGTATTGTGCGGTGAATTGCATTGAAAATCCTTATATTGCCAATTACATAAAGAAAAGAAAGCAAATAGAAGATGACACTAATGAAAGGGAAGAGACTTCCCAATATCCCCCTATTATTTCTTATGATGAATCTGGTAACGAGGAGGAGCTTTCTATTCAACCAATCTCATCAATAAGGAGCTCAAAGAAGAAGGTTGAACCCACACATAATCTAAAGAAGAAAAAGAAAAGAAGGTGCAACAAAGGTAAAAAGGTATCCCTCCCAAATGAAGTTGCTCCTACTACTCATTGTGATGATGATAATTGCTATACTATTGGTGCTATCCATACTATTAATGATGAGAGTGATTATGCTTATGATATGAAAAGGCCCAAGCTTGGGGAAGCTATGTTTGATGAGGATGACATATTTGAGAATATATTTGCTGAAATTAATGTTTGTCCCAAGCTTGGGGATGCTATGTTTAATAAAGATGATATTTTTAGCATCCCAAGTCTTGATACGCAAAGTTGTTATGATGATAGCATGCCTCTTACCTATGATGATTATTTTGATGAAAGTGGGTTTGGAAGAGTGTCAACTTTAGGAAGTAGTGATCCCACTATTTTGGAGGATGTTGAATTTTATTGTGATGAATACGAAAGTGGATTTGGAAGAGTGTCAACTTTATTTAGTGATTCCACTATCTTGGGAGAGGTTTCAATCGATTATGATGAGAACGAGGTTGCTACTTATGATGATTATTGTGATGAAACTTACGCTATAAAAAGTAGTGATCATTATATTTATAAAACTTGTCATGATGTAACAAAAGAGAGCAGAAGCGAGAGAGTGGGATTGTATCGGAATTAACAAGGGTTTTTTGCTTGCCTGGCACTTCTGAAGATAGTATAGTTCTTCATCGGTGTCATCGAACTCGTCGTCGGAACACGTCTACTGAAGGGGGACAATACCGGCAAACAAGGAAGAACACAATCAATGCAATGCACGATATGATGCATGATCATGACATGGCAATATGATGTGATTTGAGCTAATGCAACTAGCAACAGGTTAAATGGAGTTGGTTTGAATCTAAGATTCAAATTCAAACTCCATATATGGCATTTCAAATGCCATTAATTCAAATTGTTGTATACAACAGCTTCAAGTTGTTCAAACATGCATGATAATGCCATAAACAGATTCTTTGGATTTTTCTGATCATTTTTTATATATAATTTATTTCATTTGGAGCTATAGATAGTTTTCTATGAATTTTTGAAGTTTATAGCTTTTTCTCGAATTTCTAATTATTTTCATATTAATTCCAGAAAAAGCTTTACTGCGTCAGCACTACATCAGAGTGATGTCAGCAGGTCAACTCAGCGGGTCCAGGTCAAACCTGACAGTGGGGTCCAGTGGTCAGTGACACAGAGTCAGCTACAGAGGCTGACATGTGGGGCCCGATCAAAGTTGACAGGCAGGGCCCACTGTGATTAGTGCTAAACTAACAGAGAAATTAAACCAATTAGTTTAGGCTCTGGGGCCCACCTGGCAGTGGCTCCAGGGGTGGTTAGCTGGGTCATTAGTGGCTAATGACGACCACGTCGACCTCGCCGGAGTTTGGCGGCGATGACCAAAAACGCGGCTGAGGTCATCGGGATTTCGCTACACGGTCCGTTTTGGCGCGCGAGGAGCATCTACAGGGAGCTGACGGAGGGGCGCATCCAGTGGTGGTGGCGGCTGGAGCTGGGGTGTCCTGCAGAGGCACCGGCGACGAGCGGCGGCCGGAGCTCGGGCATGTGCGGGTGCGGGGCTACGCTGCTCGGGCGAGCGAACGAAGTGGCTAGGCGGCACCTACAGGGCAGCAGAAGCACGTCAGACTAACTGGCCTGAGCGGAGGGGCTCGGGAGCACGGAGCTCAACGGCCATGGCGGACGACGGCGTTGGGTGTTCTCGGGGGCGGTGGCTAGCGCGCAAGTTAGAGCGCGGGGAGTGAGGGGGAAGACGGAGGAGCTCACAACGGAGTCGGAGATGGTCTCAGCGAGCTCGGGGAGGCAGAGACGGCGGCGATCCTTGGTGGCCGAGGAGGGGAACTCCGGAGCTAGAGGCATCCAGGGCTTTCGGCGCCTTCCGTCTTGGTGAGGATGAAGAGGGGGGACGTGGCGGAGCTTCCTGGCGCGTCGGCGAGGTGGGTGGCTGCGGTTGCGCAAGGCGGTGCTCGCTCTCCAAGGCCGGGAAGAGAGCAGAGGAGGGGAGGGGGCCTGGAAGAGAGGGGAGAGGTGCAGGGGGTCGGGGGGAAGTGCGTGGCGACTCCAGGGGGTCGAGGAAGAGAGCAGGGAGGCAGGAGGAGGTGGAAGTAGGAGGTGGCCGCGAGTGCATGCGCAGGCGACACGCCGACGTCCTACTGGCGCGGGGAGGAAGACGCCCCTGCCCCTGGTGGGCTGGGCTGTCTTACTGGCCGCCACCGGCTGTAAGTGGCTGCCAGTCTGATGGCCCTCCTCTCTCTTTCCTATTTTCTATTTTTTTTTTCTATTATTCTGTAATGGGTTTTGACTTTATTAAAATGCCAGGGCATTTCCAAAAATCATGAAACTGCTCAATGCCATTGTTTGGAATATTTCCAACAGCAAACATTTCAGTTTATGATTATTTGAGCATTTTAAATATTTTATAGCATTTAAATGCCCAAATGCAAATACCATAAGATTTAATTCAGTGACCCAAGTTGTCCTAGAAAAATGTGCAATATTTTTGGCAGAGGTTCAAGACCAATCCAAGAATGATGAACATTTTGTGAAGGCATTTGGATTCATTGAGACAATTTTCATTTGAAACTGTTATTACCAAAGGGGGTGCTAGGGTTTTGTTAATCCCCATTTCAAATTTCCAGAGAATTTAAACATGATGCATGGAGATTATGCAAAGACAGGCAAGACTAAGCTAGGGCTGTGACAAAAATGGGAAAGGAAAAAGGAGAAAAACCCTAAAGAAAACCGATGTGAATAGTGAAAAGTGATAAGAAAAACATAGAGGAAAAAACTCGAGACTAAGGCGGTAGTGCTGAGCCAGCCCACTTCCTCGCGCTTAGGGAGGAGATTGAGTTACTTATCGGTACATGTATATAACCCTGGCGCTTTTCGCTTTGTGTCTTCCTAAAAAAGAACCTCCTTTCTTTAGGATAAGGAGAGCTTCATTTATATCAATAAACCAAGCATGTACATGCTTCAAAACTTGTGGCAGCTAATAGAAAGAAATCCCCATTCACTCTAGCATAAGCAGCAAGCTCATGCGCCACCACATTGCTCTCCCTATGGACTTTGGAAGTAGAACAAGCTCCACACTCCCTGATCATATCCTTAGAATTCTCCTAACAAGCCCACTGGCTGCCCTGCTAACATTACTACCATTCACGACGGCCACTATTGTGATGCAATCGGTCTCCAGCTGCACTTGGTTCAATTCTAGTTTACGGGCCTAGTTGAGGCGAAAATATAGGGCGTGGACTTCAGCTTCCTCTACATCCGGGCATCCATGAAAACGACAACTATCACGCCCAATATGCGATACTATCCTAAAGAGACTCGAAGGTCCCACCAAGGATAGAACCGCATATTGAAACGCTTTTGCAAGGTGGATATCATTGCATCAACATTACATAATAGATGGGGATACATACAAAAGTCATACAATGCCACACGAATACAACAACATCATACATAAGATCAACATCCGACTACGGATGAAACACAAACAGAAACTCAAACGACATCCACCACGCTAGCCAGTGCCGCCGACCGAACCTATCCCCGATCGAAGAAGAAGCGGAAGAAGAACTCCAAACAAGCAAACATCGCTCTCGCGTCATGATCATCGCATAACCTGAACCTGCAACTGTTGTTGTAGTAATCTGTGAGCCACGAGGACTCAGCAATCCCATTACCAAGGGTATCAAGACTAGCAAAGCTTAATGGGTATGGAAAGGATAAGGGGTGAGGTTGCAGCAGCGGCTCAGCATGATATGGTGGCTAACATACGCAAATGAGAGCGAGAAGAGAAACAAAGGAACGGTCGTGAAGCTATCAATGATCAAGAGGTGATCCTGAACTCCTACCTACGTCAAACATAACCCAAAACCGTGTTCACTTCCCGGACTCCGCCGAAAAGAGACCATCACGGCTACACACACGGTTGATGCGTTTTAGTTCGGATCTGGTGTCCAGTTATCTACAACCGGACATTAACAAATTCTCATCTACCACATAACCGCGGGCACGGCTCTCGAAAGTTTATACCCTGCAGGGGTGTCCCAACTTAGCCCATGATAAGCTCTCGCGATCAACGAAGGATATACCTTCTCCCAGGAAGACCCGATCAGCCTCAGAATCCCGGTTTACAAGACATTTCGACAATGGTAAAACAAGACCAGCAAAGCCGCCCGATGCGCCGACAATCCCGATAGGAGCTGCACATATCTCGTTCTCAGGGCAACACCGAATAAATCAAGCTATGAGTAAAACCAGACCTCGAGTTTCCCCGAGGGGGCCCCGCAGGCTGCTCGGTTCGGACCAACACTTAGACAAGCACTGGCCCGAGGGGGCTAAAATAAAGATGACCCTCGGGTTGGCCGACCCAAGGGAAGGGTATAGGTGGTGGTGAGGCAAATGGTAAAACCAAGGTTGGGCCTTCTTGGGAGGAGTTTTATTCAAAGCGAACTGTCAAGGGGTCCCATAAATCACCCAACCGCGTAAGGAACGCAAAATCCGGGAACATAACACCGGTATGACGGAAACTAGGGCGGCAAGAGTGGAACAAAACACCAGGCATAAGGCCGAGCCTTCCACCCTTTACCAAGTATATAGATGCATTAATTAAATAAGAGATATTGTGATATCTCAACATAACCCTGTCCACCATGGAGCAATCTTCAACTTCACCTGCAACTAGCAACGCTATAAGAGGGGCTGAGCAAAGCGGTAACATAGCCAAACAACGGTTTGCTAGGAAGGGTGTCAAAGGTTAGAGGTTCATGGCAATTTGGGAGGCTTGAAGAGCAAATGATAGGAAGCGCAACATAGCGATAGAACGAAGCAACTAGCATAGCAATGATAGTAGTGAGATCCAAGGTGACGGTCATCTTGCCTGAAATCCCGCTAGGAAGAAGAACGAATCCATGAAGAAGATGAACGGATGTAGACGAACGAATCCTCACAATCGCAACGTTACCAGAACTAAGAAGCAACACCGGAAAGAAACAAACAACATGGTAAATGCACAAGCATAAACATGGCATGATGCACAAACAAGTATGATGCATGTCCGGTTTAATGAGGCATGGCATGGCAAAGTGCAACAAACAACACTACAATTTAAGCGGAGCTCAATATGCAATGAGTTGCATATTGACAAAACACCACATGCAATTATTTAGTTCGATCTCGTTTAAGTACACAACAATATTAAATGTTGTTAAACATGGCAAGAGGTGAAACATAAGTAAACTAACTATCTAGGCAAGTTTAAATGAGGCCGGAACAACAAACAACAATTCCGGAAAATCATCATATGCAATTTATGAATTTGCTACTGCTCTGCCCTAAAACATATTTAAAGTTGTTAAACAGGAAAATAAAGTGGACCATGTTAAACTAGGCATTTTTCCACCCCATTTACATATAAAGTTTATTTAAAACCGAGCTACGGTTATTTAGTTATGAAATAAATCATTTTAGCAAGGCATATAGCAAATTAAATGCAAACAGCATTTTAAACATATTTAAGATGGATGAAAGTGACATATTATGAAACTAGATGAAATTCTAAGCATTTTACATATATAAAATATTTTAATATGATGCACGGTTATTTAGTTGTGAGTAATTTAAAATCATGGCATTTATCGTAATTACTAATGCACCGGTTTAAATCGCAAAATCGTCAGGAAAAAAACATGAGATAGGCCGAATCTGGCTGGCCAGACAGAGCACTAGGCGAGAGGGCTCGAGGGGCTGCTCACCAAAGGCCTCGGGTCGAAGCAGCAGGAGAGCTGGGCTGGGTGCGGCCACCACCATGCGGAGGAGGCTGGGCTGATCTTGCGCTATGCCCAGAGGTTAGCCACGCCGGCGCTGATCGAGGATGAGGTCAACACAGCGAGGCGCCGTCTCCTCGTTTGTTATTGAAGAACAGAGGCGATTCAGAGTTCAAGGCAACGCCGAGGCGGCATCACCGAAGGTCCTGGCGCCGGTCGGCGAGAACCAGCCGAACGGGCGGATTCGGCAGCCAAAGCGGCCGAAAGCGAGAGGATCCGGTCCAGCACGGGCTGGGGCGCGAACTAGACGGGCGGCTATGGTGCTGCAAGGACATGGCAGGGAACACATTCAGAGAAGATACAGAGGAGGAAAAGAAATAGAAGGAGAGGAGAAGGGTGCGGCGTGGCGGAGGAGCTCACCGGCGGCTTGGCTGCTCTGGGCGGGGCTCGAGTAGCTCCACGCGAGAGGAGATCCAAGGCGGCGGAGCTCAACGTGGAGGCTGCAGTGGCTTCCATGGCGCGGAGAGCACCTATCTGAGAAGGGAGAGGATGGATGAGAGGCGAGGAAGCCACGGAGGGAGGAGGAACAAGGGAGAGAGCGACGGCGCTCATCTGTTGGTTCAGCGGCGGCCGGTGGGGCGCTGAGCTGCTTGCTCGGGGACAAGCACGGGAGGCAGGGAGCTGGGGCTGCTGATGTTGTCGCCGATGGCGTGGACGGGCAAGGCGACGGGGAGGCGCTCGGTGCTCATGATCCATTCAGATCGAGCAGAGGAGGGAAGAGGAGGCACGGCCTCGGTATTTGGTTGGAGGAGATGGATCTGGGAGGATCCCGAGGTGGGATTTGAGTGCGGCGGCGGCGGCAGGGACAGATGTCCTAGATTTTAGGGTTGGGATGATTTGGTAGGTGATGGTCTTATATATATAGGGAAAGGGGGGGTTTAGGGTAGATTTGGACCCTCCGATTAAATCGGACGGTCGAGAAATAAATAGATAGGGAGTCTAAATAAGAAAACGGAGATGTTTTATAGATGTTGGGGGATGATCCGAACCCAACGGTCACGACAACCAGGTTCGAGTTCGGGGGAGTTTTCGGATGCGCGCAAGAGGGGGGTCTGAGAGAGGTCAACGAGGACAAGGGCCTGACAAAATAACAATGGAGGCAAAGAGAGAAAGGGCAACTGTGAACGGCTACGAGTATTATGAAAACATGCAGATGCAATGCGCATGATGCTATGAGATGAGATGCATGACATGAACACAATGCAAAACAAACAACAAAAACCCAACCACGAAGGAAATATCATATCGCATCTCCGGAAAACGCAAGAGTTGGAGTTGCGAATATGGAGAGTTGTATCCGGGGCGTTACAACACTCCACCACTACGAGAGGATCTCGTCCCGAGATCTAGGATGGCACCGGAGGGAAAAGGAAGAGAAAGATAAGAGATAAACTAAGTTGCTTCTTCGACAAACGAGTGAAACCATGAACCTTGAGAGGTTGAGCAAAATGAAAGAAAGAAAACAACGAAGATGAACAAAGTTGAAAACACTCCGTTAGAAAAGAGGAACAAGGGATACGACGAGAACCAAGAGGTTTAGTGATAAGATAGATATTGAAACCACTCCGGTTAAATGGATAAGCATGAAAAGAACACGATCCTCACAATTCGAGATGATGAGTGAAGAGAGCAACATCACCATGCCTCCGGAAGAAAGAATAGATGTAGATCATTGGAATAAAAGAATGGAGAAGAAAATGCCAACTTCTGTCACAAATGAGCTTGGAAAGCATCCTTGCAAAGAAGAATCGAACGGAGTTATTGGAAAATCAACAACGAGAAGCACAAGCTTGTTGTGGGCTTATGGAAACATCTCGAGACTATGAGGTGACAACCGGCCACTAATGGAAACCATTGATTTGATTGAGAGCACCAAAGAGATGAAAAACTTCTTCACCGAGAGGATAGGAGAAAACTCGGATCATTGATAGCACCATAATTAGCAATATTCCTTAGGGAAGGCTTTAGGTGAAATCTTTACCAAGATAACTCCAATGGAGGGATTAATGGATATAGAGTACCTCATTCTTGACAACATGTGACTCATGAAACATGAAGGAAATTGTCAAGAGTGACATAACACCACCTCAAAAGATAAGGTAGAAAGAATTGCACTTTGGAATGCAAGATGAAGAATACTTGAACTCCTCAAAACAAAACATGTGTTGAGCACCATGTTTATTTTAGAGTGTAGCTTGGCGGATCATACTTCGAGAGAAAACTTGAAGAACAATTGAAGAATGAAAAGAGTCCTTGACGAACCGCCATGTAGAGCCTCCATGGAGAACTCCGGTAATAAAAGGAAGATAGAAAGAAAGAGAGGTTGAAAACACAAGGTGAAGCCTTCCAATGATTTAGAAGGAGCTTCGCGACGAGATAATGCGGAAAACTTGAAACTCCGGAAAAGAAAAGATGAAGCATCTCGAACCGAGAAATGTGACATGATGAACAACGATGGAAAGAAGAAACTAGATAACTTGGATGAAACAATAATAAGAATTACGTTATGCGTATCCTTCACCAATTTAAATTGATGACAAACAACGGATTTGGCATACTACTTATTCTTCTTGAGGGATTAAGGATAGAGATAGCGCAAAACTTGAGAAGGTATTGATGGGGCCACCGGTGGGATTGAAACAACAAAAGAATGAATGAATTGATACGATGACGAAGGAAGAGAATTCTTGAACGAACCACCGTAAGAATTGAAAATGAAAGTAGCAAAGACACAATTCACCGGGAAGAATTGGAAAACGAATGAAGATACTTGAGGGGATTTAGATCCCTGAGAACGAAGAGATCATGAACTGATTAGAGGATATTTGAACGATTCACCGATAAGATTTGGAGAATGATAGCTACACGCTGAGAATGAAGAATTATGACATGATGGCCTTCGGAGGAAAGAAATGGAAACAACTCATGAAATGCTCCGGATGGTAAGAAAAGAATTGTCACAATCAAAACAATTATGAGGATAGCATGAAGCTAGAACCATGAATATTCAAGAGAATGGACCAAGATTTAAGAGAAATCCTTCTTCGGTCTTCAAATGTTGAGAATGATGATGAGAACCACCATGAATTGTTGAGATACTCCGGGAGAATGAAAAAACAAGGAGGTTGAGCCAACAATGAAAAATAATTTGAAAGCGATCTTGGAGAAGGCATGTGACTGATGGGATCCATTCTTACGTCACACTTGAAAAGAATTTGAGAATAACTTCGGGATAATTAGAAGAGTCAGGTAAGATCCTGGGAAATGACCTGTGGGTTAGGGCCCACTCAACAGAAAACACCGTTGAACAATTTTAAAGAGAGGTTGCACCGGTTAAATTAAATGGCTTGAATGAGATAACAACCTCCAAATGGCTTGAACGGATTAAGAATGGAAACACAAATCTTCTGAGATATCTTCAACACTCTGGAACAAATGAATAGCAAGAGATGAGTGATTGAGAGGTGCACCGGCATGAGAAAGCATTTGACACGAGGAAAGGAATATGATCAACACTGAAAGCTTGAATTGGATCCACCGGAGAAGCAAAAAAGAACGGAGGATGATGAACTTGAAGCTCGTGAGCATCTTCACGAGGGATCACCGGATCAGAACATTGATTGAACAGAGTGAAGTGACTTCACATGAATAAATGGATACTTGATTAAGAGATCTGAGTCCTTGAAGAAAAAGGGTGGGAGGGCAGGAAAACAAAGGCAACTTGGGGACGGATGAAACAAACACCGTTGGGAAAACTTAGAATTGATATTGCGAATGGGAAAAATGATAGTATTAGCCTGGAGAGAATCACACCGGTTAGAGAAGAATTGTCATGACACTCTCGATGATCAAAAAGGATTAGTATTCACATAGCAATATGAGAACACCGTTTAGGAAAGGTATGGATTCAACATTTGACTTCGAAGCAACTCGAATACCACAAATAAAACAAAACAAAGGATTGGCTTGCAGAATAAGCCAAAACAAATACATATGATAGAGATTTACCCAATCCCATATCATGCATCTGTCGGAAAGATATTCTAGGAGCTACTTGAATTCCCACCTATAAAACTCCCGAAACTTTCTGGTTATGGAATCTGGTGTTGGGGATACAGGGGAAGCAATATATCTCACCCAAACTAACAATCCCTACATCCAGCTGTATCCATCCGTCAACACATAACCAAGAAACCTTTGGAAATCGTGTACCTCAACCTTTGAAAAGCAACCGTTATACAAGCTATGGAAATACTACCGAACTCCCCAGTACTGGGTGACGTCGAGGTTATCTCACCAACAACTGCATAAAAGAGATTTTCGATGTCGGCAAAACTCAGGTATTCCAGAATTGAAACGATAAAATTATGACGACAACACCTAGGAGCTCAACTCTCCGGGACACTGCCACAACCCCTAAATGTCAGGAGGCACCAAGAACAATGTTCTCGTCATAAGAATATCGGAACGATCCCAAGATACCCGCGTGATCCTAAATTTTTTTTAGTGAAATCTGAGGAAAGGAAAGAGAAAACATCTACGTCAAGAGTCCTCACCAGAGCGACGAAGGGGGCTGAGGAGTAAAAAGAATCCTACTCTCTGATATATATAATCCTAAGACTCAAAATAGTTTTCTTCTAGACTCAACAACGGCCAACAATCAAGAGGGCTCCTATGGTCGATCGAGGCTCTGACACCAACTTGTCACGCCCAATATGCGATACTATCCTAAAGAGACTCGAAGGTCCCACCAAGGATAGAACCGCATATTGAAACGCTTTTGCAAGGTGGATATCATTACATCAACATTACATAATAGATGGGGATACATACAAAAGTCATACAATGCCACACGAATACAACAACATCATACATAAGATCAACATTCGACTATGGATGAAACACAAACAGAAACTCAAACGACATCCACCCTGCTAGCCGAGGCTGCCGACCTGGAGCCTATCCCCTGATTGAAGAAGAAGCAGAAAAAGAACTCCAAACAAGCAAACATCGCTCTCGCGTCATGATCATCGCATAACTTTGAACTCGCAATCGTTGTTGTAATCAGTCAGAAACCACGAGGACTCAAAGAATCCCATTACCATGGGTATCAAGACTAGCAAAGCTTAATGGGTATGGAAAGGATAAGTGGTGAGGTTGCAGCAGCGGCTAAGCATGATATGGTGGCTAACATACGCAAATGAGAGCGAGAAGAGAAACAAAGGAATGGTCGTGAAGCTATCAATGATCAAGAGGTGATCATGAACTCCTACCTACGTCAAACATAACCCAAAACCGTGTTCACTTCCCGGACTCCGCCGAGAAGAGACCATCACGGCTACACACACGGTTGATGTGTTTTAGTTCGGATCTGGTGTCCAGTTATCTACAACCGGACATTAACAAATTCCCATCTGCCACATAACCGCGGGCACGGCTCTCGAAAGTTTATACCTGCAGGGTGTCCCAACTTAGCCCATGATAAGCTCTCGCGATCAACGAAGGATATACCTTCTCCCGGAAGACCCGATCGGTCTCGGAATCCGGTTTACAAGACATTTCGACAATGGTAAAACAAGACCAAAAAGCCGCCTGATCTTGACGACAATCCCGATAGGAGCTGCACATATCTCGTTCTCGAGCAACACCGGATAAGTCAAGCTACGAGTAAAACCGGACCTCGAGTTTCCCGAGGGGCCCCAGAAGTCGCTTTCGGTTCGGACCAAAGACCGGCCGGGGGCTAAAATAAACATGACCCTCGGGTTGGCCGACCCAAGGGAAGGGTATAGGTGGTGGTGAGGCAAATGGTAAAACCAAGGTTGGGCCTTGCAGGAGGAGTTTTATTCAAAGCGAACTATCAAGGGGGTCCCATAAATCACCCAACCGCGTAAGGAACACAAAATTTGGGAACATAACACTGGTATGACGGAAACTAGGGCGGCAAGAGTGGAACAAAACACCAGGCATAAGGCCGAGCCTTCCACCCTTTACCAAGTATACAGATGCATTAATTAAATAAGAGATATTGTGATATCCCAACATAACCCTGTCCACCATGGAGCAATCTTCAACTTCACCTGCAACTAGCAACGCTATAAGAGGGGCTGAGCAAAGCGGTAACATAGCCAAACAACGGTTTGCTAGGAAGGGTGTCAAAGGTTAGAGGTACATGGAAATTTGGGAGGCTTGAAGAGCAAATGATAGGAAGCGCAGCATAGCGATAGAACGAAGCAACTAGCATAGCAATGATAGTAGTGAGATCCAAGGTGACGGTCATCTTGCCTGAAATCCCGCTAGGAAGAAGAACGAGTCCATGAAGAAGATGAACGGATGTAGACGAACGAATCCTCACAATCGCAACGTTACCGGAACTAAGAAGCAACACCGGAAAGAAACAAACAACATGGTAAATGCACAAGCATAAACATGGCATGATGCACAAACAAGTATGATGCATGTCCGGTTTAATGAGGCATGGCATGGCAAAGTGCAACAAACAACACTACAATTTAAGCGGAGCTCAATATGCAATGAGTTGCATATTGACAAAACACCACATGCAATTATTTAGTTCGATCTCGTTTAAGTACACAACAATATTAAATGTTGTTAAACATGGCAAGAGGTGAAACATAAGTAAACTAACTATCTAGGCAAGTTTAAATGAGGCCGAAACAACAAACAACAATTCCGGAAAATCCTCATATGCAATTTATGAATTTGCTACTGTTCTGCCCTAAAACATATTTTAAAGTTGTTAAACATGAAAATAAAGTGGACCATGTTAAACTAGGCATTTTTCCACCCCATTTACATATAAAGTTTATTTAAAACCGAGCTACGGTTATTTAGTTATGAAATAAATCATTTTAGCAAGGCATATAGCAAATTAAATGCAAACAGCATTTTAAACATATTTAACATGGATGAAAGTGACATATTATGAAACTAGATGAAATTCTAAGCATTTTACCTATATAAAATATTTTAATATGATCCACGGTTATTTAGTTGTGAGTAATTTAAAATCATGGCATTTACTGTAATTATTAATGCACTGGTTTAAATCGCAAAATCGTCCGGGGAAAAAAACATGAGATAGGCCGAATCTGGCTGGCCCGACAGGAGCACTGGGCAGAGGGGCTCGAGGGGGCTGCTCACTAAAGGCCTCGGGCCAGAGCAGAGGAGAGCTAGGGCTGGGTGCGGCCCAGCCGCGAGGTGAGGAGGCGCTGGGCCTGATGCGCGCTTGCGGCCCAGGAGGCTAGCCACGCTGGCGCGATCGAGGACGGGGTCAATGCAGGCGAGGCGCTCGTCTCCTCATTCGTTACTGAAGAACAGAGGCAGCTGCAGGTTCAAGGCGACGCACGAGGCGGCATCACCGAAGGTCCTGGCGCTAGGGTCGGCGGGAACCGGCCGGAACGGGGCGGATTCGGCAGCCAGGCGGTGGAGCAGAGGGGATCCGGTCCAGATCGGGGCCGGGACACGAACTAGACGGGCGGCTATGGTGCTGCAAGGACATGGCAGGGGAACAGATTCAGAGAAGATACAGAGGGAGGAAAAGAAGTATAAGGAGAGGAGAAGGGGGTGCGCGCGGCGGAGGAGCTCACCGGCGGCTTGGCTGCTCTGGGCAGGGCTCGAGTAGCTCCACGCGGAGAGGAGATCCAAGGGCGGCGGAGCTCAACGTGGAGGCCTGCGGTGGCTTCCATGGCGCGGGAGCACCTATACAGAGAAGGGAGAGGATGGATGAGAGGCAGAGGAAGCCACGGGAGGGAGGAGGAACAAGGGAGAGAGCGACGGCGCTCATCTGTTGGTTCAGCGGCGGCCGGCGGGGCGCTGAGCTGCTTGCTCGGGGACGAGCACGGGAGGCAGGGAGCTGGGGCGCTGCGGGAACGAGAGGAGAGGTGCTCGGGGAAGCGGGGGCTGCTGATGTTGTCGCCGATGCCGTGGACGGGCAAGGCGACGGGGAGGCGCTCGGTGCTCATGATCCATTCGGGATCGAGCAGAGGAGGGAAGAGGAGGCACGACCTCAGGCGCTGGTTGGAGGGAGTTGGATCTGGGAGGATCCCGAGGTGGGATTTGAGTGCGGCGGTGGCGGCGGGGACAGATGTCCTAGATTTTAGGGTTGGGATGATTTGGTAGGTGATGGTCTTATATATATAGTGAAGGGGGGTTTAGGGTAGATTTGGACCCTTCGATTAAATCGGACGGTCGAGAAATAAATAGATAGGGAGTCTAAATAAGAAAATGGAGATGTTTTATAGATGTTGGGGGATGATCCGAACCCAACGGTCACGACAACCAGGTTCGAGTTCGGGGGAGTTTTCGGATGCGCGCAAGAGGGGGGTCTGAGAGAGGTCAACGAGGACAAGGGCCTGACAAAATAACAACGGAGGCAAAGAGAGAAAGGGCAACTATGAACGGCTACGAATATTATGAAAACATGCAGATGCAATGCGCATGATGCTATGAGATGAGATGCATGACATGAACACAATGCAAAACAAACAACAAAAACCCAACCACGAAGGAAATATCATATCGCATCTCCGGAAAAGGCAAGAGTTGGAGTTGCGAATATGGAAAGTTGTATCCGGGGCGTTACAACAACGCGCTGAGAAGACAATATCACCAAAACTATACCTTCCAACTGCTCCCATTGAGGGAGTCCTGGATTAGGGGGTCCTTGGGCTGGATTGGTGGGCTGCTATGTGGCCAAACTGGGGCGTGGACCTGTGACCGGACAAGAGATCTTGGGAGTTGCGGAGTGCCCTCCGAGTCAAGTTTAGTGTGATCTTTCCTTTGTTGTAACCGATCACATGTAACCCTAACCCTACTGGTGTCTATATAAACCAGAGGGTTTTAGTCTTTAGGGCTAGAGCAACATCCATCACCCCATCAACCTAGGGTTTAGCTCGCCTGATCTCGAGGTAGCTAGATCGACTCTGTAACCATATCATACACATACAAGCAAGCAGGACGTAGGGTTTTACCTCTTCGAGAGGGTCCGAACCTGGGTAAACACCGTGTTCATCGTCCCTTGTTCCCCATTGAACCTAGATCCACAACTCGGGACCCCCTACCCGAGATCCGTTGGTTTTGACACCGACATAGGTACTTTCATCGAGAGTTCCGCTGTGGATCGCCGAAGGATCGATGGCTCGCCTGATCATCGGAGATGGCGTCGAATCTGGGGACCTGTTTGTCCCCGACCAACTCTTCGCGTTCGGCGTCATCGTGCTGCATGCCAAACCAACTGGTCATCTAGACCAAATCAACAATTTTTCCCTTGAGCACCAGATTAGATTCGGCAACTTGGAGTACGTTGCGGATGCCCAAGGTGATCTGGTCTTTGTTGGATTCGCAGCCTCTCCCCGTACCCCTATGGGCCCCGATGTGCCTGCTCTGGAGCTTTCTCCCAATCCGATCTACGGGTCGACCTCAATCCTTCAGCCGGCCTCGAGTTCGGACAGCTCCACCTTGACCGGAGGCAAGGAATCCCCCTTGACCACGCCAGTGATGCCCGCCGAAGACCCAACTTCGGGCCTCAACACGGAAGCGGTGTTTGGAAGCAAGGAGTCACTCTCCTCATGACACTCCTCTGGCCTTGAGCCCCAGCGACGAGTCGATGTTCAGAAGCCAGGAATCATCCTTGACCAAACTCCCCCTCATCAACTTGGCTTCGAGCCCAATACGGAAACAGTGTCCGAAGACCAGGTCTTGTCCTCAGTCTCTTATGACTGCCCAACCACAAGCCCGACCCGGAGCCTCGGGGCCAACTCGTCCCTTGAAGACTAGGATCAAGCCCGGGCCTAGATCAGTCCTTGCCCCGCCACGTCGGTGACAGGCCTTCAGCGGCCATCGCATACCAGTCCGGCGACCCATCGCCTTATTAAACGAGGCGTTGGACCGAATCCAGATGATGGTTATTCGGGAGGATGCACCCTCGGCTTTCGCTCAGCGGCCCCTCGACATGAATTACAGGGAATTTTACGGCCCACTCACCACCCACCTACACTAGTGGAAAAACGACTAGCCACAACTTCCGTTTGTGGCGTGCCATTTTTAATCAACGCCAACACTATATTTTCCAAATTGGTACGCTAGCTATAAGTTGCTATTGCTGACGCTGACAATACATCCTACGCCACTACTATGTGGGCCTAGTTATCGTGACCAGTTGCAATATATTGCTCTCGTATGATTTATAAAGACGCCATAGATACTTAACTTTGTGTTGTCGTGACTTCGCGTGGAACGTCAGCACTAAGTTGTGCCTATATATATATAGATGTGTTGGCAGCCCCCTTCTCAAATACATTCACTTTCATTCTCGACAAAATTCTACTCCCTCTTAGTCAGCTGCTTTGGTGACAATGGACCCACCAGAGCTTTGTCGAATTGGCATGATCAGCCACCCGTTCGAGCCCATGTCGGTGGGGCGTGTGGCAAGTTTGGGACTCCGCCGCCTTGGCCGAGCTCTCATTTGGCCCCGTTGGCCACGACATGCGCTCGCTACGCCCAATGCAGCTAGCCTTGTCTAGCGAATCATCCCGCTGCAGCGCGAGGTCCCTTCGACGATCCGGCAGCTATGCCACCAGCGCAGAAGCTGCCAGGAATCAAGCGAGGGAACCTGTGCTGCTTTTTTGAGGTTGTGGATGCCCTGCTGATAAGCATATGTCACACACACAAAGTAATCCAGAGCGAGAGTTCTATATCTGTGGTAACTGTAGAAAGCTAATATGATAGAAAATACCTCGATATTCTGCTAATTTGCACAATCACGATCATTAATATATGTGTGTGTATATTGTGATCCATAGGCGTTAGGGACAACATATTGCTACACATGGATATGGGTTGATCTCGTGCAGAAGTACATGAGCGAGTTGCTCGAGTACTCCATTGATGAACTAAGACAACAGATAGATGAGATGCAGCGGAAGACTGATGTGATACGCGGCCAAATCCAAAAATTCAAGATGCTTCGATATGCCCTGGTGTTATGCTTGGCCTCGTTCTCCCTGCTGGATTGGTGGCAGCTTTTTTCTCGTGGGAATCATTACACTGATGATGTTCTTAGTCTAGATCAAGAGTGTGTAATTATTTCCATCCTTCAAACTATTATGTATCTATGCTAGATTAATGAGATCGATTGATGTTGGCCGTCTGGTGTTTTCTAATTATTGGTTTCCCTTGTATGGTTACATATTTACACAAAATAATTAGTAAAAATACAATATAATAAACAATAGGAAAATAAAACAATAAAATAATAAACTAAACATCTAATATAAATATAAAAAATATGTCTAACACATAATTAAAAGTAAAAAACAATATATGTAACATATAGCAATGGCGTTGTCCGCGTAGGCCAACGCCAGCAATTACCCCGCCGCCCCCCGCAGGAGATATTGATTAAATTAACCCCCACTCCACCCACAACCGTCGACCCCAATTAAATCGCCGCTGCCCCTGTCGCCCTCGCCTCCGCTGCTTCCACCGTCGCCACCGCCAAGTCCCCGTCCCCGTCGCCTCCACCTCCACCGTTGAAGTCCCCGACCCTGTCACCGTCGCCTCCGCATGAAATGCCGAAGCCCCCCTGAGGGAGTCCTAGACTAGGGGGTGTCCGGACAGCCGGACTATCATCGTCCACCGGACTCCAAGACTACGAAGATACAAGATTGAAGACTCCGCCCCGTGTCCGGATGGGACTTTCCTTGGCGTGGAAGGCAAGCTTGGCGATACGGATATGTAGATCTCCTACCATTGTAACCGACTGTAACCCTAGCCCTCTCCTGTCTATATAAACCGGAGGGTTTTAGTCCGTGGGACACAACAACCATTACAACAATCATACCATAGGCTAGCTTCTAGGGTTTAGCCTCCTTGATCTCGTGGTAGATCCACTCTTGTACTACCCATATCATCAATATCAATCAAGCGGAGTAGGGTTTTACCTCCATCGAGAGGGCCCGAACACAGGTAAAAACATCGTGTCCCTTGTCTCCTGTTACCATCCGCCTAGACGCACAGTTCGGGACCCCCTACCCGAGATCCGCCGGTTTTGACACCGACATTGGTGCTTTCATTGAGAGTTCCTCTATGTCATCACCGATAGGCTCGATGGCTTCTTCAATCAACAACAACGCCGTCCAGGGTGAGACTTTTCTCCCCGGACAGATCTTCGTATTCGGCGGCTTCGCACTGCGGGCCGATTCACTTGGCCATCTGGAGCAGATCGAAAGCTACACCCCTGGCCGTCAGGTCAGATTTGGAAGCCTAAACTTCACGACGGACATCCGCGGAGACTTGAGCTTTGATGGATCCGATCCGCAGCCGAGCGTGCCGCACTGTCGCGATGGGCACGATCTAGCTCTGCTGCCGGACAGTGCCTTGGAGGCCGCACATGAATCCGCTCCGACCCATAGTTCGGAGCCAATCGCACACGAGTGGCTGGACACCGCCTCGAGAGCTGCAACATCCGCGGCGATGGAGGCGAACACTGGCCTTGTCCCCTATAAAACTCATGACTCCGAGGTGCCGGACTCCCTGCCGGACTCCGAACCTCCTGCGCCCCCGCCAATCGAATCCGATTGGGCGCCGATCATGGAGTTCACCGCTGCTGACATCTTTCAGCACTCACCCTTTGGCGACATCCTAAATTTGCTAAAGCATCTCTCGCTATCCGGAGAGCCCTGGCCGGATTATGGCCAGGATGGTTGGGATACGGACGACGAAGAAATTCAAAGCCCACCCACCACCCACTTTGTAGCCATTGTCGACGATCTAACCGACATGCTAGACTACGACTCCGAAGACATCGACGGTATGGACGACGATGCCGGAGACGATCAAGAACCAGCGCTCACAGAACACTAGAAGGCCACCCCAACCCATGATGCATATATGGTGGATACCCCAAAAGGAAGCGATAACGAGGACCAACGGGGTGCGGCAAAGGATAATCCCGCCGATAAACAACCAAAACGGCGATGCAGACACCGCCCTAAGTCCCGCCTCGACAACAATAGTGCTCCTAATGACCCAACAATAGAGCAGGGCAAACCGGTGGACGACGAACATGCAGTCAAGCAACCGTCCGAACAGGACAAATCGAATAATCAATCAATGCCCGGCGAAACCAACAGTCCAGACGACCTCACGCCGGACACACCACCGGAGAATAAGAGCCTTCGCAAAAGACTCATCACCACTGCAAGAAGTCTGAAGAAGCAAAAACGGAAGCTCAAAACAGCGGAAGACATACTCAGAATGAGGTGGAGCAAAGTGCTCAAAACCGCAGACAAATACGACAATGGCCACCAATCAAAGAGCTACCCGAAGCGCAAGTTGCTGCCAGAATTCGACGAGGAAGCCATAAAGCCCCCGCAGTCAAAAAACAAAGAGGCCGCCTGGCCGGATAGACAACCAGATGATAGGCCAAAAACTACAAGCGGCGCCGCACACAAGCAGACTCATGCTCCTGGGAAAACAGATGGCCCAGCTAGGTCCATTTACGGGCCAAAAAAGAGGGCCCCAAGAAGCAACACAACACGCCAAGTGTCCGAAGACAGTGGTACACCCAAATACAGGGGCGCCGCACACCCACTATGTTTCACCAATGAGGTGCTGGATCATGAATTCCCAGCAGGGTTTAAAACCATAAACATAGAGGCTTACGACGGAACAATGCACCTAGAGTGCGGATAGAGGATTATATACTACACATACACATGGCTAGAGGAGATGATCTCCACGCCATAAAATATTTACCCTCAAGCTCAAAGGGCCAGCCCGTCATTGGCTCAAAAGCCTCCCGAGAAAACATTGTTGGAAGTTGGGAAGAGCTTGAGGACGCGTTTAGCAAATTTTCAAGGGACTTATGTCCGACCTCCGGATCTGCATTTATCTAACTCATATAACTCAACAGCCCGGTGAGTCGTGCATAGAATTCTCGAACAGGTTCCTTACTAAAAGAACCAAATAGTTGATGTCCGGACGCCAGCCTTAGCAGCTTTTAAACACAACGTCCGAGACGAATGGCTCGCCAGACACCTCGCCAAGAGAAGCCAAGGACAATGTCCACGCTAACAAGCCTCATGACCCGCTTTTGCGGGGGAGGACAGTGGCTAGCAAGATGCAGCACCAATGACCCAAGTACATCCGAGATCGAGATGGAAGCGAAAATCATGGCGCGAACAGAGCAAAGACCGAATAAAGAGAAAAGCCCAAAGAACGCGGCGGTCAACGCCGGATTCAAAAGCTCGCGGCCAAACAACAAAACACTGCCCCTTAAGGACAACAGTGATGAGTTATCCAACTTAAACAAAATTTTGGATCGGATATGTCAAATCCATAGTACCTCCGGAAGGCCTGCAAACCACACCCACCGAGATTGTTGGGTTTTCAAACAGTCCAGCCGACTCAACGCTGAACACAAGGGGCTTGACGCACCAAGCGAAGATGACGATTTAACCCCACCAAGGGAACCGAAAACAAAAGACTTTCCCATAAGAAGTCAAAGCAGTAAACTCACTTCATGTGGTAATACGGAAAAACAATGCGGCACCCGCTAAGACGGGTCTCGCACGGTCCACCCCAGCGGAACCTCGAGATTGGATGTCCAAACCAATCACTTTTGACCACCTGGATTACTCCAGAAGTGTTCGAAATGCAGGATGGACTGCTCTGATATTGGATCCTATAATCGACGGACTACAATTTACACAAGTCCTGATGGACGGCGGCAGCGATTTAAACCTGCTATATCCGAACACAATCCGCAAGTTGGGGATGGACCTTACTAAAATTCGACAAAGCCGCACTTCCTTTAAAGGAGTGACGCCAGGCCCTTACGCCAAATGCACAGGCTCCTCATTACTAGAAGTTGTGTTCGGGTCACCGAACAACTTCCGACGCGAAAAGCTAATCTTTCATGTCGCCCAATGCAAAAGTAGCTATCAAGCACTATTGGGACGTGAAGCTTTTGTCCGCTTTAACGCGATACCACATTACGCGTCTCTTACACTTAAAATGCCCGGTCCACGTGGCATCATTTCATTA
The DNA here is from genome assembly GCA_021437245.1 of Aegilops speltoides. NCBI lineage: Eukaryota > Viridiplantae > Streptophyta > Magnoliopsida > Poales > Poaceae > Aegilops > Aegilops speltoides. The sequence goes on from CM038147.1 coordinate 402,223,180, forward strand.
CGAGGGTCATTCAAAGACCCTAGACACGGCTAGACGAGTCCAGCATAAATAAGCTAGGGGCTCCCTAGCCGCACACCCCTCCACAAGGGGCTGTGCGTATAAGCAATAATGAGCTAATATAAACTCCGCTTTATTTATTTATTAATATTTTTCATACACTTTTTCGCACGATTTCCTTTCAAACTAAGTTCCTCTCTTTTTACAGATGAACAACGTGCACACCCGTCCAGGATAACGGCACAATGGAACCAGCGTAGCGACGTGCGGCGAGGACCCGTCGCAAGTATTCTTTTTAGATTAAGACCCTTCTTAAACCTTTCTTACTGTCTCTTGTTGCTATAATCCCCTGGTTTCTCATTATAACCAGAGTGGAGACTGACATTCTGGCATCGAACGTGTCAGAGGACCTCGCCCGTACCTGGACACTAGGGGCTTAGGGCATTGTTCTGCCCATTATTATAAAGACCGAACACCTTAGGGAGTGTTCGGCGTCTCGAGTTAGGCCTTATATGCACCAGCTCCGAATCATGTCTTTGGTCAAATGTTGGGTTTGCCCGGCTCCTGTGTTTTGCTGCCTTACGTTCAGATCATCGGCTAACGCGCACCGGGAGAACTATCGCGATTGTGCCCTGTTCGGTTGGGCGAGCACCTCGATGAAAGCCAAAACCGATCATCATGATCTGGCGAGAGACGGTCAACCACTCGATCGACCACCGAATGTTTAGAATTCCTCCGCTTTGACGAAGGACCGTTTCCCGGTCAGGCACACACGCGCCCCGAATTCGGAGAACGCGGTGCCCCCAGGGGCTATATCGTAGCCCCACCCTCGAACTCCAATGGCTAAGTGAAAGTGATAAAGCATTATAGTCCGGTTGCCTCGTTTGCTACGCTACCACCTCCTTAACAGGACCGAGACGTCGGATTAAGTGTGAAAATGTGCTATTTTTGCGAACACCCCCGCACCTTGTGCGTGGGGGCTGAAGCGGACAACTGCCATCTTTCAGGTTATACACACGTATACATAAACGGCCGCATAGGAGATATTTCAATACTTGAACCGCACAAGTATAAAAAGCGGTTATATCATAACCATGGTTTTACAAAGTCAAACGTTCATTTGAACATGACATTTTTCGAGCACTGCGACTCTATTACACGAGCACCACGCAGAACTTCCCCAAAATAGTGCTCGGCGGGTAACCGGCTTTCGTCCAAACCCTGGGTTGCAACAGCGGTGGCATCCATCTCTGTCCAATGTGTCTTCACACGGGCAAGGGCCATCCGCGCACCCTCTATGCAGGCCGACCGCTTCATCAACTTGAGATGCCGCACCGCCCCAAGAAATTGCTGCAATAAGCCAAAATAGCTCGTTGCCTTGGGCCTCTCCGGCCAGACATGAGTCACGATATCCGTCATGGCAAGTCCGGACAACCTATTCAGCTCAGCCCATTCAGCCAACCGATCGGTCAGCGGAAGTGAACGATCCGGACTATGGAATTGAGACCAAAACAGCTCTTCCGTCTTGTGATCCTTCTGACTTGGAAGCTGCACCGGCATCCGCCACACTCGCCGCTAAGTCCATATATGGATCCTCCGGACCCCACCGGGCCAAGCTGGGCATACTTTGGATCCATAAACCTGCGGCGCAGCAGAAAAAACTTGCCACCACAATGTCTCCTACCGACGCAACTCCTCCTTTATAGCCCGCATTGCGAGCGGGCATCCTTGGCTTTGACGGTGGCCTTCCCCAGTGTCTTCTCGCTCGATAGGCGCTCCTTTTCAAGAGCCTCATTGCGGTCGGTAGCATCCTTCAATTTAACGGCGGTTCGGCCATCTCTTCCCAACTTCGGCGATGTGCAGCCCTTCGGCTTCTAACTCTTGACCGCCCTCGAGGCACCGCATCACTCCTTCGGCTTGCTCCTTGGCTTGAGCAAGTTCTCGCCGAAGGCTCTCCACAAAGCGAGCACCATCTGCGTCAAGCACAAATATTGTAAGAGGTGGGCTTTGGCTCCTCAATAGGTGACCGCGGAGAGATAACTTACCTTGCGACTCGTCAAGTCGCTTGTTGACTAGCGATGTCGCATCCGCAACATCGAGTTGCGCATTAATTCAGCAACTCCATCGATCTGGCTAGCCCTCGACTATCCGCCACCTGCATAGGAAAGGCGGCACTCAATACCTGCGATTTTGATCCTCGAAGCGCTGTCACTTTCGACAACCTACCGAGTCTCGGGGCTACTATCTATCTGTATGCACTTTATGTGCAAAACTATCAAAAGAGGTGTCATTTTACATACCTCAAACCCCGCCAGCAAACTCCTAATGGCATTATGCAATCCGCTTTTCGGCGGACGAAATCCTTCAATCACCGTACTCATCAATGCACGGTGATCTTACGAGATAGGCGCCCTCTCAAGCAGACCCTTGACTCCCCGGCCGAACACTAGTCGGCGCCAACTCTTCGGCTCTGCCGGGCTCGGGGTACCCTCCGTGGCGACACTTGGGCTCGTCCGCCCTATCCGACAACAAGAGACGGACGGAGGCGTCTCGCTCTCCATCATCTCCCACGAAGATCCCCAAGACGAGCTCATCCGAGAAGGTCGCAGATCTGAACTACAAGGTAAAAATTTCGGTTATCCTCGGAAGCACAAATAGGGATGTTTCTTATTAATGAACTCCCCTTTTCTACTCACGGCTCATTTGGAGGGCTGATTCTTTAGAGAAGATCGGCGGCGGGACCTCCAGACGCAGACCCTCTGGTGAAGATTTCTTCCCCGCTTAGGGGCTTTGGCCCCGGTCTTGGAGGCGGTCCTCTTCTCCCCACGGAGGGAGGATTCTCGATCCCCTTCTTCAAGCGCCCCTTAGGCGGGCGGTAGCTCCTCTATTTTCCCCTTAGCCTTCTTACAGGCGCAACCTCAACATCCCGACCACCAGCCACGGATTCGCACGGTCTCTGGGAGGGGCGGACACCGTGTCGCTTTGCTTGCGCTATCCACTCTTGTTGCAGGATAACGGGTTAAAAGGCGAATTGTAGAAAAGTAAACAAATGGTACGTCCGAACACTGGGCTACTTACTTGAGTATCCGGGCGATTGCAGCTTAGGCCGGCATCCTCGGTCAATTCCGGACACGCCGCCAGTGGTCGAAGAACAACTTGTACATCTCCACGGGTGTCTTACCCATAAAGTGTTGGAGAATCCGTGGTCCTTCGGATTGAACTCCCATAGCCGGAGAGGACGGCGTTTGCGAGGCAGAGACGCCTAATCAACATAACTCGCATCACCACGACCAGATCGATCTCCCTCGCTTTGGAGGTCTCGAATCCGCCCTGCAATAGGGGCACGTCTTTTAAGCGGCCCCGCTGATCCTTGGTTGACCCACGACATCAACCGTCGAGGAGGTCCCGGCGGAATCGGGCGGCGGCCACTGCTGCCCTTGAGCGGTGATATAGAACCACTCCTGCTGCCTGGCGAGCTCCTCTTGGAAGGAGCACTTTCGAGCCACGGGCATCGGCCCTTCCTTATAGCCGCCCGCAAGCCTCTCTGCTTAGCGCCCCGATCATCTTCGGCTCCATATTGAAGGTCTTCAGCCACAGGCCGAAGTGGGGGGTGACGCGGAGGAAGGCTTCGCAGACGACGATGAATGCGGAGATATGGAGGATGGACTCCGAAGCCAAGTCGTGGAATTCCAACCCATAGTAAAACATGAGCCCTCTCACAAAAGGATCCATCGGGAAGCCTAAACCCCGACGGAGGTGGGACGTAAAGACAACGTACTCGCCGGGCTCGGGGGTAGGGATGGCCTGCCCTTCGGCGGGCAACCTGTGCGAAATCTCGTAAGACAGGTACTTGGCCTCTCGCAGCTTTAGCACGTCCTCCTCCGTGATGGAGGAGGGCATCCACCGGCCCTGAAGGTCGGAACCGGACATTGTTGAAGGTCCGAAGCACACGAATCTGGGGCTCTGGGTGTTGGAACTTGGAGCGAGGAGAAGATTCGATGGAGGATTGAAGAAAAGAAACGAGCCTTGGTCCTATTATAAAGAGGGAGAATACCAAGAGCCGTCTCCGTGACCGTTCGGGACTCGCCTTCGATAGAGGGGGCGTGGCAACGGGCACGGTTGGGTTACCCACGTCCGTATTGATGAGGATCCCGGAATAAGGGGAACACGATCTCTGCTTCGACAAGACATGCCAAGGAAACCGCTTCGCTAAACGCTACCGAGGTGGTGTAATAAAAAGCGATTCAAGTAAAGGCTTGGTAGTGGCATGACGTCACGCTACAAGATCGTCGCCAGATTGAACTCTGTGTACATGATATTCTCTCGGCGGTGGAATGTGGAAATTATTTTGCGAGCGGACACTATCCTGGTGTTCACAATCTTCTATGGATTATTCGGAGGAGGAACCCGCCTTGCAATGCCGAACATTATGCGCTACGGACTCATCGTCATTGAAGCCGAGTTCAGAGCTACCGAGGAGTCTGGACTAGGGGTGTCTGGACAGCCGGACTATCATCGTCCACGGACTCCAAGACTACGAAGATACAAGATTGAAGACTCCGTCCCGTGTCCGGATGGGACTTTCCTTGGCGTGGAAGGCAAGCTTGGTGATACAGATATGTAGATCTCCTACCATTGTAACCGACTCTGTGTAACCCTAGCCCTCTCCGGTGTCTATATAAACCGGAGGGTTTTAGTCCGTAGGACACAACAACCATTACAACAATCATACCATAGGCTAGCTTCTAGGGTTTAGCCTCCTTGATCTCGTGGTAGATCCACTCTTGTACTACCCATATCATCAATATCAATCAAGAAGGAGTAGGGTTTTACCTCCATCGAGAGGGCCCGAACCTGGGTAAAAACATCGTGTCCCTTGTCTCATGTTACCATCCGCCTAGACGCACAATTCGGGACCCCCTACCCGAGATCCGCCAGTTTTGACACCGACACCCCCCTCCCATCGCCATTGTCTCCGCATCCACCCCGGCCACCGCCCCTGTCCCCGCCGCCATCCCCGTCCCCGCCGCCGTCGCCTCCGTCGAGGGCCCCGTCGCCGTTGGCTCCGCATCCACCCCGGCCACTGCCCCCGGCCCCGTCACCCACAATGCGTCCTCGCCGTCTACCGCCGCCGCGGGTGAGTTCTACTTAGTCTAGTGTAATAGTAGTGTTGAAAAATATCGAATTTTGTGTATACGAGTAGTGTAAAATTTTAGTGTAGTTGTAGACTATGATTTTAGATAGTGTAATTTTATTGTATTTCTAGTAGTGTACTTGTGGGGAAACAATGTAGTGTAGTTGTAGAGTACGGTTTTAGATAGTGTAATTTTATTGTATTCTAGTAGTGTACTTGTGGTGAAAGAATGTAGTGTAATTGTAGACTATGATTTTAGATACTGTAATTTTATTGTATTTCTAGTAGTGTACTTGTGGTGAAAGAATGTAGTGTAGTATTGTATTTCTAGTAGTGTAATTTTTTACTAACTTGTTAGTTATATATATGCATCGTCACAGATGTTGGAAAACGTAGCATGCAATTTCAAAAAAAATCATACTCTCACGCAAGATCTATCTAGGAGGTGCATAGCAACGAGAGGGGGAGAGTGTGTCTACGTATCCTCGTAGACCGAAAGCGGAAGCATTTGACAACGCGGTTGATGTAGTCGAACTTCTCGTTTTGACCGATCAAGTACCGAACGTACGACACCTCTGAGTTCTGCACACATTCAGCTCGATGACATCCCTCGAACTCTTGATCCAGCAAAGTGTCGAGGAAGTAGATGAGTTCCGTTAGCACGATGGTGTGGTGATGGTGAAGCGATCCGCGCAGGCCTTCGCCTAAGCACTGCGAGAATATGACCGAGGGTGTAATTTGTGGAGGGGGCTCCGCACACGACTAATAGATGTTGTTGTCTATATTCTAGGAGCCCCCTCCCCATGTATATATAGGTGGGAGAGGGAGGGGAGTAGCAAGGGGGTGCCCCAAGTAGGAGGAATCCTACTTGGGCGCCTCCCCAATTCGGCCTCCCCCCTTCCATAAGTTCCGGAGGGGGAAGGAAGGAGGAAGGAGGAGGGAAGGAAGGGGGAGGCCGAATCCCTCCCCTTCCTTTTCTCTGCCTCTTTGTCCTTCTCCACTGGTCCGGCCAATATGGGGGGCACAACAGCCCCTGCTGCTGGCTGCGTTTGTCCTCTTGGCCCATTAGGCCCATATCTTTTGCCGGGGGTGCCCGGAACCCCTTCCGGTGACCCGATATGTACCCGGTACCCTCCAAAACACTTTTGGTGTCCGGATACTATCGTCCTATATATCAATCTTTACCTCTCAACCATTTTGAGACTCCTCGTCATGTCCGTGATCTCATCCGGGACTCCGAACAACATTCGGTCACCAAATCACATAACTCATATAATACAAAATCGTCATCGAACGTTAAGCGTGCGGACCCTACAGGTTCGAGAACTATGTAGACATGACCGAGACACATCTCTGGTCAATAACCAATAGCGGAACCTGGATGCTCATATTGGTTCCTACATATTCTACGAAGATCTTTATCGGTCGAACCATAATGACAACATACGTTATTCCCTTTGTCATCGGTATGTTGCCCGAGATTCGATTGTCGATATCTTCATACCTAGTTCAATCTCGTTATCGGCAAGTCTCTTTACTCGTGCCATAATACATCATCCCGGAACTAAATCATTAGTAATTTTTCTTGCAAGGCTTCTTATGATGTGTATTACCGAGAGGGCCCAGAGATACCTCTCCGATACTCGGAGTGACAAATCCTAATCTCGATCTATGCCATACCAACAAACACCTTCGTAGATACCTGTAGAGCATCTTTATGATCACCCAGGTACGTTGTGACGTTTGATAGCACACAAGGCATTCCTCCGGTATTCGGGAGTTGCATAATCTCATAGTCGAAGGAATATGTATTTGACATGAAGAAAACAATAGCAATAAAACTGAACGATCAATATGCTAAGCTAACATATGGGTCTTGTTCATCACATCATTCTCTTAATGATGTGATCCCGTTCATCAAATGACAACACATGTCTATGGTTAGGAAACTTAACCATCTTTGATTAATGAGCTAGGCTAGTAGAGGCTTACTAGGGACACGGTGTTTTGTCTATGTATCCACACATGTATCAAGTTTCTGGTTAATACAATTCTAGCATGAATAATAAACACTTATCATGATATAAGGAAATACAAAATAACAACTTTATTATTGCCTCTAGGGCATATTTCCTTCAACAGGTGGCCCCGAAGTTTCGTGGTGTGCGATAGAAGGGAAATAAGCACTATGCCACCATTAGGAAGGAGACAATGTCGTCTAGCAACTTGGCCATTGTGACACCCCGGTGTTAGCGGCACGCGCTTATGATGCCATGGCAGTAGAGTTCTTTCAGGAAGGGGCGAACCTGAACTTCATTGAGTGTCATGAGTTTGCGATGTTCCTCGCACCTGAGGACATGAGGATATGCACTAGGGTTGAGGAGAAGGAGAGCAAAGAGGCCAAGATGCAGTTCTTTGAGCCATTGGTGAGCAAGCTTGCAAGAGATGACAAACTCGTGGAGGCCATTAAGATGATGTTACTTCAGTATGCAGCCAGGAAGAGCGCAGAGGAGGATCCCATAGACTCGGATGCCTTGGAGCGTGAGGAGGAGGGTCAGTAGGGGTGTCGTCATAGGTCGACTAGGCACGACCACGAGGCCGGTCCCTCCGGCCACTAGCTTAGCGCGCGCTACCCATTTCATATGAACTGTTTAACATTATGCATGTTTTATGTTTGAACTATGCATGGTTTGTAGAACTGTTTTATTACAAGTACGTATGGGTTAATAACTGGATGGGCAGATAGCGTTGGTTCGTACTAACTGCTTATGTTGCATTATATTTATGTGCATCTTATGTATGCTTATTTTTCTCAACTTCATGCATGAAAGCAGTAAATGGATGCCCCATGTGAGACCCGTGGTCCAGTGAGATGCCAAAGGGATAAGATCTGCCGAATGACTTCCTCACTAGGACGGTATGTTTTAGTTGAACATGTTTTGATTGAGTTTCATGCATGATGTGTACGGTTGTGCCCAAAATTGTGTAACTAGCTAGCTACTTCTTTCTTTCAATTTTGCTCAGGTCATCCCTTGCGGGACAAGGCGTGACTTCTTAGAGAAGTTTAAAGTTCCAGTTGATGCCACCATCACATTCTGTGCACCCTCATGAAGATGCTGATGGCCCAAAAATTCAATTGTTTTGTCACCAACGACGCAAACCGCACCTACTTCGGTTGCCCTGGTTGGAAAGCCCTTGCAGATACTTATGAGATGGAAGCTGGGGAGAGAGCCTCGTTCTACCTCGACTACGATCATGACGAGATCATGGTCCACTACAAGCCTGCTGACAGTGATGATGGTGCACATGCTCCGGACTATGACCCTAACTCCGCCCGCCGAAAAGTCGCAGTTAGCTAGTTGGCATGCATGGAAGATATCATGTTATTATCACCTCTATTTTTTGAACTTGTACATTCATATGTGTGTTACTTTGCCTACTTTGTTGAACTATATCAATAAGTGCATTTTTGAACTTAAATGTTGTCATTGGGTCTATTTATAGTTGATTTAGTGACTGTTCTTAAATTGGATTATGTTGTCAATTTGGCTAAAATCGCTGTTGTATAGCTTTTATTTCAAATTTGAAAATCAAATTACTGGCATCGAGAAAACATGGAATGTCACAACTGATGACTAGTACTACTGGCGTGGACAACGTGGCACGCCATTACCGTCCAAAATACTGATGGCGTAGGTGCCAACGCCAGCGCTAATTTTTAACACTGGCGCCATATTGGTGGCGTCGGGTGTCCACACCACTAAAGTTGTTTTTGGCACGCCGTAGCTAGGCTTTTCTCCACTAGTGCTAGTAGCAACAGTCAAAGAATTAACTGACACATTGAACTACACTTAATGCCAAATACATGGACGAGGATAGTGGAGCCACGGCTAACACCGATGCTGCTCTCCCATCACCAGCCACTAGACGACCATGTCCACCTACAACATCTACATGATGAACACCCCTAAAGGCGATGACGGCACTCTCGGGAAGGATAACGGCAGGCCCAATGATGAGCCGCCAAAACACCACAGACAGCGCCACCGCTCCAAGGCACGTCGAAGTCATGTGAGCAACACGGACATCGGAGAAAATGCCACCCCAGACAATGCGGACAACCTCGGCGATCCTGGCACCCATGAACAACCACAAAACAACCACGAGGAGCACGAGGACCTACTCGATCTCGAATACCTCGATGACTCCGAAGACAGCAACTACCTCCCCCCTTCTGAAGAGGATGTTAGTTTGGGAGACGAGGATTTCGTCGTCCCTGAAGACCCGCTGGATCAAGAGCGATTTAAACGCTAGTTAATTGCCACCACACGAAGCCTAAAGAAACAACGGCAAAAAATAAAGTCCAAACAGGACACCCTCAATAAGAGATGGACTAAACTCCTAGATGCTGAAGAGGAATACAGAAGTGATAGACCAAAAGCTACCCGAAGCGAAGACTACTGCCGCAATCCGATGATGAGGCCATAGATCCAGCGCCTCCAAGGTACACTCAGGCGGACCAGCCAGACCGCCCCCCCTCGAGGACGTGACCGGACAACTGATAAAACCAAACAACCTCCCACTCACTCTCGCCGTCAAGGCAAGCGGCCAGTATGGCCAGGTTATGAGTATGACTTACACCGTGACTTGGACGCTCGGGCAGGTCTAACGAGGTCCATCTATAGACCTAAAAGAGATCCTGCTGTTAGATGGGACAGATACAAATCCTGGCAAGACTAAAATGATAGAGCTCAGGAGCTGCAACGAGCCCGGATGCCGGACGATCTCCGGCGCAACGTAGCCTGAATCAGGGGCACCGCTCATCCTCTTTGCCTCATAGATATAGTGATGCAACACCAATTCCCGGAAGGTTTCAAACCTGTAAATATTGAGCCCTATGATGGGACAACAGATCCGGCAGTATGGATCAAAGATTTTCTGCTACACTTTCACATGGCACAAGGAGACGATCTCCATGCCATTAAGTACCTACCATTAAAGCTCAAAGGTCCGGCCAGACACTGGTTAAACAACCTCTCTGAAGACTCCATAGGATGTTGGGAGGAGATCAAGGGGGCCTTCCGAGCTAACTTCCAGGGCACTTATGTCCGGCCCCAGACGCTGATGACTTGAGCCACATAATCTAGTAGCCCGGTGGGTCAGCCCGACAATTTTGGAACCGGTTTTTGACCAAGAAGAACCAGATCGTTGACTGTCTGGACGCCGAAGCTATAGCCGCCTTTAAGCATCGTATTCTGGATGAATGGCTAGCACGCCAGCTCGGCCTGGACAAGTCAAGAACGATGCCAGCACTCGCCTCCCTGATGACTCGCTTTTGTGCCGGATAGGACAATTAGCTGCCTCGTAGAAGCACCAACCCTGACACCCCCAGCACCTCGGAAGTTCAGGACGGGAACGGGAAGCTACGAAGGAACAAGAACAAACACTGCCACAATGATGACGAAGCGGACAAAACATCAGTCAATGCCGGATTCCATAATCCGAAGTCCCGGTCATGAAAAAACCCTTCTAAAGGCAACCAGGACGACCCAACTAAACTGGACGCAATCCTGGACAGGCCCTGCTAGGTCCATGGCACCCCTGAGAAACCAGCCAACCACACAAACCGTAACTGTTGGGTTATAAAGCAGGCTGGCAAGCTCACAGCCGAATACTCTGGCAAAAGCCCTCAAAGCGAGGACGATGAGGAGCCCCACATGCCGAGCAGTGGAGGACAAAAACCCTTCCCTTCTGAGGTAAAGACAATGAGCATGATCTACGCCACCCATATACCAAGGAAGGAGAGGAAGCGCGCGTTGTGGGATGTGTACGCCGTCGAGTCCATAGCGCCAAAGTTCAACCCGTGGTTAGCTCGCTCGATCACCTTTGACCGCAAGGACCATCCGACCAGTATCTGTCATAGAGGATCGGTGGCCCTGGTACTTGACCCCATCGTCAATGGGTACCACCTCACGAGAGTCCTAATGGACAGAGGCAGTAGCCTCAACCTGATTTATGCAGACACAATGAGAAAAATGGGGATCGATTCGTCAAGGATCAAACCTAGTAACACCACCTTCAAGGGGGTTATTCCGGGCATAGAGGCACACTGCTCAGGCATGGTAACTCTGGAAGTGATATTTGGCTCACCGGACAACTTCCGAAGCGAAGACTTGATCTTCGATATCGCCCCATTCCGCAGTGGCTACCATGCCATCCTCGGCCTAACGGCGTTCGCCAAATTCAATGCCGTCCCACATTACACATACCTCAAGCTGAAGATGCCGGGTCCCCCGGGCATCATAACAATCAACGACAACATGGAGCGCTCACTCTGGACCGAGGAACACACTGCAGCCCAGGCAACCAAAGACCAAGCCGTCACCAACGGGCCAAAGTATCATCCCGTTGTAAAGGCCAGAGATACAAATAAATGGGCTCGCGCCCTATCCCTGTCATGGGAGCCCGCCTGTGTTTGCTGCAAATAGGGATACGTGCTCCATGGCACACCCAAATCAGTGGTGCTGTACGTGCCTCGTCAACACAACTTCGCGCTCAAGGTACCATGGGCGGCCGTGGGGGCTTATATTAAACACACAATACCAAGTGTTCATCTCAATCGAACTATGGTATCACCACGTCCTCAGACGATAACGGGTATGACTCCAAACTCACTCAGCATGAAGTTATGACGGCAAGGCTACCTCTCAAGGTTCCTATTGAAGGCCCCCCTCGCCAGCATGTGGTGTTCTACACGAACGTCCAGTTCACCCCCTTCCACCTCGCAGAAACAAAGGCACAGATGTGCAGCAGGGTACAGTTGAGGCTTCGACCCACGCATCAAGGCCCTGTGTAAACCTTTCCACTGTATAATTTTGTTTTCTCACTTATAATTAATGGCTCAGCAGTTCGAATTGTACGGATAGATGTCTAGAGCTTATGGAAAATTAAAAAACACCTTTTGCGGTGTTCGGGTGTCCGCATTACCTAGCCCTCCTTTTCTCTTTCTCTTTTTCTGCTCTTCGAATAGCTGGGCATGTACACATCATGCAACAAATACAAATCGGTTAATTGACCAAAGGCTTGATCTTCCCATCATCTCCATGTACTTAGTCCGACACCACTTTCGGTTGTGTGTTCGGCGTCTTGGATATTGCACTATATGCATTAGTTCCAAACCAAGTCTTGGGTCAATAGTTGGGTTGCCCGGCTCCTGTGCTTGCCTTCTTGTGTTCCACACGTTTGGCTAAGAAGTTAAAGGGAGAACCCCTGCGATTGTACTTCTGGCTAGTCCAGCTAAGCACCTCAAGGGAGAATGCCGAAAACCAACCGTCATAGTAAGCGAGAATTGGTCAGTGATCCGATGACAAGTGTTAAACTAAGAAATCTTTGGCGATTTATCCATGTGACATGAAGGGTTCATCCTAGCACAAAACATGTGATTACAGAGGCATGCCTCGACTCCCACATACATCACAAAACACTGGGGGCTAGTCATTAGCTCCCGCCGTCAAGCTCCTATGGCTAAGTGAAAGCAATAAAGCCATGGCCTATTTTCTCTTGCGCACTACCACCTCTGGGTACCGAGACGTCGACTAAGGGTAATAGTGCAAGACGAAATACCCCTCACAATATTCACTTGGGGGCTGAAGCCAACGACTGGTAACTTTCAGAATAATAAACGGGCGCACAGGAGTCAAAATAATAATACTATAGTATATACCATACAAACGGGCCACATTATAAAACAAAAGGTTCAATCGACAACTTAATGCAATCACTCAGTGAGTACATCCTTGGAACACATGCCCTCTATCGCCCTCGCACCATCCATAACTTGTGCAAAGTACTATTCGGGGCAGCGATGCTTTTTCCCAATTGGCGGAGGGCCAGCGGCCATGTCCATTGGCTTGATCTTGGGCCAACGCACCATGGTATTTGCAAAGGCCAGCCTAGCTCCCTCAAGGCATGTAGAGCGCTTCACGGCATCACCCGAGGCGATGCATCATGAAGCTTCTGCACCAGACCATAGTAGCTGCTCGGAATCGGCTTGGAGGGACACATCCAGACACAAAGATCCTTCATGGATGGGCCGGCCATCCGATGCAGCTCCATCAGTTGCTTCATCTAGTTGCTGAGGAGGGGAGAATGCTCGGGCGCTTGGAACTGCGCCTAGAAGAGCCACTGATCAGAGTTCTCCTCCCACTTGGCGTAGTGCTGAGCCGCATCCGCCACACTCCTGGGAAGCTCCACGAAAATGCCTGCGGAGCGCCTTCTACTTCTTGAGCTTGCATTGATTTTCCCCTTGAAGAGGAAAGGGTGATGCAACAAAGTAGATATAAGTATTTCCCTCAGTTAAGATTAAGAACCAAGGTATCAATCCAGTAGGATGCATAAGCAAGTCTCCAGTATATGCACCTGCATGAACTAACAAACACTTGCACACAACGCAAAAAGGGGCTGTCAATCCCTTCACGGTCAATGAACAAGAGTGAGATATAATAGATATATGTATAAAAGATAAATAAAAAGGCAAACTAAAATAAATATAAATAAATTGTAGCAAGGTGTTTTTTGGTTTTTTGGTTTATAGATCTGAAAATATATGATGGAAAATAGAACCGGGGGCCATAGGTTTCACTAGAGGCTTCTCTCTTGAAACAAAACATACGGTGGGTAAACAAATTAATGTTGAGAAATTGATAGAAAAGCACATAGTTATGACGATATCTAAGGCAATGATCATGAATATAGGCATCACGTCCGTGACAAGTAGACCGAAATGATTCTACATCTACTACTATTACTCCACACATCGACCGCCTCCTGCCTGCAACTAGAGTATTAAGTTCATAAGAACAGAGTAACGCTTTAAGTAAGATGACATGATGTAGATGGATAAACTCAAGCAATATGACATAAACCCCATCTTTTTATCCCTGATGGCAACAATACAACATGTGCCTCACTACCCCTTCTGTCCCTGGGTGAGGACACCATAAGATTGAACCCAAAACTAAGCACCTCTCCCATTGCAAGAAAAACCAATCTAGTTGGCCAAACCAAACCGATAGTTCGAAGAGAAATACAAAGATATCTTAATCATGCATAAAAGAGTTCAGAGAAGACTCAAATAATATTTATAGATAATCTGATCATAAATCCACAATTCATCGGAACTCAACAAATGCACCGCAAAAGAAAGATTATATCGGATAGAACTCCAAGAACATCGAGGAGAACATTGTATTAAAGATCAAACAGATAGAACAAGCCATCTAGCTACTAGCTAGGGACCCTTAGGTCTATGGTAAACCACTCACGCTTCATCGAAAGGGCAACTAGGTTGATGTAGAGGCCCTCCATGATCGAATCCCCCTTCGGCAAAGTGTCGGAAAAGGCCCCAAGATGGGATCGCACGAGAATAGAAGCTTGCGGCGGCGAAAAAATATTTTGGTGGACGCTTCTGATGTTTGGGGAATATTTGAGAATTATATTTAGGTGCAACTAGGGTAAGGGGACTCCCGAGGGACCCAGAAAATAGGGGGCTTGTGGCCTCCTAGGGACTCTTCTGGCCCTCTCTCCAAGTCTTCTGGTCCAAGAAGAATAATCGTAAAGTTTAATTCCATTTGGACTCCATTTGATATTCCTTTTCTGTAAAAGTCAAAAACAAGGGAAAAAAATATAAACTGCCACTAGGCTCTAGGTTAGTAGGTTAGTCCCAAAAATAATATAAAATAGCATATTAATGCATATAAAACATCCAAAACAGATAATATAATAGTACGGGACAATAAAAAATTACAGATATGTTGGAGATGTATTAGCGCCAGATCCGCGTCAGTAAGGCGAACCTGTTGCCGCCAAACACACTCTACAGTAAGTATGGCTTACCATCTACGATCTGCCTCACTTGGCGGAGCTCTTCACGGGTACCCCGTAGTTCGGTCCTCATCTCCTAGAGCTCCTTCTCCACCTTGGATAGCTCGGAGGACTGCTCTTTCTGTTTCTGATCAAGGGCCTCACATTTCATGATGGCATCCTTGAGCTCCAACTACACTTCAGCCAATCGATCCTCGTGCTTCTCGTCGGCGGTTTTCTCCGTCTCAAGATCTGCCACCGCCTTTTCGGTAGCTGCTTTATTTTTGGCTGCCTTGGCCTCGACCTTCTTCAACGCTGCATTGAGGGCCTCAACCTCCGCGGCGGCAGCTGCAGTCAGCAAATATCATATGCTCAACATGCAATCCGCAATGTAAGTGTCCGGCGGCGTTAACTACGCATTTCAATAAAGGCTTACCTTGTGCCTCATCAAGCCGTTTGTTGACGAGGTCAAGCTCTTCATCAGAGCATTTAAGCTTCCGATCCATCTCAGCGGCGTTAGAGCCACGGCCAAGGATGATGCCTGCAATATCGAATCGATCATGACACTTTAAATACTAGACTATGGATATTCAACCCTCTGTAAGGTTTTTGCAATCCGTACAGAGTCTTGAGGGCTATTATGCATAAGGCCTACTCAAACTCTAAACCAATGACTAAAAATCAATTTACGGGGAGGGAGCATTACTTGACTCACCCCGAAGCTTGGTGAAACACCACGGACGGCATCGTTCAACCCGGTATGGATGGACCGAACAACCTGTAGAACCGCACCCATAAGGGCGCGATGCTCGTCGACGATGACGAAGTTTTTCACGAACTCCTCCATCACGTCTGGCCAGCCCGTCGCCGCCTGGTTGTTGGTGTTCGGCGCGGGCAGTGGGACCTCAACCCCTCCTCCAGAAGGCGGGATCAGCACCTTTGAGGGCATTCAGGGCTCAGGTGCGGCTGGCTGGGAAGGTCCAGACGGTCCGGACTCTCCTCCCGTATTCACCAGGGGGAATACACCCTACTGGTCTTCGGTGATTGAGGCATCAACCTCGTCCATAACGGCGCCGCCCCCTCTCCCGTGTTCGGACAAGGGGGCCTTCAAGACAGCACCTCCCCGGCCTCTTTGGGGACCAGAGGAGGTGCAGAGCGCGATGGTGATCCGCTATCCACAAATTCGGCAAGCGGAGAAGGCCCCTCCGAGGTCTGCTCGGTAGGGTATTCGCGCGGTGGGCTGTGATATTAATCGGTTCCCATCAGTAAAGAGATTGTTAGAACAAAGTAAGCAAGAAACATTGAAGTTCATACCTCATGGCTGGGGGCTTGACCCTAGGTTCCTGCTCTAGAACCCTTTTGGAAGTCGCGGACTCCTCATCGGAGTTCGAACTGTCGGGCAAGACCAACTTGGGTCTACACTGCCTCTTCTGGGCCCGAGAAGGTTGCACCTCCTCGTTGTCCTCGGCCGCCGCCCTCTTCTTGGAATGGGAGGAGGCGCTCTCCCCCTCATCTTCCTCCTCCTCCACGTCTGGGGCAGACGGGGCCGTAGTATCTTCGGACTTGGTGTCTGGACGGTCTCTCAAGAGGAGGCCTCCCCTGGCCTCCGGCGGATCCTTCTTCTTCTTCTTTTACTGAGTGAGGCCCTTCAGGCAGCGGAGTTGGACTGCTAATCTTCCTGGCTTTCTCAAGCCAGCCCTGTGGAGGCAACAAACAAGGACTTAGACCGAACCTTGAACAGTATGAGCGCCCGAATACACGTTGGGCAAAGGATTAATTAACTTCCTCGGAGGGTTTGTGGCATCAAGACCGATGACTTCTTTCTAGGCCGGCCACTCCTTCTGGGGCTTGAATAGCAGACTCCACACCTTGTCGTAGGTGGTGCTGAAGAGGTACTACACGGTGGCCTGGTCTTCAGGCTTGTGAGTCCACATCGAACTCATCCTTTGTTGGCAAGGAAGGAGGCGGTGATGGAGCATTATCTGAAATGCGTTGGTCAGTTTGGCACCAGTCACCATCACATTGGAAACATGTTTCAGTTTCTTCACCTCGTCAGTGGATCCCCAATCAAGACCTTTCTTGGTCTACGAGGTCAATCTTGTGGGGGGTCTAAACCTAAACTTGGGGGCTTGATACGTCTCCAACATATCTATATTTATGAAGCATTCATGCTATTATATTATCTGTTTTGGATGTTTATGGGCTTCACTTTACACTTTTATATTATTTTTGGGACTAACCTATTAACCGGAGGCCCAGCCCATATTGCTGTTTTCTTGCCTATTTCAGTGTTTCGAAGAAAAGGAATATCAAACGGAGTCCAAATGGAATGAAACCTTCGGGAAAGTTATTTTTGGAACAGAAGCAATCCAGGGGACTTGGAGTGCACGTAAGGGAAGCTTCGAGGTGGCCACGAGGCACGGAGGCGCGCCCACCTCCCCTAGGCATAGCCCCACCCTCTGGGCCCCTCGTGGCTTCCCTTACCGACTTCTTTCGCCTATATATTTCCATATACCCTAAAACCTTCGGGGAACACAATAGATCGGGAGTTCCGCCGCCGCAAGCCTCTATAGCCACCAAAAACCAATCGGGACCCTGTTCCGGCACCCTGCCGGAGGGGGGGATCCATCACCGGTGGCCATCTTCATCATCCCGGCGCTCTCCATGACAAGGAGGGAGTAGTTCACCCTCCGGGCTGAGGGTATGTACTAGTAGCTATGTGTTTGATCTCTCTCTCTCTCTCTCTCTCTCTCTCTATCTCGTGTTCTTGATTTGGCACGATCTTGATGTATCGCGAGCTTTGCTATTATAGTTGGATCTTATGATGTTTCTCCCCCTCTACTCTCTTGTAATGGATTGAGTTTTCCCTTCGAAGTTATCTTATCGGATTGAGTCTTTAAGGATTTGAGAACACTTGATGTATGTCTTGCATGTGCTTATCTGTGGTGACAATGGGATATCACGTGATCTACTTGATGTATGTTTTGGTGATCAACTTGCGGGTTCACTGACCTTGTGAACTTATGCATAGGGGTTGGCACACATTTTCGTCTTGACTCTCTGGTAGAAACTTTGGGGCACTCTTTGAAGTACTTTGTGTTGGTTGAATAGATGAATCTGAGATTGTGTGATGCATATCTTATAATCATGCCCACGGATATTTGAGGTGACATTGGAGTATCTAGGTGACATTAGGGTTTTGGTTGATTTGTGTCTTAAGGTGTTATTCTAGTACGAACTCTATGATAGATCGAACAGAAAGAATAGCTTCGTGTTATTTTACTACGGACTCTTGAATAGATCGATCAGAAAGGATAACTTTGAGGTGGTTTCGTACCCTACAATAATCTCTTTGTTTGTTCTCCGCTATTAGTGACTTTGGAGTGACTCTTTGTTGCATGTTAAGGGATAGTTATATGATCCAATTATGTTATTATTGTTGAGAGAACTTGCACTAGTGAAAGGATGAACCCTACGCCTTGTTTCCTAGCATTGCAATACCGTTTACGCTCACTTTTATCACTTGCTACCTTGCTGTTTTTATATTTTCAGATTACAAATACCTATATCTACCATCCATATTGCACTTGTATCACCATCTCTTGCAGAACTAGTGCACCTATACAATTTACCATTGTATTAGGTGTATTGGGGACACAAGAGACTCTTTTTTATTTGGTTGCAGGGTTGCTTGAGAGAGACCATCTTCATCCTACGCCTCCCACGGATTGATAAACCTTAGGTCATCCACTTGAGGGAAATTTGCTACTGTCCTACAAACCTCTGCACTTGGAGGCCCAACAACGTCTACAAGAAGAAGGTTGTGTAGTAGACATCAAGCTCTTTTCTGGCGCCGTTGCCAAGGAGGTGAGTGCTTGAAGGTCTATCTTTAGATCTTGCAATCAAATCTTTTTGTTTCTTGTTTTATCACTAGTTTAGTATATAAAAGAAAACTACAAAAAAGGAGTTAAGTTTGTCTCATACGCTTCATCTTTTTAATATCTTTCGTAAGTATGTTGAAAAGGAAAATTGTGCTCAAGTGCTAGAAGAAGAAGTCTATAATGTTTGGTACTAAATCTTTGAATGATGAGCATAATTGCAATGTTGTTAGCATGAACTCTTTGAATATCCATAGTGCCAATGATGATTGCACTAGTTATGATGAAAATGACTCCTATAAGCATGTCGATTTTTCGGAGTGCATTGGGTTTGCAAGTATACACCAAATAGGGAAGATAGATATTGCAAGAGGCATAAGCATTTAGAAACTAAAGGGTTGCTAGAAAGGCTAAATGCGAGTGCTAAAAATTTAAATTTCATTTGCCATACTTGTGAACTTTGCAATGAACATGGTCATTTACATCTCCGATGCAAATTGTTTCATGATCGAATCATGTCCAAAAATTGTGATGATATGATTTCCCGTGCACATCATAATGAACTTAGTTTGCTTTTGGGTTATGAAGAATTGAAACATTTAATTAAGTACCTTCCAGAATTTGCCCGTAAGAAACTCCTTGGTTTTGATTTAGAGGAAATTTATATGTATTGTGCGGTGAATTGCATTGAAAATCCTTATATTTCCAATTACATAAAGAAAAGAAAGCAAATAGAAGATGAAGAGAACACTAATGAAAGGGAAGAGACTTCCCAATATCCTCCTATTATTTCTTATGATGATTCAGGTAACGAGGAGGAGCTTTCTATTCAACCAATCTCATCAATAAGGAGCTCAGAGAAGAAGGTTGAACCCACACATAATGTGAAGAAGAAAAAGAAAAAACGGATAAGCAAAGGTAAAAAGGTATCCCTCCCAAATGATGTTGCTCCTACTACTCATTGTGATGATGATAATTGCTATACTATTGGTGCTATCCATACTATTAATGATGAGAGTGATTATGCTTATGATATGAAAAGCTTGGGGAAGCTATGTTTGATGAGGATGACATATTTGAGAATATATTTGCTGAAACTAATGTTTGTCCCAAGCTTGGGGATGCTACATTTAATGAAGATGATATTTTTAGCCTCCCAAGTTTTGATATGCAAAGTTGTTATGATGATAGCATGCCTCTTACCTATGATGATTATATTGATGAAAGTGGTTTTGGAAGAGTGTCAACTTTAGGAAGTAGTGATCCCACTATTTTGGAGGATGTTGAATCTTATTGTGATGAATATGAAAGTTGATTTGGAGAGGTCATGACTTTATTTAGTGATGATTCCACTATCTTGGAAGAGGTTTCAATCGATTATGATGAGAACAAAGTTGCTACTTATGATGATTATTATAATGAAACTTATGCTATAAAAAGTAGTGATGATTATATTTATAAAACTTGTCATGATTATGATTACCCTTTTTCTGAACATTACTCTTTTAATGTGGAAACAATTTATAGTATTCGAGTCTCTTATGATGCTCCCACTATTCCGAATGAGAAGAATTTTGCTTATGTGGAGAGTAGTAAAATTCTATGCAAGTAGATCATGAAAAGAATGCTTTAGGTGCTGGTTATGTTGTTGAATTTATTCATGATGCTACTGAAAATTATTATGAGGTAGGAACATATGCTTGTAGGAATTGCAATAATATCAAGTTTCCTCTCTTTGTGTTGAAAATCTTGAAGCAATGCTTGTTTTACCTTCCTATGCTAATTGATTATTGTTCCCATAAGTTGTTTGCTCGCAAAATCCCTATGCATGGGAAGTGGGTTAGGCTTAAATGTGCTAGTCATATTCTTCATGATGCTCCCATTGTGTTTCAATTCTTATCTTGTATGTGAGCATCAGTGTCATCATCATGCCTAGCTAGAAAGGCATTAAAGAAAAACACTTGTTGGGAGACAACCCAATATTTACCTTTACTGTTTTGTGTGTACACATGATTATTCTACTGTTTTAATCATGTTTTATATGTTTTGTTTCAATAAAGTGCCAAGTAAGACCTTTAGGATAGCTTACGGTGATAGTTGTGTTGATCCTGCTGAAAATCAGAAACTTTTTCACCCAGTATATTAGTTTTGATAATTCACAGAAACGTGATTTTGTTCTGCTTCTTTTTGCTCTGGATTGGAACACAAATTTCTTAGGGCTTTCTAATTTGGTAGGATTTTTGGAGTTCCAGAAGTATACGTTTGATACAGATTACTACAGACTGTTCTATTTTTGACAGATTCTGTTTTCTATGTATTGTTTGCTTATTTTGATGAATCTATGAGTAGTATCGGAGGGTATGAACCATAGATAAGTTGGAATACAGTAGATATTACACCAATATGAATTTAGAATGAGTTTACAATAGTACCTAAGTGGTTGTTTTATTTTCTTATACTAACGGAGCTTACAAGTTTTCTGTTGAGTTTTGTGTTGTGAAGTTTTCAAGTTTTGGGTAAAGATTCGATGGATTATGGAATAAGGAGTGGCAAGAGCATAAGCTTGTGGATGCCCAAGGCACCCCAAGGTAATATTCAAGGACAACCAAGAGCCTAAGCTTGGGGATGCCCCGGATGGCATCCCCTCTTTCGTCTTCGTTCATCGGTAACTTTACTTGGAGCTATATTTTTATTCACCACATGATATGTGTTTTTCTTGGAGCGTCATGTTGTTTTATTTTGTTTTGCTTGCTGTTTGAATAAAATACCAATATCTGAAATTCTTAAATGAGAGAGAGTCTTCACATAGTTACATAATTATTTAACTACTCATTGATCTTCACTTATATCTTTTTGGAGTAGTTTGTCATTTACTCGTGTGCTTCACTTATATCCTATGAGTAAATGGTTGAATGAGTTAAATGTCATAAATCTGAAATTATATATGTTTCATATGCTTACCCCATTGGGAGTAATGACTTCATATCTAAGAAGTAGAGGTAGTAAATTTATTGAAGGTTAGCAAGTATTGTATTGGTCATTTGAACAATTCATGAAAGAATATTGAAGGAAGAGAAATTTCACATATAAATATTCTATGATTGTGAGCCCCATTAATTATTTTCAAACTTGAGCAAATTAGTTGAAGTTGGACAAGGAAGACAACGTAATGAGTTATGCTTGGGTGTATTTGTATAGAAGTTATACTGTTATAGATCCTCCAACATGTGATGCTTGCTATTTAGAATCCTTTGCTAGCCAAAACATCTGTACTAAGCGGCAAACTGCTTGTGCATCCAAATTCCTTGAACCAAGTTTCTTCCATGAGTTTCCACCATACCTACCTATATGCGGTATTTACCTGCCGTTCCAAGTAAATTTGCATGTGCCAAACTCTAAACCTTCAAATAATAATATGATTTGTATGCCCGAATCGCTCATGTAGCGACTAGGGGATGTCAGTATCTTCCATGCTAGGTGGGTTATTCTCACGATGAGTGGACTCCGCTCATCATTCATGAGAAAAATGGCTGGTAACTGGGATGCCCAGTCCCATGATCAAAAGATCAAAATCAAATAATAAATAATTGCAAACAAAACTCCCACAGGATTGATGTTAGTTGGAGGCACCCGTTGTTTCGGGCAAGCCATGGATGATGATTGTTGGTGGAGGGGGAGTAAAAAAATTTACCATTCTGTTTGGGAACCGCCTATAATGTATGTAGTATGGAAGATATTGGTAAGTCTTGGTTGTTATGTTGACAATGAAAGCATACCTCTCAAATTATTTTCATCTCTATTTCAAAATTGAGCTCTGGCACCTCTGCAAATCCCTGCTTCCCTCTGCGAAGGGCCTATCTTTTACTTTTATGCAAGAGTCAGTAGTATTCCTTCTCATTTCCTACCTACTCTTTAGTTGGCAAGCATCATGTGTTGGGGAAAGATCTAAGCATATATGGCCATGCAAATATATTTGATCATGAATTATTATTGTTGACAATTATCTACATGATAAGTGAGTTGGGAGGCAAAACACTAAGCCCCTATCTTTCTCTGTGTTTGATGGATGCTATTTGTTCTAAGAATATGCTTTGAGTGGTAGCAATCATGGAAGACTATATGATAGTTGAGTATGTGGAGTTTGCTAAATCAAATCTCTGATATAGACCCTTCCTGAAAATAAGATGAATTGTAATTGTTTGATGACTGAGAATGAAGTTTGCTAGTTTTCAAGAAAGTTTATGGTCTATGCTTTAACATGTGAATAGCTTGTTACTTGATCTTGAGAAGTTTTATGAGATGAACTACTGTTATGACATATAATTATGCTAGAAAAGGTGATTGAAATTATTGTCGGGTGGTAGGTGCGATATATGCCAACGGGTGGCTTATCATTGTGGGAGCCAGTAAGACATCGCCGGTGCCTGGAAACGGGATAAGGCGAAGACATGCACGCCGGCGAATCTTACCCAGGTTCAGGGCTCTCCTAGGAGATAACACCCCTACTCCTGCTCTGCGGGGTCTCCACATGATCACTAGATCAAAACAAGTAGCTACAAGAGTCTCCTTGAGCTGTTTAGATAGAGGAAGGAGAAGGGCAAGGCTAGCTCTCCTCTTCTCTCTATGTGGTGTCTAAAACTCTAAGAGATTAACCCTTTGCATGGGTGCCCTGGGGGGTTTATATAGGCCTACCCCCCAGGGGTACAATGGTAATCGGACTGGATGTGGGTCCAGGCCGTCAGTGTCTGTAGTCGCTAGCTTATCCGCCGGCCGCTGGGGCCCGCCGACTGGTGGGTCCCGCCGGCTGCCGGCCTCCTGGCCGACAAGCTAGGCCCACTGCCTGGGGATCTTGTCGGCTTCCAGTTACTGTAGCCTTACTCTTGGTGACGATGGCTTTGTCGGGGTAAGAATGGCTACAGTGCCATCGCCTGGCGGGCTTTCTGTAGGATCGAAAGTATGTCTAGAGGGGGGGTGATTAGACTACTTGTCAATATAAAAATTCTGCCTTTTGACAAAGAACAGTTTTTGGCAGATTCACAATTATGATCAAGTCAAGCATCACCCTACACATGCAATTCTAGAGTATAGGCAGCGGAAAGTAAATTGCACATGTAGTAAAGAGAGGTGGAGAAGAGCAAACGCAATTTTGGAGACGCGGTGATTTTTCTCGTGGTTCCGATAGGTGGTGCTATCGTACTTCCACGTTGATGGAGACTTCAACCCACGGAGGGTAACGGCTGCGAGAGTCCACGGAGGGCTCCACCCACGAAGGGTCCATGAATAAGCAACCTTTTCTATTCCATCATGGCCTACGCCCACGGAGGGCTAGCCTTACTCGGGGTAGATCTTCACGAAGTAGGCGATCTCCTTGCCCTTACAAACTTCTTGGTTCAACTCCACATCTCGATGACGGAGGCTCCCAAGCGACACCTAACCAATCTAGGAGGCACCACCCTCCAAAAGG
This sequence comes from Aegilops speltoides, assembly GCA_021437245.1. Taxonomy (NCBI): domain Eukaryota; kingdom Viridiplantae; phylum Streptophyta; class Magnoliopsida; order Poales; family Poaceae; genus Aegilops; species Aegilops speltoides. Next base: position 402,247,514 of record CM038147.1, read on the forward strand.
TAATAGATGTTGTAGATGATGATGAACACCTTGCTCTTGTGCTTCAAATGATAATCTCCCCAACACTCAACTCTCCTCACTGATTTGGCTGTGGTGGAAGAAAGGATTGAGTGGAAAGCAACTTGGGAAGGCTAGAGATCAAGCTTCATATGGTAGGAGTGGAGCAACTTGATCTCAACACAAGGGTAGGTAGTTCTCTTCTCAGAAATGTAAGGTAGGAGTGGTAGTTCTTTCTGATGGCTCTCTCCACGAATGAAGAGGGGGTGGAGGGGTATAAATAGCCTCCACACAAAATCCAACCGTTACACACATTTGAGCAATCTCGGTGGGACCGAAGTGGACAACTCGGTGAGACCGATAGTTCAAATAATGTGAACGTTGAGATTTTCGGTGGGACCGAAAATACAATCTCGGTTAGTCCGATTCGTGCAATGACAAGAGCATGCTAGTTTCGGTGGGACCGACTTCATCATCTCGGTGACACCGATTTGATGACAGAAGGTTACAGAAGCTTGGCAACTCATGTTTCGGTGAGACCGAGTTCAGAATCGGAAAATCCGAGTTTACTAGGGTTTGGCTTATGGCTGAGGTGGTTCATCTCGGTGTGACTGAGTTTGGAATATCGGTGGGACCGAGACTACTTATGAGTGTGCATGGCAGTGAAGGTTGCTGATAGTTTAGGAGATGTATCACTAAGCACTTGAGCAACCAGATCATCATCATAACCTCATCCCCTTTTAATAGTATTGGCTTTTCCTATGGACTCAATGTGATCTTGGATCACTAAACCAAAAATGGAGTCTTGAGCTTTTGCCAATGCTTGCCTTAGCATTTTGGGGGTCCACTTCTTGATCCTTGCCATACCCATATCAATGAACTCTCTGAAATGATTCTCAAGTAACTATTAGTTCAATGATATATATGTTGTTATTAATTACCAAAACCACCCGGGATTAGTTGCACTTTCAATCTCCCCTTTTGGTAATTGATGACAACATATAGATAAAGCCGACAAAGGATATAATCAATGAATAATATCGTCGCTTTGAGAAGTATGTGATAAGCAAGAGCTCCCCCTAAATTTGTGCATTATTTAAGATTTGCATTTGAATGCAAATGCACAATCGATTAGGATCATGGGTCACTCTTCCATGTCACATACATCTTGGTGGAGCGCAAAAATGATAAGAATGAACAGCATGCACCCAATCACCAAGACATGAGTAAATGGTCATACGAGATAGGAATGGCATATGATAAGCATTAAGCACACATTAAAGTATAGTACGACCAAGCACTCATTAAGGTAGAATGAAACGGAGTATCAAACACACTGAATGTCTTGAAAACCAAAAGTATCTCAAAGAAACCGCAAAAGAACGAAAGAGCAAAAGCGCAAAGACAACAACACACTCTCTCTCGAAGTCCTATGATCTATACAATTTCTCCCCCTTTGGCAACAAGTTACCAAAAAGTTCGAAAAAGCATAGAGCTAAGCGTCACTCTGGACTCTGCTGGCGGCTCCCGTCTGGGTTGATGTCGGAGTGGATATGATAGCATCAGCGAAGACTTCACCGATGTCTGTCTTTGGAGGAGTGGTCACTTTGGAGCTGGAGTTGGAGTAAGCTTCTTTGGAACTGTGGGAGGTCTTTGAAGCTGTAGTCCCGTGTCGATCCATCGGAATAGCAGCTGATCGGGATCCTTTGGGAACTGGAGCGATCTGTCGCTAAGAATCTGGACTAAGTCATCCTGCAACTCACGCATAAGCTCTTCCTTCTCTGCTTTGCTTCCTCAATGTCGCCTCGAGCTTGTTGGCGGTCACTTGTACTTGATCGACTTCACGTCCGAGGCGTGGATCTTGTCCTCAACAATCCTCTCTAAGCTCTCCCGAGACTGTTCAATGCTGGCGAGCGTTGTTCAATCCTTTGAGTAGCTTCAAGTATTTGCTCTCCAAACTCTTTGGTTTCATTGCTTCTTCTTCTTTGCTTCCTTGTCGACTTTAGCTTTCTTAGCAGCTTCGATCTTGGCTTGACCTTCAACAGATGTCGGATCCTCCTCATCCATCACAACAACATTGTCTTCATGCTCTGGCTGCAATGGTAAATGTTCTCTATCCAACAAGAATGTGCCCGTGCCAAACTTGGCATTGATAAGCATCTGAATGTTTCTGACGGTCTTCTTGGGCTTGGCAGCAGGCTTTGCTGGAGCTGCCTTAGCTGGAGCAGATTTCTTGGGCTTTGATGTGGCTCCAGCCTTAATGGCATCACCCATGAGCTTCGGCTTCGAGGAGTAGGCTGGGGTGCTTCCTCATCCTCATCCTCTCTCGCTGCATCATGCACTATCCTCTTTCTCTTGGAGGTTTTCTTCACTTTGCTTGCAAATGCCTCTCCCAAATTCAGCTTCTTAGCAACAGTTGATCGCTTGACTTTCTTGGTGCCCTTCTTAGATTGTTGACCTTGTTGCTCTTTGGCAACAACCTTCCTTTAGGCTTTGAGGTCACCTCTTCCTCAACAACAAAATCTGAATCCTCATCATCTGAATTCCTCTTCTTTCTAGCTCTGGTGGCTGCAGGAGGCATGCCACTAGGTGTACTCCTCTCACCATCATCGGATGAGCTACTAGGATCGGGACTAGTGCCTCCTCGAATGTCTCGCAATGGGTGTCTCGACTGTTACATTGTCACACGGCATCGACATGGTGACAACCCGTGAATAGATAAGGTGTAGGCGAGAGAAGAAGAGTCAACACAAAGCTGCAAGTTTTTAAAAATGAGTTCAAATTCTAGTATTAAGTTTTCACATAAGACATTTCGGTCGACCGAGTTTAAGGTTCGTGAATCCGAAGTGTTAAACAGAGCTTGTCACACCACTTTCGGTTTGACCGAAGTGGGTTTCGTCTGCCGAAAACACTAGGGTTTCACAGAATCTTCATTTCGGTCACACCGATTTTGCACAACTTCGGTTGGACCGAAGGTGCGATCTGAATAGCCATAGGCCAAATCGGTCATACCGAAATTATAAAATCGGTCTCACCGAGATGTGTTCATGAAACCTAACCCTAAAACTTTTACTCGAATCTAGTTCAAACGAACTAATCTGTGTGTCTGGGAGGATTTCAATCGTGGCAAGATACTAGGCAATCCAAACGTGCATTGAATCGGAGATAGGAGCACGAGTGGGATCAAAACTCACCCTAACTTGGTGGAGTTTTTCTCGGCGGCAACGGCTCGGAGGAGATGGCCGTTGACGGCGGCGGAGACTCAAGGCGAGGCGCCTGATTTACAGCGCGACGATCCGGAGACCAAGGCGACGGCAGCAAGGGGTATGGGGGCAAAACGTTTGAAGGAGGAATCAATGCGCGCGGCCCTCGGAATATATACCCCTTCGCTCTCGGTGGGACCGAGTTGTAAAACTCGGTGGCACCGAGATGGATAACTGCTAAGCGATTATGCACTTGATCACGCCGAAAATCACAACTCGGTTTCACCGAGATGAAAACCTAGATCAGTCTAAATGCTTTCGGTTCGACCGAGTTTGAGTGAGTTGGTCGACCGAAATCAATTAGAAGGTTTTGGAAATTAGCCCTTGACGGATCGGTGGCTCAAGTGCTCCTCACCGGAGGGTCCAAAATGACTTGTTCAAAATTTGTGATGTAAGCATGAATAGAATTTGAGACAAGAAAGCATAGATAGCTAGGGGAGGTACTTAGGCATTCTTGTCCATCCATTTGGTCAGAAAAAATCAAAACGACCAAAACAACAAATGGATGTCCTCGAATGGATAAAATCATGCATCCAACATGCTCACACAATAAGATAGCAAATGAAATATGTGTCAAACATGCACAACCAAAACTCTAGCAACTAACACACAATTTGTCGATGACTAGGTCATCTTTATATGAGTATATTGACTTAGGAGCCAAATGAGAACATTTGATCATAGGTCATACTCATCGTTTAAGCACAAGTGGGGTTACCACTTTTACATAAAGCATTGATGTGTTCACATCATTTGAGTATGCTTTAGCTCAATTTTTAGAGCAAAGCTCCCCCTAGATGTGAGAACCCCTTTTAAAGGGTCAAACTAACCTTGGGTTGTCGTAGAAGACTTCATGTAGATGTTGAAGATGTGGATGCTCAATGTTGATGGAGATCATCAAGAGTTGGGAGCTATCCTTTGGATTCGGGCACTTTCAATACCTACATGGGTTAGTCCCACAAGGAACAAACAAGGATATCCATGGACATAGATTGAAGTTCACAATAGATGATGTCCATGAAAGCAACGATTACCTTGTCCCTTGACTTACCAACAAGAGAGTTTGTGACTCCATGAACTAGTGCACAATGTGGAAGTTGATTGCACAAGTTTTTGCCAAAATGAATGTGAGTGAAGTATGTTGGCGGAGTCACCCTCAAGAACTTTCTAGTTCTTCTTCTTCGGGATCCACATCATCTTGATGGGAATCCTTGGGGTTGTAGTTGAGCTTGACGAAGTAGAACTTGACGTTTCCTTGGGAACCCACTTGACCATGGCTTCAGGTGCTTCAACAAATGCATCAATCTCCTCTTGAAGCTTGTCCTTGCCTTTTAGCTTGTGGTCTTGTGGTGGAAGGTCATCTTGAGCTTGTTCCACATTGGAAGAAGTAGGATCATACTTCTCCTTTTGAGGAACAAACTGTGGAGTAGGATATTGACCTTCTTCCCACTCAACGCCTTCGGCGTTGAACTTTCGCTCAAAACCAATTCCTTGATTCTTCCGGTGCCTTCCTTGCTTGCGAATAATTTCCTTTAAGTTCTTGCTTCCGGCAAGGCTCTTGTAGACACCTTTCTCTATGATCCCTTTCAATAAACTATTCTCATGCTCAAGTGTAACTTGGCTTGAAACATTGTTAGTGGAATCAAGAGAACTACTAGAAGCAACAACATTGGATTTAGCATGGTTATTGTTACTACTAGAGGAAGAATTTTTCTTATGCTTGTCATGCTTAGTCTTAATGGGTGGCAAGAAATTAGACAAGAGAAGTCGTTTGGCAAGATATGAAGAACTCTTCTTTGAAGATCGTCATTGATTGCTTTTAGAAACTCATGTTCTTGCTCTAGAGTGAGCTTCTCGAGCGTAGCTTCTCATGAGATCTTAGGAGCTCTCTATGATCTTCTTGAGTTGTTTCATGAGCTAACTTAAGAGTGTTTAGTTCTTTAGTTAGACGCTCAATCTCCTTCATAGCATTGTCATTCGACTCTTCTCGACTATAAAGACTACTAGCATGTTCATCGTTACTAGGCTCACTGGATTTATCATGCAAGAGTTCATCTTCACCAAGCAAGTCATCCTCATCACTATCGAAGTCAATGAATTCAGGGTGTGATACCTTGGGGCCTTTAGCCATGAAGCATCTTCCAATTCCCTCATTTGGTGAATCAAATAAGTCATAGGAGTTGGAGTTGGAGGATACGAGAGCAAGACCGGCAACACCTTCATCTTGATCAGTAGTCGGAGTTGGAGTGATAGCTTCCTTCGGATTGATTGTCGGAGTCGGAGCCGGAGACCCATTCACCTACATGAGCTTGATGTTTTCTTCTTGTGTAGCTCCTTGATGACTTGTCTTTCCTCTCCGAATCCTTGCTTCTCCGAGAGGGTCTTCGCTCATAACGATCATCTCTGCTCCTTCTCTCTTTCCGAGGTGACTCATCTCTTGAGCTTCTTCTTCTTGGAGATTCTTCTCTTCTCTTGTGGGGAGCCATACACTCATTTGAGTAGTGTCCGGGTCTTCCACAATTGTAGCAGTTTCGATCACGACTAGAAGATCTCTTTTCATCATATGATCTAGACTTTGAGCTTCTCTCTTTGCCTCTATTCTTGTAGAATTTGTTGAAGTTCTTGACCATTAGGCTTATCTCTTCATTGGAAACTAACTTGTCACTTGAGGTTGTGGGAGCATCACTTGTAGCTTTGTAAGCACCACTTGACTTGTTGTGAAGCTCTTCCTTATCCTTAAGTGTCATCTCATGAGCAACAATTCTTCCAATGACTTCGGTTGGCTTGAGATTCTTGTAGTTTGGCATCATTTGGATCAAAGTGCACACGGTGTCATACTTTCCATCCAAAGCTTTGAGAATCTTCTTGATGATGAATCGGTCGGTCATTTCTTCGCTTCCTAAGCCGGCAATCTCATTTGTGATGAGAGCAAGCCTAGAGTACATTTCAGCGACACCTTCACCATCCTTCATCTTGAACTTGTCAAGTTGACCTTGAAGAATATCTAGCTTTGATTCCTTCACGGACTCGGTACCTTCGTGCATTTCAACCAAAGTATCCCAAATCTCTTTTGCATTCTCAAGACGGCTGATTTTGTTGAACTCCTCGGGACACAAGGCATTGAAGAGAATGTCACAAGCTTGAGCATTGTTTTGCAACATCCGCAATTCTTCCGTTGTAAGCCACGATCCGAACTTTTCCTTCCTCGAATAATTCACCTTGCATACCAACACAAATAATGCCCCATGCGGCTGGGTTATGACCAAGAATATGCATTTTCATTTTATGCTTCCAACTAGCAAAGTTTGTACCATCAAAGTAAGGACCTCTCTGAAAATTACCCTCACTAGACGCCATACTCTCCTAGGTTGTGAAACCAAGCTTATGGAGTCCAATGCAATGGAAACCAATACAATGGAGACCAAAGCTCTGATACCACTTGTAGGATCGAAAGTATGTCTAGAGGGGGGGTGATTAGACTACTTGTCAATATAAAAATTCTGCCTTTTGACAAAGAACAGTTTTGGCAGATTCACAATTATGATCAAGTCAAGCATCACCCTACACATGCAATTCTAGAGTATAGGCAGCGGAAAGTAAATTGCACATGTAGTAAAGAGAGGTGGAGAAGAGCAAACGCAATTTTGGAGACTCGGTGATTTTTCTCGTGGTTCCGATAGGTGGTGCTATCGTACTTCCACGTTGATGGAGACTTCAACCCACGGAGGGTAACGGCCATGAGAGTCCACGGAGGGCTCCACCCACGAAGGGTCCGAAGAAGCAACCTTGTCTATTCCATCATGGCCTCACGCCCACGGAGGGCTAGCCTTACTCGGGGTAGATCTTCACAAGTAGGCGATCTTCTTGCCCTTACAAACTTCTTGGTTCAACTCCACATCTCGATGACGGAGGCTCCCAAGCGACACCTAACCAATCTAGGAGGCACCACCCTCCAAAAGGTAATAGATGTTGTAGATGATGATGAACTCCTTGCTCTTGTGCTTCAAATGATAATCTCCCCAACACTCAACACTCCTCACCGATTTGGCTGTGGTGGAAGAAAGGATTGAGTGGAAAGCAACTTGGGAAGGCTAGAGATCAAGCTTCATATGGTAGGAGTGGAGCAACTTGATCTCAACACAAGGGTAGGTAGTTCTCTTCTCGAAAATGTAAGGTAGGAGTGGTAGTTCTTTCGATGGCTCTCTCCACGAATGAAGAGGGGTGGAGGGGTATAAATAGCCTCCACACAAAATCCAACCGTTACACACATTTGAGCAATCTCGGTGGGACCGGTGGACAACTCGGTGAGACCGATAGTTCAAATAATGTGAACGTTGGGATTTTCGTGGGACCGAAAATACAATCTCGGTTAGTCCGATTCGTGCAATGACAAGAGCATGCTAGTTTGGTGGGACCGACTTCATCATCTCGGTGACACCGATTTGATGATGAAGGTTCTGAAGCTTGGCAACTCATGTTTCGGTGAGACCGAGTTCGAATCGGAAAATCCGAGTTTACTAGGGTTTGGCTTATGGTGAGGTGGTTCATCTCGGTGTGGTGAGTTTGGAATATCGGTGGGACCGAGACTACTTATGAGTGTGTATGGCGGTGAAAGTTGCCGATAGTTTAGGAGATGTATCACTAAGCACTTGAGCAACCAGATCATCATCATAACCTCATCCCCTTTAATAGTATTGGGTTTTCCTATGGACTCAATGTGATCTTGGATCACTAAACCAAAAATGGAGTCTTGAGCTTTTGCCAATGCTTGCCTTAGCATTTTGGGGGTCCACTTCTTCATCCTTGCCATACCCATATCATTGAACTCTCTGAAATGATTCTCAAGTAACTATTAGTTCAATGATATATATGTTGTTATTAATTACCAAAACCACCCGGGGATTAGTTGCACTTTCACTTTCACTGTAGCCTTACCCTGTCTTATCTGCTTAATGGTGCACAAACTTCCAGGGTGGGGGTGCCGACTACTGGGAGCCGGCCTCCCCCCAGGCCGACTGGTCAAGCTCGGCCGCCTTCTGGTATCTCTCTGGCAGGAGGGGCCCGCGGCCTGTGGGCCGTACTGACAGTCTGTCGTGGGTGATGTCATGGTCAACATGGAAACGGTGTCGTGCCGGACGGGGAGTGGCCGCCCCGTATGGCGCACTATGGTCACGCTTGCTCCGAGATTCGGGGGTGGCAGGCTTCACTGTAGCCACGCCCCGTCTTATCGCCGTTATGTGGGTGCAAACTTTGAGGGTACAAGCCAGGCCGCCTGCTAAGAGCCGGCCCTCTGGTGGCCGGCTGCTAGGAGTCGGCCCTCGTCGAGAGGGCTCATAGAGCCTTGCCGCCTTCTAGCAGCCGGCCAATGGGCAGCCGGCCAGGAGAAGGCGGCCCTGCGTCTTGGATGTTTGAGGGCTCAGTCGGCCCGATATATTTTGAAGAGCTAGGGGGAGCCGGTTAGGCTACCCGTGGTCATTTACTCCGACAGTAGTCCCCGACGCTGGTCGGGCTTCGTGACTTAAAGGGGGGCGAGAAGCCTGAGCAGCTTCCTATTTTGAAGAGCCGACAGCTAGGAGCCGGCCTCGATCAGACGCGCCGTCTGGAAAGATTTTGGAGTCCGAAGGCGGGAAAGAGCTGGCGCGCGCGCGCGCCGTCTGCGTGCCACGTGGTACCCTTCGGCTGGACCAGTCTGCCAGCCCACGTGCGCGACGGGACATCGCTGTAGGCTGGGGCCCGCCACTACCATGCCTCGGCCCATGCACAGATCCTCTGTGGCCGAGGCGGGCGGTTGGCGTTCCAGTGGCAGTTGCCGCACGCCTTTAAGGCGTAATAATCACGGGTCGTGGGGGAGTGGGCGCAGTTAATCCCACGTCCCCCACATCCCGCCCCCTCGGCTTTGCCGCACCGCGGCTATAAGTAGGGGGAGGAGGGGGAGCGGCAGACGCACGCGCGCTCGCCTCCCACTCCGCCATTTTCTTCTTCGTCTCCTTCTCTTTCACCGTTGCTGCTCACCGCCGCCCCGCTTCTCCGGTAACCTTGCTGCGCTGTAGCTTCGCCGGTGCGGAGTCGCGCTCTCTCCGTCGCCGTGCCTTCTCCGTCGACCTTTCGCCATCATGGCGCGCACCGGAGCCTGGGATGGCTCCAACGTCCATGAAGATCACATCGATTTGCTCCGCAAGACGCGGCGTCTGCCCGGCGAGGACTACGTGCGGGTCCGCCTCGCGCCGGAGCGGGAGATCTCGCTGGTGTCGGAGGAGGGCAAGCGGGTCATCTTCCGCTCGCACTGCCTACGCGGCCTTAGCCAACCGGCGAGCGGCTTCTTCCGCTCCTTCCTCGAGTTCTACAATCTCCAGCCGCACCACCTCACCCCGAACATGGTGGTGCTGCTATGCGCCTTCGTCACTCTGTGCGAAGGCTTCCTTGGCGTCCTCCCGACTGATACGTCTCCAACGTATCTACTTTTCCAAACACTTTTCCCCTTGTTTTGGATTCTAACTTGCATGATTTGAATGAAACTAACCCGGACTAACACTATTTTTAGCAGCACTGCCATGATGTTGCTTTATGTGTAGAAAAGAAAAGTTCTCGGAATGTCCTGAAAATCCACGAAGGCACTTTTTGGAATTAATAAGAATTTTTGGCAAAAGAATCAAGACCAAGGGGCCCATGGCCTATCCACGAGACAGGGGGCGCCCCCCTATAGGGCGCGCCCCCTATCTCGTGGGCCCCTGGACCTCCACCGACCTCAACTCCAACTCCATATATTCACGTTCGGGGAGAAAAAATCAGAGAGAAAGTTTCATCACGTTTTACGACACGGAGCAGCCGCCAAACCCTAATCTCTCTCGGGAGGGCTGATCTGGAGTCCGTTCGGGGCTCCGGAGAGGGGGACTCATAACCGTCGTCATCATCAACCATCCTATATCACCAATTTCATGATGCTCACCGACGTGCGTGAGTAATTCCATCGTAGGCTTGCTGGATGGTGATGGGTTGGATGAGATTTACCATGTAATCAAGTTAGTTTTGTCAGGGTTTGATCCCTAGTATCCACTATGTTCTGAGATTGATGTTGCTATGACTTTGCTATGCTTAATGCTTGTCACTAGGGCCCGAGTGCCATGATTTCAGATCTGAACCTATTATGTTTTCATGAATATATGTGTGTTCTTGATCCTATCTTGCAAGTCTATAGTCACCTATTATGTGTTATGATCCGACAACCCCGAAGTGACAATAATCGGGATACTTCTCGGTGATGACCGTAGTTTGAGGAGTTCATGTATTCACTATGTGCTAATGCTTTGTTCCGGTTCTCTATTAAAAGGAGGCCTTAATATCCCTTAGTTTCCTCTAGGACCCCGCTGCCACTGGAGGGTAGGACAAAAGATGTCATGCAAGTTCTTTTCCATTAGCACGTATGACTATTTACGGAATACATGCCTACATTACATTGATGAACTGGAGCTAGTTCTGTGTCACCCTATGTTATAGCTATTACATGAGGAATCGCATCCGACATAATTATCCATCACTGATCCATTGCCTATGAGCTTTTCATATATTGTTCTTCACTTATTTACTTTTCCGTTGCTACTGTTACAATTACTACAAAAACCCAAAAACATTTATCTTTACTTTTGCTACCGTTACCTTTATTATCATACCACTTTTGCTACTAAATACTTTGCTGCAGATACTAAGTTATCCAGGTGTGGTTGAATTGACAACTCAACTGCTAATACTCAAGAATATTCTTTGGCTCCCCTTGTGTCGAATTAATAAATTTGGGTTGAATACTTTACCCTCGAAAGCTGTTGCGATCCCCTACACTTGTGGGTTATCACCCACCATCGAGCTTTGGGGGGGAGTTCTTCTACTCCAAGCTCGACACCGTCGTCAAGAGCATGTCGTCTCAATGCGGCGCCTTCGTCGCGGTGCGGAGGTCGGCGGCCGACAACCCATTTCCTCCCGTCGCACTTATCAAGTCGGTGAATATGTGGCAACAGTCATACTTCTACGTGAAGAGCATCTTCCCGCAGGGTGACTGGGTCAACCTGCCGGCTTACGTAGCCGGCCCGCCGACTGGGAAGCGGCCCACTAGTCCTATCGGGCCAGGTCGCTGTCGCCTTCTAGAGCCGCCGCCGTCGCGCGGCTCCGGGTGTTGTTCAATTCGGAAGGCCTGACCGGGCCCGACTTGCTAAACGCCTTCGTGGCGCGCCGGGTGCTCCCACTCCAGGACTGCCCTCACATGATCTGTCAGATGAGCGGGCACCTCGACCCAAGCCGGCTGTGCACCAAAGAGATGCCTCACGCAGAGATAGCTCACATGGTGAACTACCTTGCGAAATGCAAGCTCACGGAGGAGTGGCGGTTCGGCAAGGAGCCGTATTCACGCGCCGATCCCCGCCTATGGTAAGTTTCCTTTTCTTCTCTTTTCCCTTCTGTTGTCGAGTTCTTTTTGGCCGTCTCGACCAATCGGCTTATGGAATAGAGCCCCTCCTCCAGCCGGCAGTCGGCGCCGCGGGGCCGGAGCGCCAATTTCTCCTCAACCGGACGGAGAGCGATGTGGACGACCCCAACTTGGGGGCGGCCGCCTTGGACGACGACGCCGTGGGAGGAGGCGGCGAGCCAGGCGGCTCGGGGCTCAGAGCCGGCCTCGAGGACTGGCCAGACGACAACAAGGGGGAAGTCGCCCCACGCCGCCAGTCGGTGTCCGACCAACAGGGTGCGAGCTCGTCTGCCGCGCCGGCTGCCCGAGGCGGCGCACAGAAGCGCCGGGCCATGCCGATCCTGTTCGGCAGCCGGCCAAAGAAGCCCAAGGGCTCGGTTGTGGCGACCAAGCGGGACGAAGCGGCCGCAAAGGCCACCCACTTACGCAAGGTGGTGAAGGATCCGCAGATGGTTCCTGCGTAAGTGCCGACTCCCTCACGTATTATTTCTTCCTTCTTGTCAGTATTCTTCTGATTTTTCTTTGTCTTGTCTTGGAAAGAGGGCTCCGCTCTCTCTTGAGCGGTCTGCCGCCGCCTCCATGGTTGGAGCGGCGGGAGGCTCTGCCAGTGCCCACCGCATGGACCCTCGCACCGAGCTTCAGCCGGCGACGGAGTGGAACGCGTGGGAGGTGCGCGAGGAGCGGGAGGTGGAGCAGCAGAGGGCGGCTGCCGCCAAGGCAGCACAGGAGGCGACGGAGGAGACGGCAAGGGTGCAGGCTGACGTGACGGCCAAGGACCAGGCGGATGCTGCAGCCGCGGCGCAGGCGGAGGAAACCTTGCGCAACCAGCCTCCACAGCTCGTCATCCCCCTCCGCTCCATGGTGTCTGAGATCCCGGTGGTGCCGCCGGAGGGAGCCGGTGGCGACCAGCCGGTGATGGAGAGGGCGGAGGGCGATGTCGTCGCCCTGGAGAAGGAGGTGGCTACGCTAGCGCCAACTGCGGCGGACCAAGGCAGCCAACCCAGCGTGCCGCCCGTGCCACTGGCTAGAGGCGAGCCGGCTGCAAGGGCGGACCTTGTGGTCCGATCTCCGGCACGCCAGCGCGCAGGGAAGGCGACTTCGGTGCCGAACCCGCAGAAGGCCGCGGGCTCAAGCTCGTCGGCCCAGGAGCTGGAGACGGCGTCGGCTTCGCCGGTGGATGCCGGGAGTGGCGGGGCGGCGTCTTTGAATGCAGCGGCGCAAGACGTCCGGGCCCGGCTTCAGCCTCAGGCCGCCGTGCTAAAGAAATACAACCAAGAGTTACTGGCGACGCGGTCAGCCATCCGGGTAAGCTTCTCGCTTTTTGCTTCTTGTTCTTGAATTCTTTCGTGGGGGCGCGTCAGTGCACCCACTGGGTGTAGTCTCCGAGTTCCGAGTCGGCTGCTGAGCAGGCGGCTTGGAACTTCTTAGTAGACTTCGGGTGCTAACTTGTCCTTATTTGTTTGTCTGTCCCTTTTGCAGGACTATCATAACCTCCGCGCGGCCGCCTTCAACTCCCATACCCGGGAGCTAACTCAGAAGACCGCCGACTTGTCTGAGAGCCGAAGTAAGTGCTCCATCTTCAATGTCAGCACACCCACTGGGTGTAGTCCTCAAGATTCGGGCCGACTGCTGAGCGGTCAGGCTGGATTTTTTCTGGCGACTTGTTTGTCATTGTTTTGACTTCTTTACCGTCTCTGCAGAGACCAATGCAGACCTGCGACAGCAACTGGGTGAGGCCCAGACCGCCCTGCGCATCAAGGAGGCCGAGTGCAGCACCACGGCTCAGGAGCGCGACCGCCTGGCCAAGAAGCTGGCCAACCAGGAGGAGAGCCATAAGGCGGCCTTGAAGGCGGTGAAGGACAGCGAGGCTGCCCTCCAAGCCGAGTACGAGACCGAGGAGGCGAACTGGGCTGAGTCGAGGCAGGCGCTGAACGACGGCTACGGCCATATTGAAGACATGGTTGATGGTAAGCCGCCTTCCTCTTCGACCCTTTGTTTGCCGTCTGCTGCTTGGTCCGACTTCTGACTTTGTGTTTTTTTCTTTTCTTTTCTTCTTTGTGCAGAGTACTTCCCCGACTACTCTGTTGCCGCCAGCCAAGTCATCGAGGCCCACAGCAACGCACAGAGGCAGGCTGGTGCTGATATTGCGTCGGACGCTCGAGGAGCAGCTCTTGGCCATCCAAGCCCGTCTCCAGCCGGCTCACCACATGCTTCGCCGCCTTCAGCGCGTTGGAGCACAAGTGTTGTCCGCCCTCTGGCCTGGTGATAACCCGCAAGTATATGGGATAGTTGTAGCCTCTTTCGAGAAGTAAGAGTGTCGAACCCAACGAGGAGCTAAAGGTAGAACAAATACTCTCTCAAGTCCTATCGGCCATCGATCACGATCAGACGCGCTTGACGTTCGCTTTACCTAGAACAAGTATGAAACTAGAAGTACTTTGTAGGTGTTGTTGGATAGGTTTGCAAGATAATAAAGAACATGTAAATAAAAGCTAGGGGCTGTTTAGATAGAGATGCAATAAAGTAAATATATCTAGTGTGGAAAAGTGGTGGTAGGAGTTGTGAAATTGTCCCTAAGCAATTGACTACGTTACTAGACCGATAATCACTATTGCAATTCTATTTGAGGGAGAGGCATAAGCTAACATACTTTCTCTACTTGGATCATATGCACTTATGATTGGAACTCTAGCAAGCATCCGCAAATACTAAAGATTCATTAAGGTAAAACCCAAGCATAGCATTAAAGTATCAAGTCCCCTTTATCCCATACGCAAACAACCTACTTACTCGGTCTCAGTAGCTTACATCACCGCCACCCACCATAAGAAAATCATAAACATATTGCAAACCCTACAGCGGGAATCGCTCACACTTGCGTGACACGGAGGGCACAATAGGACAGCACCAATAATAAAACATGCAACTCAAACCAATCATAGCAATTCATCAATCACCGATAGGACAACGAAAATCTACTCAGACATCATAGGATGGCAACACATCATTGGAAACTAATATGAAGCATAAAGAACCATGTTCAAGTAGAGGGTACAGTGGGTTGCGGGAGAGTGGACTACTGGATATAGATGGGGGAAGGTGATGGAGATGTTGGTGAAGATGACGGCGGTGTTGGTGAAGATCGCGGTGATGATGATGGCCCCCGGCGGCGTTCCGGCACCACCGGAAGCAAGGGGGAGAGAGCCCCCCTTCTTCTTCTTCCTTGACCTCCTCCCTAGATGGGAGAAGGGTTTCCCCTCTGGTCCTTGGCTCCCATGGCGTGGGAGGGGGAGAGCCCCTCCGAGATTGGATCTATCTCTCTGTTTCTGCGTTCTCAGATTCTACCCCTTCACCGTTTCTTTAATATCCGGAGATCAGTAAATCCGATTGGGGTGAATCTTTCGCCCAGATTTTTCTCGTAAAATTAGCTTTCTTGCGGGAAAAGAAGAGCGTCAACCGCCTTATGGGTGGCCCAGGAGAGTCTAGGGCACGCCTGCCTCCCTGGGGCACGACCCCTATCTCCTGGCCCCCTGGGGCACCGTGTCGTGTTGATTTTACTTCCCAAAAATCACAAATATTCCAAAATAATTCTCCGTCCGTTTTTATCCCGTTTGGACTCCATTTGATATTGGTTTCTGCAAAACAAAAACATGCAATGACAGAACACTGCACTGAGCAATTTGGATCAATATGTTAGTCCCAAAAAATAGTATAAAAAGTTGCCAAAAGTATATAAAAGTTGAATAATATTGGCATGTAACAATCAAAAATTTTAGATACGAGGGAGACGTATCAGCATCCCCAAGCTTAATTCATGCTCGTTCTCGAGTAGGTAAATGATAAAAAAGAATTTTTGATGTGGAATGCTACCTAGCATAATCTTGATCGTATATCTAATCATGGCATGAATATTAAGACACGAGTGATTCAAAGCAATAGTCTATCATTTGACATAAAAAACAATAATACTTCGAGCGTACTAATAAAGCAATCATGTCTTTTGAAAACAACAAGGCCAAAGCAAGCTTATACCTACAAAATCATATAGTTTGGCCATGCTTTATTTTCGTCACACAAAATGCCCCCATCATGCACAACCCCGATGACAAGCCGAGCAATTGGTTCATACTTTTTAACGCGCTTCAGCTTTTTCAACCCTCATGCAATACATGAGCGCAAGCCATGGATATAGCACTATAGGTGGAATATAATATGATGGTGGGGTTTATGTGGAGAAGACAAAAAGGGAGAAAGTCTCACATCGACGCGGCTAATCAACGGGCTATGGAGATGCCCATCAATTGATGTCAATGTGAGGAGTAGGGATTGCCATGCAACGGATGCACTAAGAGCTATAAGTGTGTGAAAGCTCAATAAAAGAAACTAAGTGGGTGTGCATCCAACTGGCTTGCTCATGAAGACCTAGGGCATTTGAGGAAGCCCATCGTTGGAATATACAAGCCAAGTTCTATAATGAAAATTCCCACTAGTATATGAAAGTGACAATATAGGAGACTCACTATATGAAGAATATGGTGCTACTTTGAAGCACAAGTGTGGAAAAAGGGTAGTAACATTGCCCCTTTTCTTTTCTTTTTTTCCTTTTTCTTTTTCGGTGGGCTTCTTTGGCCCCCCTTTTTAGGCTTCTTTGGCCTTTCCTTTTTTTTCTTTTTTTCCTTTTTCTAGGGCAATGCTCTATAATGATGATCATCACACTTTTATTTACTTACAACCCCATATTACAACTCGATACTAGAACAAAGATATGACTCTATATGAATGCTTCCGGCGGTGTACCGGGATGTGAAATGATCTAGCGTAGCAATGACATCAAAAAATGGACAAGCCATGAAAACATCATGCTAGCTATCTTACGATCATGCAAAGCAATATGACAATGAATGCTCAAGTCATGTATATGATGATGATGGAAGTTGCATGGCAATATATCTCGGAATGGCTATGGAAATGCCATGATAGGTAGGTATGGTGGCTGTTTTGAGGAAGATATAAGGAGGCTTATGTGTGATAGAGCATATTGTAGGATCGAAAGTATGTCTAGAGGGGGGGGTGATTAGACTACTTGTCAATATAAAAATTCTGCCTTTTGACAAAGAACAGTTTTTGGCAGATTCACAATTATGATCAAGTCAAGCATCACCCTACACATGCAATTCTAGAGTATAGGCAGCGAAAAGTAAATTGCACATGTAGTAAAGAGAGGTGGAGAAGAGCAAACGCAATTTTGGAGACGCGGTGATTTTTCCCGTGGTTCCAATAGGTGGCGCTATCGTACATCCATGTTGATGGAGACTTCAACCCACGGAGGGTAACAGCTGCTGAGTCCACGGAGGGCTCCACCCACGAAGGGTCCACGAAGAAGCAACCTTGTCTATTCCATCATGGCCTACGCCCACGGAGGGCTAGCCTTACTCGGGGTAGATCTTCACGAAGTAGGCGATGTCCTTGCCCTTACAAACTTCTTGGTTCAACTCCACATCTCGACGACGGAGGCTCCCAAGCGACACCTAACCAATCTAGGAGGCACCACCCTCCAAAAGGTAATAGATGTTGTAGATGATGATGAACTCCTTGCTCTTGTGCTTCAAATGATAATCTCCCCAACACTCAACTCTCCTCACTGATTTGGCTGTGGTGGAAGAAAGGATTGAGTGGAAAGAAACTTGGGAAGGCTAGAGATCAAGCTTCATATGGTGGGAGTGGAGCAACTTGATCTCAACACAAGGGTAGGTAGTTCTCTTCTCGAAATGTAAGGTAGGAGTGGTAGTTCTTTCGATGGCTCTCTCCACGAATGAAGAGGGGTGGAGGGGTATAAATAGCCTCCACACAAAATCCAACCGTTACACACATTTGAGCAATCTCGGTGGGACCGAAGTGGACAACTCGGTGAGACCGATAGTTCAAATAATGTGAGCGTTGGGATTTTCGTGGGACCGAATATACAATCTCGGTTAGTCCGATTCGTGCAATGACAAGAGCATGCCAGCTTCGGTGGGACCGACTTCATCATCTCGGTGACACCGATTTGATGACGAAGGTTCTGAAACTTGGCAACTCATGTTTGGTGAGACCGAGTTCGAATCGGAAAATCCGAGTTTACTAGGGTTTGGCTTATGGCTGAGGTGGTTCATCTCGGTGTGGTGAGTTTGGAATATCGGTGGGACCGAGACTACTTATGAGTGTCTATGGCGGTGAAAGTTCTTGATAGTTTAGGAGATGTATCACTAAGCACTTGAGCAACCAGATCATCATCTTAACCTCATCCCTTTTAATAGTATTGGCTTTTCCTATGGACTCAATGTGATCTTGGATCACTAAACCAAAAATGGAGTCTTGAGCTTTTGCCAATGCTTGCCTTAGCATTTTGGGGGTCCACTTCTTCATTCCTTGCCATACCCATATCATTGAACTCTCTCAAATGATTCTCAAGTAACTATTAGTTCAATGATATATATGTTGTTATTAATTACCAAAACCACCCGGGATTAGTTGCACTTTCAATCTCCCCTTTTGGTAATTGATGACAACATATAGATCAAAGCTTCGACAAAGGATATAATCAATGAATAATATAAATCGCTTTGAGAAGTATGTGATAAGCAAGAGCTCCCCTAAATTTGTGCATTATTTAAGATTTGCGTTTGAATGCAAATGCACAATCGATTAGGATCATGGGTCACTCTTCCATGTCACATACATCTTGGTGGAGCGCACAAAATGATAAGAATGAACAGATGCACCCAATCACCAAGACATGAGTAAATGGTCATACGAGATAGGAATGGCATATGATAAGCATTAAGCACACATTAAAGCATAGTACGACCAAGCACTCATTGAGGTAGAATCAAACGGAGTATCAAACACAATCAATGTCTCGAAAACCAAAAGTATCTCAAAGAAACCGCAAAAGAACGAAAGAGCAAAAGCGCAAAGACAACAAGACTCTCTCTCTCGAAGCCCTATGATCTATACAATTTCTCCCCTTTGGCAACAAGTTACCAAAAGTTCAAAAAAGCATAGAGCTAAGCGTCCACCGTGGACTCTGCTGGCGGCTCCGTGCAGGTTGATGTCGGAGTGGATATGACAACATCGGCGAAGACTTCACTGATGTCTGTCTTTGGAGGAGTGGACATCGGAGCTGGAGCTGGAGTAGGAGCAATCTTTGAACTGTGGAGGTCTTTGAAGCTGTAGTCCCGTGTCGATCATCGGAATAGCAAATGATCGGGATCCTTTGGGAACCGGAGCGATCTGTCGATGAGAATCTGGACTAAGTCATCCTGCAACTCACGCATAAGCTCGCCTTGTCTGCTTTGCTTCCTCAATGTCGCCTCGAGCTTGTTGACGGTCACTTGTACTTGATCGACTTCACGTCCAGAGCGTGGATCTTCTCGTCAACAATCCTCTCTAAGCTCTCCCGAGACTGTTCAATGCTGGCGAGCGTTGTTCAATCCTTTGAGTAGCTTCAAGAATTTGCTCTCGAAACTCTTTGGTTTAGCTGCTGCTTCTCTGCTTTTGTCGACTTTTGCTTTCTTAGCAGCCGCGATCTTGGCTTGACCTTCAACAGATGTCGGATCCTCCTCATCCATCACAACAACATTGTCTTCATGCTCGCTACAACGGTAAATGTTCTCTATCCAACAAGAATGTGCCCGTGCCAAACTTGGCATTGATAAGCATCTGAATCATGGGCAAATCCACATGACCTTTTCGGTCACCGCAGTCCTCTTAATGGTCTCTACCATCAAGTCCATCACCTTGAAAGGTGCTCTCTCATCAAGTATGTGCAGCATGTTGATAGAGTATCCTCGATCATGCGATCATCTCCAGATTTGGGCATCAAGGTATGCCTCAAAATGGTATTAGTGGTAGGTAAGCTTTGCTGGAGATGGTAGATCGAGCCGAGCTTCCAGATTCCCAAATCCTCTGCTGGAACCTCTTTGTACATGTTTTCATGGATTCATGATTCTTCTTTGGAATCCCATATACATCAATATCATCTTCTCATTGCCTTTGGAGCATTCAAATTTCTGTCCATTCTTCAACGAAGAAGAAAACCTTTGACCTTCATCATCCACATAATCTTTCCATCGGGGTAGAAGTGAGTGTGGCATAAAATTGCATTATCATCTCATTGTTCCAACTGGTCAATTTCGACCTACAAAATCTGCAACTCCACATGCAAGGAAACTTTCATGCACATGTGGAAAGAAATCTCTGTGCTCTTTCTTTGTCAATGTACTTCCAATCAACATATCCGGTGTCTGCGACTATGGGCTTCTTGTCCATCAAGACGGTCTCATAGAAGTCCTCGCTGCTCTCTCGTGTGAAATCTGGGATCTACAGCAGTTCTTCTCCTCACGGCATATGGGTCGGTTTGTCTCCATAGCTCGAGACCTTTATCTTTCCTTGCCTTC
The DNA here is from genome assembly GCA_021437245.1 of Aegilops speltoides. Taxonomy (NCBI): domain Eukaryota; kingdom Viridiplantae; phylum Streptophyta; class Magnoliopsida; order Poales; family Poaceae; genus Aegilops; species Aegilops speltoides. Next base: position 402,267,664 of record CM038147.1, read on the forward strand.
ATATCCTCGGCTTGAGGATGAGCATCATTATGGAGTGGCAGTTTTGGACGAAGTTTCATAAAACTGGTCCTTCATCGTCGACTCAGTGGTGGCACATCATCCTTGTTCTTTTCGACGCTGGAATGTTTCGATGGTCCTCTTGGGCTTGGCGGCGAGGCTTTCTTTGGAGCTGCCTTAGCTGGAGCAGATTTCTTGGGCTTTGATGTGGCTCCAGCCTTAATGGCATCACCCATGAGCTTGGCTTCGAGGAGGAGGCTGGGGTGCTTCCTCATCCTCATCCTCTCTCGCTGCATCTGCATGAGGATCAATATACATATCTGCTCTAGCTCGACACATGCACTATCCTCTTTCTCTTGGTGGTTTTCTTCACTTTGCTTGCAGTTGCCTCTCCCAAATTCAGCTTCTTAGCAACAGTTGATCGCTTGACTTTGCTGGTGCCCTTCTTAGATTGTTGATCTTGTTGCTCTTTGGCAACAACCTTCCTTTAGGCTTTGAGGTCACCTCTTCCTCAACAACAAAATCTGAATCCTCATCATCTGAATTCCTCTTCTTTCTAGCTCGGTGGCTGCAGGAGGCATGCCACTTGGTGTACTCCTCTCACCATCATCGGATGAGCTACTAGGATCGGGACTAGTGCCCGCCTCTGGAATGTCTCGCAATGGGTGTCTCGACTGTTCTCACTCCACTGGCATCGACATGGCCGACAACCCGTGAATAGATAAGGTGTAGGCAGAGAAGAAGAGTCATCACAAAATGCGAAGTTTTTGCAAAAAATGAGTTCAAATTCTAGTATTAAGTTTTCACGAAGACATTTCGGTCGACCGAGTTTAAGGTTCGTGAATCCGAAGTGTTAAACAGAGCTTGGCACACCACTTTCGGTTTGACGAAGTGGGTTTCGTCCCGCCGAAAACACTAGGGTTTCACAGAATCTTCATTTCGTCACACCGATTTTGCACAACTTCGGTTGGACCGAAGGGTGCGATCTAATGGCCATAGGCCAAATCGGTCATACCGAAAATATAAAATCGGTCTCACCGAGATGTGTTCCGCGGAAACCTAACCCTAAAACTTTTACTCGAATCTAGTTCAAATGAATCAATCTGGTGTACAGGAGGATTTCAACCGTGGCAAGATACTAGGCAATCCAAACGTGCATTGAATCGGAGATGGGAGCACGAGTGGGATCAAAACTCACCCTAACTTGGTGGAGTTTTTCTACGGCGTCAACGGCGCGGAGGAGATGGCCGTTGACGGCAACGGAGACCTGCGGCGAGGGCGCACAGGCGATGACGGCGACGATCCGGAGACCAAGGCGACGGCAGCAAGGGGTGTGGGGGCGAAACGTTTGAAGGAGGAATCAACGCGCCCTCGGAATATATACCCCTTGCTGTCGGTGGGACCGAGTTGTAAAACTTCGGTGGCACCGAGATGGATAACTGCTAGGCGATTATGCACTTGATCACGCCGAAAATCACAACTCGGTTTCACCGAGATGAAAACCTAGATCGTCTAAATGCTTTCGGTTCGACCGAGTTTGAGTGAGTTGGTCCGACCGAAATCAATTAGAAGGTTTTGGAAATTAGCCCTTGACGGATCGGTGGCTCAAGTGCTCCTCACCCGAGGGTCCGAAAATGACTTGTTCAAAATTTGTGATGTAAGCATGAATAGAATTTGAGACAAGAAAGCATAGATAGCTAGGGAGGTACTTAGGCATTCTTGTCCATCCATTTGGTCGAAAAATCAAAACGACCAAAACAACAAATGGATGTCCTCGAATGGATAAAATCATGCATCCAACATGCTCACACAATAAGATAGCAAATGAAATATGTGTCAAACATGCACAACCAAAACTCTAGCAACTAACACACAATTTGTCGATGACTAGGTCATCTTTATATGAGTATATTGACTTAGGAGCCAAATGAGAACATTTGATCATAGGTCATACTCATCGTTTAAGCACAAGTGGGGTTACCACTTTTACATAAAGCATTGATGTGTTCACATCATTTGAAGATGCTTTAGCTCAATTTTAGAGCAAAGCTCCCCCTAGATGTGAGAACCCCTTTTAAAGGGTCAAACTAACCTTGGGTTGTCGTAGAAGACTTCATGTAGATGTTGAAGATGTGGATGCTCAATGTTGATGGAGATCATCAGGAGTTGGGAGCTATCCTTTGGATTCGGGCACTTTCAATACCTACATGGGTTAGTCCCACAAGGAACAAACAAGGATATCCATGGACATAGATTGAAGTTCACAATAGATGATGTCCATGAAAGCAATGATTACCTTGTCCCTTGAATTACCAACAAGTGGGTTTGTGACTCCATGAACTAGTCCACGATGTGGAAGTAGATTGCACAAGTTTTTGCCAAAATGAATGTGAGTGAAGTATGTTGGCGGAGTCACCCTCAAGAACTTTCTAGTTCTTCTTCTTCGGGATCCACATCATCTTGATGGGAATCCTTGGGGTTGTTGTTGAGCTTGACGAAGTAGAACTTGACGTTTCCTTGGGAACCCACTTGACCATGGCTTGAGGTGCTTCAACAAATGCATCAATCTCCTCTTGAAGCTTGTCCTTGCCTTTTAGCTTGTGGTCTTGTGGTGGAAGGTCATCTTGAGCTTGTTCCACATTGGAAGAAGTAGGATCATACTTCTCCTTTTGAGGAACAAACTGTGGAGTAGGATATTGACCTTCTTCCCACTCAACGCCTTCGGCGTTGAACTTTCACTCAAAACCAATTCCTTGATTCTTCCGGTGCCTTCCTTGCTTAAGAACAATTTCCTCAAAGTTCTTGCTTCCGCAAGGCTCTTGTAGACACCTTTCTCTATGATCCCTTTCAATAAACTATTCTCTTGCTCAATTGTAACTTGGCTTGAAACATTGTTAGTGGAATCAAGAGAACTACTAGAAGCAACAACATTGGATTTAGCATGGTTATTGTTACTGCTAGAGGAAGAATTTTTCTTATGCTTGTCATGCTTAGTCTTAATGGGTGGCAAGAAATTAGACAAGAGAAGTCGTTTGGCAAGATATGAAGAACTCTTCTTTCGAAGATCGTCATTGATTGCTTTTAGAAACTCATGTTCTTGCTCTAGAGTGAGCTTCTCGAAGCGTAGCTTCTCATGAGATCTTAGGATCTCTCTATGACCTTCTTGAGTTGTTTCATGAGCTAACTTAAGAGTGTTTAGTTCTTTAGTTAGACGCTCAATCTCCTTCATAGCATTGTCATTCGACTCTTCTCGACTATAAAGACTACTAGCATGTTCATCGTTACTAGGCTCATTTGGATTTATCATGCAAGAGCTCATCTTCACCAAGCAAGTCATCCTCATCACTATCAAGTCAATGAATTCAGGGTGTGATACCTTGGGGCCTTTAGCCATGAAGCATCTTCCAATTCCCTCAATTGGCGAATCAAATAAGTCGTAGGAGTTGGAGTTGGAGGATACGAGAGCAAGACCGCAACACCTTCATCTTGATCTGTAGTCGGAGTCGGAGTGATAGCTTCCTTCGATTGATTGTCGGAGTCGGAGCCGAGACCCATTCACCTACATGAGCTTGATGTTTTCTTCTTGTGTAGCTCCTTGATGACTTGTCTTTCCTCTCCGAATCCTTGCTTCTCCGAGAGGGTCTTCGTTCATAACGATCATCTCTGCTCCTTCTCTCTTTCCGAGGTGACTCATCTCTTGAGCTTCTTCTTCTTGGAGATTCTTCTCTTCTCTTGTGGGGAGCCGTACACTCATTTGAGTAGTGTCCGGTCTTCCACAATTGTAGCAGTTTCGATCACGACTAGAAGATCTCTTTTCATCATATGATCTAGTCTTTGAGCTTCTCTCTTTGCCTCTATTCTTGTAGAATTTGTTGAAGTTCTTGACCATTAGGCTTATCTCTTCATTGGAAACTAACTTGTCACTTGAGGTTGTGGGAGCATCACTTGTAGCTTTGTAAGCACCACTTGACTTGTTGTGAAGCTCTTCCTTATCCTTAAGTGTCATCTCATGAGCAACAATTCTTCCAATGACTTCGGTTGGCTTGAGAGTCTTGTAGTTTGGCATCATTTGGATCAAAGTGCACACGGTGTCATACTTTCCATCCAAAGCTCTCAGAATCTTCTTGATGATGAATCGGTCGGTCATTTCTTCGCTTCCTAAGCCGGCAATCTCATTTGTGATGAGAGCAAGCCTAGAGTACATTTCAGCGACTCCTTCACCATCCTTCATCTTGAACTTGTCAAGTTGACCTTGAAGAATATCTAGCTTTGATTCCTTCACGGACTCGGTACCTTCGTGCATTTCAACCAAAGTATCCCAAATCTCTTTCGCATTCTCAAGACGGATGATTTTGTTGAACTCCTCGGGACACAAGGCATTGAAGAGAATGTCACAAGCTTGAGCATTGTTTTGCAACATCCGCAATTCTTCCGGTGTAGCCATGATCCGAACTTTTCCTTCCTCGAAGAATTCACCTTGCATACCAACACAAATAATGCCCCATGCGGCTGGGTTATGACCAAGAATATGCATTTTCATTTTATGCTTCCAACTAGCAAAATTTGTACCATCAAAGTAAGGACCTCTCTGAAAATTACCCTCACTAGACGCCATACTCTCCTAGGTTGTGAAACCAAGCTTATGGAGTCCAATGCAATGGAAACCAATACAATGGAGACCAAAGCTCTGATACCACTTGTAGGATCGAAAGTATGTCTAGAGGGGGGGGGGGTGATTAGACTACTTGTCAATATAAAAATTCTGCCTTTTTACAAAGAACAGTTTTTGGCAGATTTACAATTATGATCAAGTCAAGCATCACCCTACACATGCAATTCTAGAGTATAGGCAGCGAAAAGTAAATTGCACATGTAGTAAAGAGAGGTGGAGAAGAGCAAACGCAATTTTGGAGACGCGGTGATTTTTCCCGTGGTTCCGATAGGTGGCGCTATCGTACATCCACGTTGATGGAGACTTCAACCCACGGAGGGTAACGGCCATGCGAGTCCACGGAGGGCTCCACCCACGAAGGGTCCACGAAGAAGCAACCTTGTCTATTCCATCATGGCCTCACGCCCACGGAGGGCTAGCCTTACTCGGGTAGATCTTCACAAGTAGGCGATCTCCTTGCCCTTAAAAACTTCTTGGTTCAACTCCACATCTCGACGACGGAGGCTCCCAAGCGACACCTAACCAATCTAGGAGGCACCACCCTCCAAAAGGTAATAGATGTTGTAGATGATGATGAACACCTTGCTCTTGTGCTTCAAATGATAATCTCCCCAACACTCAACTCTCCTCACTGATTTGGCTGTGGTGGAAGAAAGGATTGAGTGGAAAGCAACTTGGGAAGGCTAGGGATCAAGCTTCATATGGTGGGAGTGGAGCAACTTGATCTCACCACAAGGGTAGGTAGTTCTCTTCTCGAAATGTAAGGTAGGAGTGGTAGTTCTTTCGATGGCTCTCTCCACGAATGAAGAGGGGTGGAGGGTATAAATAGCCTCCACACAAAATCCAACCGTTACACACATTTGAGCAATCTCGGTGGGACCGGTGGACAACTCGGTGAGACCGATAGTTCAAATAATGTGAGCGTTGGGATTTTCGTGGGACCGAATATACAATCTCGGTTAGTCCGATTCGTGCAATGACACGAGCATGCCGGTTCGGTGGGACCGACTTCATCATCTCGGTGACACCGATTTGATGATGAAGATTCTGAAACTTGGCAACTCATTTTTCGGTGAGACCGAGTTCGAATCGAAAATCCGAGTTTACTAGGGTTTGGCTTATGGCTGAGGTGGTTCATCTCGGTGTGACTAAGTTTGAAATATCGGTGGGACCGAGACTACTTATGAGTGTCTATGGCGGTGAAAGTTCTTGATAGTTTAGGAGATGTATCACTAAGCACTTGAGCAACCAGATCATCATCATAACCTCATCCCCTTTTAATAGTATTGGCTTTTCCTATGGACTCAATGTGATCTTGGATCACTAAACCAAAAATGGAGTCTTGAGCTTTTGCCAATGCTTGCCTTAGCATTTTGGGGGGTCCACTTCTTCAGTCCTTGCCATACCCATATCACTGAACTCTCTGAAATGATTCTCAAGTAACTATTAGTTCAATGATATATATGTTGTTATTAATTACCAAAACCACCCGGGGATTAGTTGCACTTTCACATATCGTATCACGGGGTTTGGATGCACCGACGAAGTTTGCACCAACTCTCAAGGTGAGAAAGGGCAATGCACGGTACCGAAGAGGCTAGCAATGATGGAAAGGTAAAAGTGCGTATAATCCATGGACTCACATTAGTCATAAAGAACTCATATACTTATTGCAAAAGTTTATTAGCCCTCGAAGCAAAGTACTACTACGCATGCCCCTAGGGGGATAGATTGGTAGAAAAAGACCATCGCTCGTCCCCGACCGCCACTCATAAGGAAGACAATCAAAGAAACACCCCATGCTTCAAATTTGCTACACAACGGTTACCATACATGCATGCTACGGGACTTGCAAACCTCAACACAAGTGTCTCTACAATCCACAACCACCCACTAGCATGACTCTAATATCACCACCTTTATATCGCAAAACTATTGCAAGGAATCAAACATATCATATTCAGCGATCTACATGTTTATGTAGGATTTTATGACTAACCATGTGAATGACCAATTCCTGTCATCTCTCTAAATTGATATAAGTGAAGCAAGAGAGTTTAATTCTTTCTACAAAAGATATGCCCACGCTCTAACAATTATAAGTGAAGCAAAAGAGCATTCTACAAATGGCGGTTTTCTATGCAAAGAGAAACAGGCAATCCAAACTTCAAAAGATATAAGTGAAGCACATGAAGCATTCTATAAAGCCATACTCAAAAGATATAAGTGAAGTGCAATGATAACTCTATAAATCAACCAAGGACTATCTCATACCAGCATGGTGCATAAAAGAAAAATGAAAACTAAATGCAAAAGACGCTCCAAGACTTGCACATAATGCATAAACGAAACGAATACGAAAACATGTCGATACTTGTTGAAGAAAGAGGGGATACCTTCCGGGGCATCCCCAAGCTTAGACGCTTGAGTATCCTTGAATATTTACTTGGGGTGCCTCGGGCATCCCCAAGCTTGAGCTCTTGCCTCTCTTCCTTTTCCTCATATCGAGACCTCCTCGTTTAGACACTTCATCCACACAAAACTTCAACAGAAAACTCGGTAAGATCCGTTAGTATAATAAAGTAAATCACCACTCTAAGTACTGTTTCAAACCAATTCATATTTGTTTTTTCATTGTGTCTACTGTAATATAACTTTTCCATGGCTTAATCCACTAACATAAATTGATAGATTCATCAAAACAAGCAAACTATGCATCAAAAACAGAAACTGTCAAAAACAGAACAGTCTGTAGCAATCTGAACATCCACCATACTTCTGGTACCCCAAAATTTCTACCAAAATTAGGAAAAACTAGCAAAGTGGCCCGCTCGATGCGTGGGCTAGAACTTTAGAATTTTAATAATGAGAAATATTATTTATTTTTTCAAGGTCAATTTGGGGCCAAATATGATGATGTTGTAAATATAAGACTTTTGATAACATAGTTTGGTCTTAGGTGTGTTTGGTTTTCTCATTTACTTACAAACATATATATATGGTATCCATTCATCATTTAAGAATGCAAAGTTATATTGTTAAGATTTTAGCCTTTTATCATGATAAGATATTATTTTATTTATCTAAAGAAAACTTAGAACCAAATGTCATAACATTTAAAAATATGATTGTTTTACCAATATATATGTATGTTCCTGTTATGCATACTGGACGTTTGCTTAGGTGAAGGGGTGACAGTTGCTCTTTGTGTGGCACTTCGAGAAAATCATTTCATCGTCGAGAGCGGTAGCCCGACTTCGGCGCGGTACTATTCCATTTGTTGTTTATGCCTGAAAGGGTCTAAAGGTGTTATCCTTCTTTGAACTACAAACTCAGACGTGGCTAATGCGTATACCCTTTTATTTTGAGTGATCTTCATCTAGTGTTAATTCATGCTTTTGATAGGTTTCTCCATTTAAGGTTGTTGATTTGCACACTATGTCAAAACTTTCATAATTCATCAGATATATAGCATCAACCTATTTTTCATGAAAATTAGTTTGTAACATTTTATAAGTGAAAATTCTGTTCATAATTAATCAATGATACCAAGTGGGAAACCTGCCAAGGCCCAAATGTGATTCATCAAACCTGAAATAATAGAAGGGCGCTGCAAGTTTGCCAAATATTTTGAAAATTTAACCGCATTCACTCAGATGGAAATTTGATGGATTCAAGGCCATCTTGCTCGGAAAAAATAGAAAAGGTATTGAGCAAAGGTTCTATGTGGGAAGTCATGGTCACATACCAAAAAGTGTGATTCTGCACCACAATGATGAAATCAGATCCGACACAGAACAAAAATTAAATGAAATGATATAATGTACCAAGTACTCCCTCAGATTCCCTAAAAGACATCTTTTTGCATATTCAGTGTTATACTTTTGGATCTTTGACTATAAATAATTTCTTGGTTAGGAACTTAACATGTTAACGACCTATCAAATAAATATATGTTACAATAAGAATTAGGTTTTACCAATATGTTAGAATAATAACTTGCTCAAAATTACATTTTTCTAAGTTGTGTTGATTTCCAGATTGGAAGCCTGAAGTTGCACATACTATTTAAATTATTATATGTGAGAGGATATCAGGATATTTAAATTATTATATTTTCAATTAAATGCCGTGTTAAAAGATTAGTTACTTTTCTTCGTCAATTAGACCCATCCTGACATGAAGCATCCCTTGTCAAGCAAAGTAAACCAAAATAGATCAAGACTAATCTATGAACTTGTGGTTTTGGTGTGGCCAAATTTGGTATTAGTTATCAGCCAAGATCTGGAGCAACAATGTTCGTCACAGCTAAAATAGCCCGGCTTGCCGAGAGCGGACGACAGGTAAGAGCAACATGGAGCCGGCTAGGCCAGTTGCATTTGTCCATCTGCTTGAGCTGCTCCTCGCAGCATCCAGTGAGTTTGCTGTCTAATATCTACTTTCCTCCATATGTGAGATTAATGATCCCAGTGAGAATTCAAAGAACGATGAAAAAGAAAACCTAACTAAGAAACTAATTGGGCGCTCATGGATTCATGCTCACTCACCCATAATCTATACCGTAGGCGTAACTAATCGAAACCTAGATCTGCATGTCTGGTTCCTCTTGTTGAATGATTATTGTTGAATATTAATTAGAAAGTTTAGGTGCTGCCAAGTTTTTAGTATTAGTTACCGCTTGGTTTCCATGACGTAAGGTTGCAAGTGAATTTCTTGTCCACAGTAAGAGAGCTACGAAAATTCGTCGTGGCCATGTGAGCTCTTGGCTGCTATACTACTGATATAAACATCTAAAATCTCCAATTAATATCTTTGACAACCTAGTGGAGAATATCTGAGCAGCCACCGGCAAATGAAATGCCAGAGTAAAAGGTTTAGCATGAGAAGGTTTGGCGCAAACCTACATGCATATATCGAGGACTTCTTTTTCAACAGGCAATGCAAACACATCATGCATGCATGCCTATATTCAGAGCATGAGCGTGGATGCACGCTTTTCGTTCCGGCTAAACGCATGCAAGTAAGTATATAGCAATCTACTCCCTCCGTTCCTAAATGTAAGTATTTCTAGAGAATCCACTCAAACTGCATACGGATGTATATAGACATAGTATAGAGTGTAGATACACTCATTTTGCTCCGTATATAGTCTACAGTGAAATCTCTAAAAAGACTTATATTTAGGAACGGAGGGAGTAGACATTTATGCATGCATGCATATATCCAGGACGGACATGCATATGTTTTTTTTCTGTTCAAGCTAATTGCATGCATGCATGTGTGCATATAGCAATGCTAGGGCTCAGCGCATGTAATTTTTTTCAACTGGATCAGCCCACGTCCTTTTTTATATAAAATGAAATCTGCGCATGTCCCTTTTTTTATTTGCTCAGAGCAAACGTTTTAAGTTCCAGCCAATTGCATCTTTTTTTAACCGATCAGTACACGTCCTATTTTTTAAAAGTGGATCAACGCACATCCTTTTTTTTCTATCTCGAATGACCGCATGTCCTAATACTATTTTATTCAATCTGGGCACGTCGTTTTTTCCTTTCCCTTTATTAGGCTGGGGGGAGCGAATCGTTTTCTCCTACTACAATGATAATGGCATTGGTTGGTAATTTACTAAACATCAATCTTATCTAATGGCCATAAAATATTAGTCTATTAAATTAACGGTTAGATGTTTCTAATTTATGTGGTAATTTCTATTTTATTTATCTTTTTTCTGGTTAACCCGTCAAATACTTTTTATATATAATAGATAAACAAGTTGTATAGCAAGGCAGTACAAAAGGAATCAGAACCAATTGACATTCCAGTTAAAAATGTAAAATTGCACACTACTGCCAAAGTTTCAGTCCTGCACCGTACAAACCAACAAGCATTGTAAACATCCTAAAGTCAAACCTTAGCACATTATTTTTATAATACAATGGAATTGTACAAGGGGATAATTAATTTTGTTGAAAAGTTTCTGTAATCAAGATTCACAAAGTTTCCGTGAGCATGAACAAAGTTCAAGGCTAGCTCCCACTTCAACAATGCTTGTCTTTCTCACTTTCACTTTCCTTTTTGAAAAGTTTTTAGGTTCCCCTCTTTATTTTTGTGTTTTCAAACTATATGAAAGCACTCAACAAAAATAAATGACTCTCTAAACTTCCGGGTTGTCTCCCTGCCAGCGCTTTCTTTAAAGCCATTAAGCTAGGCATTTAGTGCTCAAGTAATGAATCCACCCGGATCCCAAGGTATATCAAAGCCAACTTTAATTAACAATGATTTGTAATTTAGTAGTGAGTACAAAGTAACATATACCATGTAACAACGAAGTCTAACTCTCTTCCTATGCATCGGCATGTCATAAAAGAACAATTCATGCACACATAGTAAAGGCCAATGCACAGTATAAACAGTTTCTTGCAATTCTATCATATTGGAAACATAGAGAGGTGGAGATGTAGTTCCTCTCTCATAATAATTGCAAGTAGGAGCAGCAAGCACATGCATATTATATCTATCAAAATCATCATGTGCAACAGTAAAAGGCAACCCATCAATATAATCCTTACTAAGCACAAACTTCTCCGATATAGTGTAGTTGGGAGAATTCAAAAAGATAATAGGACTATCATGCGTGGGTGCAATAGCAGCAATTTCATGTTTAACATAAGGAACTATAGCAAGTTCATCTCCATAAGCATAATTCATATTGGCATCTTGGCCACAAGCATGGCAAACATCATCAAAAAGGGATATTTCAAGAGAATCAACGGGATCATAGCAATCATCCTTCGGTAAGCACGAAGGGGAATTAAACAATGTATGAGTTGAAGAGTTACTCTCATTAGAAGGTGGACACGGGTGATCAATCCTCTCTTCCTCCTTTTGTTCTTCGCTCTCCTCATCATCTTTTTCATCCAATGAGCTCACAGTTTCATCAATTTCTTCTTCCATAGCTTCCTGCAAAATATTAGTCTCTTCTTGGACAGTGGAGACTTTCTCAATAAATGCATTAATATTGTAATTGTATTCATAATTTTCATAGCAATATCTAAGTATAGCATGATTTTCAGGCCTATAAACACCATCATCATCAAAAGCTTCATACATTTCAAACAAAGATTCAATTTCATAAGCAGCCTTAAAAGCAACAAATTCTTCTATTTGTTCAACATCATAGTAATCATATATACCATTAGCATAAGAAGCTAAGGTTTCATCATCATTAAATTTGCATGAAAAGGGAAGGTGTGGAGCCTTCATCCTAGAGCAACAAATAATATCATATCTCAAGCATAGATCCCGGGAATACCACCTCAACATTTGAATTTGATCCCATAATAGTTTGCCTTTTTGTGTCAAGCGATAATCCCTAAAGTATTCACGTTGATCCAACGTGTCTCCCATAACATAATTGAATGGGGTTTTCTCAGGATTATTAAAGCAGTACATAATATCTCGAACATAACGAGCATCGAGGGTTTTAGGAGGTTCCCCATCTCCATGAGTAGCAAGTACACCTAATTTTTTGGGTATTTCATGTTCCATATCCATAACTAAAGATAGAGAACAACTTAGAACAGCAAATAAAAATTACTTAGTGATAAAGCAAACAAGCACACACGAGAATATTCACCCCACGCTATGACTCCCCGGCAACGGCTCCAGAAAAAGGTCTTGATAACCCGCAAGTATACGGGATAGTTGTAGCCTCTTTCGATAAGTAAGAGTGTCAAACCCAACGAGGAGCTAAAGGTAGAACAAATACTCTCTCAAGTCCTATCGGCCACTGATACGACTCTACGCACGCTTGACGTTTGCTTTACCTAGAACAAGTATGAAACTAGAAGTACTTTGTAGGTGTTGTTGGATAGGTTTGCAAGATAATAAAGAACATATAAATAAAAGCTAGGGGCTATTTAGATAAAGATGCAATAAAGTAAATATAGCGAGTGTGGAAAAGTGGTGGTAGGATTTGTGAAATTGTCCCTAAGCAATTGACTATGTTACTAGACCAATAATCACTATTGAAATTCTATTTGAGGGAGAGGCATAAGCTAACATACTTTCTTTACTTGGATCATATGCACTTATGATTGGAACTCTAGCAAGCATCCGCAAATACTAAAGATTCATTCAGGTAAAACCCAACCATAGCATTAAAGTATCAAGTCCCCTTTATCCCATACACAAACAACCTACTTACTCGGTGCAGTTCACACTCACGCCACCCACCATAAGCAAATCATAAACATATTGCAAACCCTACAGCAGGAATCCCTCACGCTTGTGCGACACGGAGGGCACAATAGGACAGCACCAATAATAAAACATGCAACTCAAACCAATCATAGCAATCCATCAATCACCGATAGGACAACGAAAATCTACCCAGACATCATAGGATGGCAACACATCATTGGAAAATAATATGAAGCATAAAGCACCATGTTCAAGTAGAGGGTACAACGGGTTGCGGGAAAGTGGACCGCTGGATATAGATGGGGGAAGGTGATGGAGATGTTGGTTAAGATCACGACGGTGTTGGTGAAGATCGCGGTGATGATGATGGCCCCCGGCGGCGTTCCGGCACTACCAGAAGCAAGGGGGAGAGAGCCCCCCTTCTTCTTATTCTTCCTTGACCTCCTCCCTAGATGGGAGAAGGGTTTCCCCTATGGTTCTTGGCTCCCATGGCGTGGGAGGGGCGAGAGCCCCCTCCGAGATTGGATCTATCTCTCTGTTTCTGCATTCTCACATTCTACCCCTTCACCGTTTCTTTAATATCCGGAGATCCGTAACTCCAATTGGGGTGAATATTTCGCCCAGATTTTTCTCGTAAAATTAGCTTTCTTGCGGGAAAAGAAGAGCGTCAACCGCCTTACGGGGGGCCCAGGAGAGTCCAGGGTGCGCCTGCCTCCCTGGGGCGCCCCCTATCTCCTGGCTCCCTCGGGCACCGTCTCGCATTGATTTTACTTCCCAAAAATCATAAATATTCCAAAATAATTCTCCGTCCGTGTTTATCCCGTTTGGACTCCGTTTGATATTGGGTTTCTGTGAAACAAAAACATGCAATGACGAGAACTGCACTGGGCAATCGGATCAATATGTTAGTCCCAAAAAATAGTATAAAAATTTGCCAAAAGTATATAAAAGTTGAATAATATTGGCATGGAACAATCAAAAATTATAGATACGACGGAGATGTATCACCTGGTGAAGTGATTCCCCGCACCCCCAGTCGGACCGCCGACTGGCTGGAGGTGGCGGCTGGCCGCTTCGAGGCTTGGAAGGCCTCTGCAGCTCGGGCAGGCGCCAGGCGGGCGCTGGAGTTCGTCCGAGCGTGATATCCCGGGCTGGACTTGACCCAGCTAGCCACATGGCGGCATGAGGCCAATGAGGAGCTGGAAGCGGTGCGGCCGGCTATCATCCAGCGCGCCTCAGTGGTCGTCGAGTATACCAGCACCAGCGCCTTCGTTCCCGAGCTGAACGACGACGGCGTTGCTCTGCCGGAGGAGTGGTTCGGGCTGAACCCGACGGATGGTGAAGACTCGATGGAGGAGATCGACTCCAGCGACGAGGGTGAAGAGGAGGAGCAAGAGGACGGTGGAGACACCGCACCGGATGGTGGAGCGGCCGACTAGCCTCAGCTCGACCGTGCCTCCAGCAACGAGGCATGCGCGAACACGCTGCCTGCCACTGGCGATAACCAAGCCGAGACTCGCCAGCCGGCCACTCCTCCAGCTAGCACTGCCGTCTCCACAGACTTTCCTAGCTCGCCCGTTGCGCCCTTGGCTTGAGCCGCCATGTTTATCTTTGTTTCCCTGTCTGTTAGTCTTGGAACAATATTTGTTAAATTCGCGCAGTTCCACCCACTGGGGGTGTATTCAGACTAAGTTGAATGCCGGCCCTTCGAAAGCCTTTTGTGTAAATATAATCTTGCATGTGTTTGACTTCCGACTGTTCTTGCTTTTCATCTTTTTCGGCTGTTTCCTTTGCCGCCCTCCCTTGGTCGCCACCTTCCCAGCCGGACAGCTCCTCTGCAGTCTGTGGCTGGGAAAGTAATTGGTTGTGTGGGAGGGCAAGTACTTTAGCTTTCTTAGATTGTAGCAAGGTGAGTGGGAAGCCGGCCAGCCGGCTGTTTAACAGTCGGTCGGCGGGATGGGGAGCCGGCTTGTGTTATGTAAGCCCATTGGTCCTTAGCCATTTTTCGTGTGGGCATCTTTTCCTGCCTTTAGCTCTTGCCAGTCAAACAGTCGATTCTGCAAGCTGCGACTTCTGGCAAGAGAGGCTTAGGTGCTGACACACTACTTGTCTGACTACAGGTGGTACTTAACATAATTCAAGGCGGCAATTCCCCGGGCCGACTGGTCGAACTCCGTACCGGACAGAAGGACAAATGTAGTGACACATTCATAGGCATGAAGTCCCCGAGTGCTCCTCGGGGGCCCGATGTCTTGTACTTAATACAAAAGATAGCGTGGTACATACTGCATTTAACTGTAAAATCTTCGAAGGAGATTGTCGTTCCATGGTCGTTACGACTCCTTGCCGGAATCATCTCTCTTGCGTGCCTTGGGCTTCTGTGCGTCGATTGGGTAGTAGGAGTCGTTGCCCAAGGCCTTGTTGATGACGTAGGGGCCTTCCCAAGGGCCGAGAGCTTGTGCTGGCCGGCTGTTCGCTGGATCAGCTGGAGCACAAGACGCTGTCGGTGTCAAAACCGGCGGATCTCGGGTAGGGGGTCCCGAACTGTGCGTCTAGGCGGATGGTAACAAGAGATGAGGGACACAATGTTTTTACCCAGGTTCGGGCCCTCTCGATGGAGGTAAAACCCTATGTCCTGCTTGATTAATATTGATGATATGGGTAGTACAAGAGTAGATCTACCACGAGATCAAGGAGGCTAAACCCTAGAAGCTAGCCTATGGTATGATTGTTGAGATGTATGTTGTCCTACGGACTAAAGCCCTCCAGTTTATATAGACACCGGAGAGGGATAGGGTTACACAGAGTCGGTTACAATGGTAGGAGATCTACATATCCGTGTTGCCAAGCTTGCCTTCCACGCCAAGGAAAGTACCATCCGGACACGAGCCGGAGTCTTCAATCTTCTATCTTCGTAGTCTAGGAGTCCGGCGGATATTGATAGTCCGGCTATCCGTACACCCCCTAGTCCAGGACTCCCTCAGTAGCCCCTGAACCGGTCTTCAATGACGATAAGTCCGGCGTGCATAATGTTCGGCATTGCAATGCGGGTTCCTCCCTTGAATAATCCGGAGAAGATAATGAACACCAGGATAGTGTCCGGCTCTGCAAAATAAATTCCACATTCCACCATAGAGAGAATAAAATGTACACTTAGCTCAATCTGCTGACGTATTATGCGGCGTGTCACCACACCGCAACCAAGCCCTTGTTTGAATTACCATACCACCTCATCACGTTTAGCGGCGGTTTCCTTGGCACGCCCCGTCAAGCGAGATCGTGTTCCCCTTATTCAGGATTCTCATCAATACGCGTGGGTAACCCAACCGCGCCATTGATGGTGGCGCTTGGGAGATAAGCGAGTTTTACCAGGCGGTGGGGGCGACAGTTTTGTCGCCTTTATATAAGGGATAAGGATTTACCTTCTCACCTCGCCTTCTTCCTCCTTTGCTTATCCTTCCTGCGAACTCAAGCTCCAACGCCCAAGGTCGCGCATTCGCCGACCTTCTCCGAATATGTCCGGAGCAGGAGGTAAATGGTTAGCCTCCACCGCCAAGGAGGAGGACATCACCAAGCTGCGCGACGCCGGATATCTTTCCAGCGATATTGCGCATCGGCTGCCCGACGAGGGGCAGCTCATCCCTACCCCAGGGCCTCATGAGAGGGTCGTCTTCCTCCCCCACTTCCTCCGCGGACTGGGCTTTCCGCTCCATCCATTTGTCCGGGGGCTCATGTTTTACTACGGCCTGGATTTCTACGATCTTGCGCTGAACTTCGTCCTCAACATCTCGGCGTTTATCGTCGTGTGCGAGGCCTTCCTCTGCATCCAGCCCCACTTCGGCCTGTGGCTCAAGACCTTCAACGTCAAGCCGAAGGTTGTGAAGGGCACGCAAGCGGAATGCGGAGGCGCCATGTTGGGCAAATTGCCCAACGTCCCTTGGCTAGAAGGGACCTTCGTGGATTCCGCAAAGGGTGGCAATCGGGTGGTTCTATATCACCGAGCCGCAAGCCCACATGGGCGGCGGCCCCGAGTTTAGATCTGGAATCCCCACGCAGCTCACCTCCTCGAAGAGAAGGGCTTGCAGATGGGGCAGTCCGGTGGAGGTGACGGACTCGAGCCCGCATCAAGAAGATGGTGAGCAATAGGCTTCGCTCGTCGGCGTGGTCCAAGTCATGCTCCTCCGCGGATTCTCCCATGCCGAGAACGGGCATTCAATTTGTGGGAGTTCAATCCGGAATAGCACCAGACGCTAAGCGGGCTCTTCGATACAACACACGAAGGTGCCTGGAGGGTGCTGTTCAAGGGCGCCGAAGCCCCCGCATCCGTGACCGAAGACCGCGGATTCAGCTTGCAGTCTCCGACTGACGAGGTAAGTGATTCAACCCCATTACGGGACACTTGTGGTAGTTAGATTGACTCTAGTGAGGTTTTAATCTGCCTCTTCCTTTGACAGGAATGGATGGAGAAGGCCAAGCTTCTCATCAGCCCGACTCCCATGCCAGAAGACCCAGTGGACGCCCGCTTAGCGGGGCTGCTGGTTCCGGCACCGCACGCGGTGCCGGAGAAGAAGGCCAAGAAGGTGGCCGCGGGGACTCGAAAGAGTTCCCGTAATCAGGCGTCTGACGACGACGAGGACTCCTCCCCTGAAGACGAGGAGGAGGAGTACTCTCTCCCGGAGGAGGGAGAGAAGAAGAGGAAGGCCTCCCCAATCGGGGCGGCCGAAGGGTCCAAGAGGGGGAGAACTATCCCCCCGGACAGTTTCGCCAACATCAGCGTTGGCGAGGATGAGTGGCCTCCAAGGGCCAGGCGTCCGGCCGGATCGTAAGTATTCGGATCATTTATATGCCGTACCTTTCATGTCACGTAGTATCCTTCTAACGCCGCATTCTGTCCGTAGTCCGGCCAAGGATGATCTTCCCGACTCGATGAGCGGGTCGTTGGCCTCGTCGGAAGTAAATTCCGTCCCGACCGCCTCTGCCCCACGCGCCGACGAGGACGCCGAGGTGGGATCCCAAGAGGGACCCATCGGAGGAGGCTCGAGGCGCCGTCGAGCGACCTCCGGACTTTGTGCCGGACTCTACATCGGAACCCGCAGTGGTTCCAGAGTCCGCAAGCGCCCCTTCAAAGAAGGGCAAGACCGAGACGCCGCGCCTCCGTCCCAACCGGGCGCGGATAACCTATTGGAGGCGCTTAAAGGCACTTCCATCGAGGAAGAACACCGCACCATCATGGGTGCGGTGATTGAGAAGGTTCAACTTGCCAAGCGCGGGCTGACCAAAGCCTGCAGCAGCTTTCTAACAGGCTTTGAGGTAAGAAGTTAAAATTACGTGATGTAATACCGCATAGACAAGAGCCCACGATGCTTAGTTCGTGTTCGGAAAGAAAAGCGGACTAAGGATCTAACAAGATATACGTGAGGTTGCTAAAAATATGTCAATATGGGTTTGCAGGCTGCGCTGCTGACCTCTGCCGCATTAACGGCGGAGGTCGAGGTGCTGAAGAAGAACCTCGAGTGGTCCGAGCAAGAGCTCGGCCATGCGAAGAAGCAGCTCGAGGAAAAAGAAGGTGAGTAACACCTATTTTAATAAGTACCTCACAGAAAAGGATTTTGGTTGCAAATAAAATTAACAAGGATAATATGTGTATTGCAGGGGCCACTAACGAGGTGGCAGCCCTGAAGGATGCCGTGTCCGCGGCCGAACGCAATGCGGCCACGGAACGGGCTGAGCGAGAAAAGCAAGAGGCCCAGGTGGCGGAAGTTCGGCAAGAGCTCCAGGCTCTCATGGAAAAGCATGAGAGTTTGGAGCGTGACTCCAAGACTCGAGAGTCCGAGCTTGCCTCGGCTCTCGAAGTGCCAAGTCCGCAAAGGCCGAGGCCCGTAAGGCCCTTCAGGAGGTTGAGGACATGAAGAAGATAGCGGCGGGTAAGGCATTTTTCATGCAAAGTAGGCATGTTAATGTGAATTACCTGATACTTACCCGCATTCGGAGCTCTCTAGGGGCGTTTGCAGATCTGCCGTGTAGTGCGTCTGATGCCGCCGCATTCTATTGTGGCGAGGAGGGGAGCTCGACAGAGAAGGTCTTCTAGTCTCAGTACGCTGAGGCCGGCCATCCAGTGCCCCCAAGCGACCAGCTGAAGCAGCTGGTCGAACTCCTCAAGGTAGCTGAGGAGGCCATGAAGGGCCTCATAGTCCGGCTATGGCACGACAGGCCGTGCTCGAAGCTACTTTGGCCTCGTCTTGGCGCGGCTGGCGGATGCATGCCCAAGGCTGGATGTAGTCAGCGCTCGCTTTGTATTGAAGGCGCTCGTCGGGCCCTTGCCCGCATAAAGGTGCAATGGGCAACCTGGATGCGAGAAGCTTCTCACGGACCCACCGCCGCGGACAAGGAGCATCGCACGCCGGGCGGTATTATAAAGTTGTCTGAAGGGAGCTGCGATATTGCAGATGAGTGCTCCGGAATGTAATTTTGAGTGAACTTCATTGTGTGTTTATCCTATCGCTATAAACTTCGTTTATATGCGCCATGAGCAACAACTTTTTAATTTAAAATATTACCTTCATGCGGCCGTTTTGTGAAATCGAGAGATGGCAAGTCGTTGGCTTGACCCCCAAGCGACTAGTCTTTGGGGTGTTCGGTGATAAACATGAGCGCTCTTGTTCCCATTTTGGGTCCATCTAGGAGGCACTCAACACGACGAACAAGGCAACCAGACTTATAATGCTTGAACACTCTCACTTAGCCATAGAATTCTACAATTTTAAATTTCGTGAAGCCCCGGTATTCGAAGACCGAATCCGGGCGCTATCCACGCCTTCGCTCGGACATCATCCGAACTTCGCTCGAAGCAGCATGAGTCTTTAAGGACCGAAAGAACCTCTCGAACAGCGACCAGTCTCTCGCCTTATCATGCCGGTCGGTTTAGCTTTCTCATCGAGGCGTTAACCGGCTCAACCGGGCGCAATCGCGATGGTTCTCCTGTGCTACCTTAGCCGACGGAACGGGCGTAAGGCACCAAAACATGGGAGCCGGCAAACCCAACTATTGACCCAAGACATGATTCGAGCCGATTCATATAATGCTATAAGTTCGGGGTGCCGCACTTGTGAAAGTGTTCGGACTTAATCACACCATAATGTGGGGAATAGAAGCCCCTGGCGTATTCGGCCGTACCAAAATATACGGGTGCAAGATGTCATATAATGATCATATATATAAAAGATAATGCATTTGCAAAAAAGAGGTGCTGCATTATTTATGAAAGAAAGTCTGCTAGTAGACCGGACTGATACAAATAGTCACGGTAAGCAAGGGATTTGGACTAAATAAACATGTCCCCTCCGAGGATGAGCTGCAGACTTGGTGTATATAATTGAATGTAATGCTCATAATTGAGACCACACAGGTGTTACGCCGCCTTCTTTAGTCCCCTCGATCGTTGTATCATGAGTTGACAAGTTAAGCCATCGGACGGGGCTTACAGTTAACAGAGTCCTGTGTACATAAAAGAAGAAAATATAAAATAAAAAGAAGGGGGCACTCGTGTGAGCCCCCGGTGTGGTCGAGCCGCCTTGTAGGTCCATTGTGATCGTGCCCTTTCCTGTGCCCATGGTATCTTCAAAGCGTAATGATGTGCGCGAGTGTTATTCTTGCGATCATGCGCGGCGAGGGCTGGGGCCGCCTTGCTATCGTGCTCCGTTGGCGCCAGTGGTCTTGGTTGGCATTGCTCGGTAGCGCTTTCTTTGTATCCGCTTTCTAACCGCGGACTTGAGAATTCCACGAGAAGGTTGCTCAGTATTGCATCGCGAGAGCCGTTGTATGTTCCTCCGTGCGGAGGGAGCGTTCCGTATTTCCATTGACCGTGATGACTCCACGAGGGCCCGCATCTTGAGCTTTAGGTATGCATAATGCGGCACGCGTTGAATTTTGCAAGCGCGTTCGTCCGAAAGCGAGCATGATAGCCGCTTCTGAACGAGACTATATCGAAGATTAACTCTTCGCCGGAATTATCCGGGACCAAGACCACTTCGGTGTGGATCGAGCACATGCGATTGGCCTCCACTCTGGAATGACACCTTTAAAGGTTGTCTTTGTAGGTTTAATCCTTGATGGGTCTATGCCCATTTTGCGCACTGTATCCTGATAAAGCAGGTTCAGGCTGCTACCGCCGTCCATTAGGACTCTTGTGAGGTGAAATCCATCGACGATTGGGTCTAAAACCAATGTGGCGAATCCTCCATGGCGTATGCCGGTCGGATGGTCTCTTGATCGAAAGTGATCGGACGGAGGACCATGGATTGAACTTTAGGGCGATGGCTCCATCGCATAGGCGTCCGTGGTCGCGCTTCCTCTCCCTCTTGGGTATATGGGTCGCATATATCATATTCACCGTCCGCACTTGTGGGGAAACCCTTCATCCTCTATTGTTCGTGGCGGGTCTCTTCCTCGTCATTGCTATTTAGCCCCTTGTCATTGTTTTCGACAATTAACTTGCCACCGCTTGAACACCCAACAATCTCTATTGGTGTGATTAGCTGGCTTTTGAATGCCATGTATCCGGCATAAGCGGTCGAGTATTCGGTCCAAATTGACGGACCCGGAGTGGTTCTTTTAAATGGCTTCTTCCACGACGGGTTTGGAGCCTCGAATCCGGCATTGACCGCCAGATCCTCCTTATCGTCGCCGTTAATCACGGCGCTTGTTTTTGATTCGGCATGACCTGCCGTTGTTGTCCTTAGTATCCGGACTGCCAGAATTTTTACGGAGATTGTTGCTGCGAGCTAGCCAGCTGTCCTCTCCCACACAAAAGCGGGTCATTAACGATGTGAGGGCTGCCATGGATTTCGGCTTTTCCTGCCCCAGGTGCCGGGCTAGCCATTCGTCCCGGATGTTATGTTTGAAGGCTGCGAGGGCCTCTGCATCCGGACAGTCGATGATTTGGTTTTTCTTCGTCAAGAACCGTGTCCAGAATTGTCTGGCCGATTCGTCTGGCTGCTGTATAATGTGGCTTAGGTCATCGGCGTCTGGTGGTCGCACGTATGTGCCTTGGAAGTTATCAAGGAACGTGGCCTCCAGGTTTTCCCAACACCCAATTGACTCTGCGGGCAAGCTGTTAAGCCAATGCCGAGCTGGTCCTTTAAGCTTGAGTGGTAGGTACTTGATGGCGTGGAGATCATCGCCGCGGGCCATATGGATGTGGAGAAGGTAGTCTTCGATCCACACCGCGGGGTCTGTTGTGCCATCGTAAGATTCGATGTTCTGAGTTTAAACCCTTGAGGATCGATGATCCATTACTTCGTCGATGAAGCATAACGGGTGTCGGCGCCCTGTATTGGCGATATCGCGGCGCAGCTCGAGGGCGCCGCTGCTGTGTTCGGCCCGGCGGTTATTGTATCCGGCACGACGGTATTAAATGCGTGGGTCGTGGGGCCCACGTGATCATAGATGGATCTGGATTGCCTTGCTTTGTCCTCAATATGTCTCGCAAGTCCGGCGTGTTCCCTCTTGGCCGTACTTTTGGAGCGATGCGGGTGCGGTCTTGGCTGGGGCCTGGATGCCTCTCATCACGACCATGGGGTGGTCGGTCGACCATATTGTCTTGCTGGTCTTTGGAGGTATGTATGCTTCCTCCTCTAATCGGGGAGCAGCTTGCGTCTTAGGTAACTTTTGGAGGGGCGTTCGAGTTTATACTCTTTGTCGCGAGGACCTCGGTCCATCGATCGGCCAGCAGGTCCTGATCAGCTTGAAGTTGTTGCTGTTTTTTCTTTAGGCTGTTTCTTTGTGGCGATAAGCTGCGCTTGAAGCGCTCTTGTTCGACGGGATCCTCGGGTACAACGAATTCGTCATCGTTGAGGCTTGCTTCGTCTTGGGAGGAGGCATATAGTTATCATCCTCAACCCCTTAAATCGCCGCCCTCTCGTGGGGGCTTGCTACCATCCTCTGCTTGCGAGTCTTCTTTGGAGGGGATTGTCTTCAGCGCTCTCTGGAGTGTTATTGTCTCTGTGCGGAATCTCCATTGTTCTTTGTGGCGGGATTTAGGCGGCGCCCGTGACCTTGGCGCTTGGGCTGCTTCTTTAAAGAGTCCGCCTCCGCTGCTTCTTTGCCATCCCTTCTTTTGGGTATCCACCATATATCGTCATATGACGAGGTGGCCTTCGATTGCCTGTGGCGGCTGGTTCTGATAAATCTCGGCATCGTGCGTCCATAGCGTCGATGTCGCCGGAGTCGAAGTCTAGCATGTCGGTTTAATCGTCGACGATGGCTACAAAGTGGGTGGTGGGTGGGCTCTGAATTTCTTAGTCGTCCATACCCCAACCGTCACAGCCATAGTCCGGCGAGACTCTCTGATAGCGAGAGATGCTTTAGTGAATTCAGGATATCGCCAAAAGCGAGTGTTGGAAGATGTCCGCGCGGTGAATTCCATAACGGCGCCCAATCGGACAGATTGGTAGGGGCGCGGGAGGTTGGTCCGCGAGAGTCGGCGCCTCGGAATCACGAGTTTAAGAGGGACAAGGTCGTGTTCGGCTCCATCGCCGTGGATGTTGAAGCCCCCGGGGCGGCATCTATCCACCGACCCTTGATCTGGGCGATCGGCTCCGAGCTAATGGCCAAAGCGGATCCGAGTGCGGCCACCAAGGCACTGTCCGACGGCAGAGCTAGATCGTGCCCATCGTCCAAAGTCTGGTAGCGCTTGGGTTGTGGCCGAGTCCGTCGAAGATCAAGTCTCCGCGATCATCGGCCGTGAAGCTTAGGCTTCAAATCGACTGACGGCGGGCGTAGCTTCGATCTACTCGGATGGCCAAGTGAATTGGCCCGCAGATGCAAAACCGCCGAATCTGAAGATCTGTCAGGGAGAAAAGTCTCACCTGGACAGCTTTGCTGGTTGAAGATGCCATCAAGCCTATCGGTGGCGACACGGAGGAACTCTCAATGAAAGCACCAATGTCGGTGTCAAAACCGGCGGATCTCGGGTAGGGGTCCCGAACTGTGCGTCTAGGCGGATGGTAACAAGAGGCGAGGACACAATGTTTTTACCTGTGTTGGGCCCTCTCGATGGAGGTAAAACCCTACGTCATGCTTGATTAATATTGATGATATGGGTAGTACAAGAGTAGATCTACCACGAGATCAAGGAGGCTAAACCCTAGAAGCTAGCCTATGGTATGATTGTTGAGATGTATGTTATCCTACGGACTAAAGCCCTCCAGTTTATATAGACACCGGAGAGGGCTAGGGTTACACAGAGTCGGTTACAATGGTAGGAGATCTACATATCCGTGTTGCCAAGCATGCCTTCCATGCCAAGGAAAGTACCATCCGGACACGAGCCGGAGTCTTCAATCTTCTATCTTCGTAGTCTGGGAGTCCGGCGGATATTGATAGTCCGGCTATCCGGACACCCCATAGTCCAGGACTCCCTCAATCGCCCTCTTGGAAGGATCTCGGCTTGACCTTCCGGTTGTGGTAACGGCGCAAACCCTGCAGGTAGATGGCGGACCGGCTGAGTGCTAACAGCCGTCCCTCTTCCAGCAAGTCAACGCCGTCTTCTCGTGCTTCATTTGCCTCCGCTTCCGTGTACATGGTGACTCGAGGTGAGTCAAACTCGATGTTAATTGGGATGACAGCCTCGGCACCATATACAAGGAAGAAAGGAGTGAAGCCGGTTGACTTGTTCGGGATGGTATGCAAGCTCCAGAGGATGGCCGGCAGCTCCTCGAGCCAGCAGCCGACCAAGCGCTCCAGTGGTACGACCAGTCGGGGCTTGATGCCGGACAGGATGAGGTCGTTTGCTCGCTCGACTTGGCTGTTTGAGTGCGGATGGGCAACGGATGCTAAGTCCAGTCGGATGCCTGTGTCGTGCAGAAATGTGCCAATGCTCTTTTGGCAAAATTCGTGCCGTTGTCGGTGATGATGCTGTGTGGTATGCCATACCGGGTGGTGATGTCTGTGATGAATGTCACAACAGTCGGCCCATTCAACTTCTTGATTGGCCTCGCTTCAATCCACTTGGTGAACTTGTCTACGGCGACAAGCAGGTGTGTCATGCCGCCGCGTGCTGTCTTGAATGGGCCCACCATATCTAGCCCCCAGACGGCAAAAGGCCAGGTGAGGGGGATGGTCTTGAGTGCACAAGCCGGCAGGTGTTGCTTGGAGCTGAAAACTTGGCACCCTTTGCAGTGTTTGACCAATTCTTTGGCGTCTTCCAGAGCAGTCGACCAGAAGAACCCATGGCGGAAAGCTTTGGCAACGAGTGATCTTGAGGTCGCGTGGTGGCCGCACTCGCCTTGGTGGATGTCCTTGAGAATTGCAATGCCCTTCTCTGGCTCGACGCAGCGCTGGAAGACTCTAGTGAGACTGCGCCTAACGAGTTCTCTGTTCACTATCGTGTATGCTCCAGCTCGACGTTGAACTTGTCTTGCCGAGATCTCGTCAGTCGGCAACTCTC
The DNA here is from genome assembly GCA_021437245.1 of Aegilops speltoides. Taxonomy (NCBI): domain Eukaryota; kingdom Viridiplantae; phylum Streptophyta; class Magnoliopsida; order Poales; family Poaceae; genus Aegilops; species Aegilops speltoides. Next base: position 402,292,980 of record CM038147.1, read on the forward strand.
TGTTCACCAGAAAGTTGAGGATGGGCTGGGCCCATGATGGAGCCGCGACTTCTTCTATTGCCAACACGGTACTGCGACCAAGGCGGATGGGTTGGGTGGTGAAGAGTTGTAATCGGCCACTGCCTGCTGTGTCGTCATAGTCCCCGGGCCGACTACTGCAGTCCCCGAGCCGGGTGCGACTACAGCAGTCCCCGAGCCACCTGCTGAAGTCCCCGAGCCGCCTGCTGGGTTCCCCAAGTCAGATCCGACTGCATCAGGGTCAGGTGGTACAAAGATGGATTCTGATTCTGGAGATGGCTTGACAGACGGCTTGAGGAGGCGTTGGAGGGAGACGCCGGTTGGTATAGCTTGCCGGGTGGAGCCGATTCATGCCAGGGCATCTGCTTGCTCGTTGTCGGCCCGTGGCACGTGGAGAAACTCGCACCCTTCAAAGTATCCACTGAGTTGCTGAACGAGGAAGCGGTAGCTCGCCATGTTTGCGTCCTTGGCGTCCCAATCGCCAGATGATTGTTGGATCACCAAGTCCAAGTCACCATAGCACAAGATCCAGTGGATGCCGAGTTCTTTGGCTAGCCGGAGCCCATGTATGAGCGCCTCGTACTCGGCCACGTTGTTGGAGGCGGCAAAGTGAATTTGCAATGTGTATCTGAGCTTGTCACCCTTGGGAGAGGTGAGGACGATGCCGACTCCCAAGCCGGTAAGCATCTTGGATCCGTCAAAGTGCATCCGCCAATGAGTGGAGCCGGTTGCTGGCGGAAGGTACTGGGTTTCGGCCCAGTCGATAAGGAAGTCGGCCAGCACTTGGGACTTGATGGTGGTGCGAGGCTGGTAGAAGATGGTGCAGCGCAATGGCCCACTTGGCCACCCGGTCAGATGCATCCCGACTGCCTATGATCTAGGCAAGCGGGGCAGTGCAAACGACCCTGATGGGGTGCCCTTGAAAGTAGGGCTTGAGCTTCTTGGCGGCAAAGTACACGCCATAGCACATCTTCTGGTAGTGGGGGTAATTCTGCTTTGAGGTTGACAATACTTTGCTCAAGTAATACACCGGCCTCTGGACCAGCTGAGATCGGCCTTCTTCTAGGCGCTGAACCACGATGACAGTGCTGACCACCCGGCTGGTTGCGGCAATATAAAGGAGCATGGGCTCTTTTTCAGTCGGTGCCGCCAGCATAGGCGACGTGGCCAACATCTTCTTCAACTTGTGAAAAGCTTCGTCCGCCTGATCATTCCACTCGAAGTGAGTGGATTTCCTCATGAACTGGTACATGGGGAGAGCCTTCTCCCCTAGCCGACTGATGAAGCGGTTAAGGGAAGCCAGGCACCCGGTGAACTTTTGGACATCTCGAAGCCGGGTAGGAATCTCCATCCTCTCTATGGCCTTGATCTTCACTGGGTTGCACTCAATGCTGCGTTCAGAGACCAGGAAGCCTAGGAGCTGGTCGGCTGGTACTCTGAACACGCATTTCTCAGGGTTGAGCTTGATCTGAAATCAGTGCAAGTTGTCAAATGTTTCTTTGAGATCTTCCAACAGGGTGTCGCGCTTCTCCGTCTTCACCACAATATCGTCCACGTAGACGTGGGCATTTCTGTCGTGTTGTTTGAGGAGGCATTTCTGCATGCAACGCTGAAAAGTGGCACCGGCATTTCTCAAGCCAAATGTCATAGTCAGGTAGCAGAAAGCTTCGAATGGTGTGATGAAGGCGGTCTTCAGGCGGTCGGCTGGATCCAACTTGATCTGATGGTAACCTGAGTAGGCATCCAAGAAACTCAACAGCTCGCATCTGGCTGTGGAGTCTATCACTTGATCAATCTGGGGCAAAGCAAACGGATTTTTGGGGCAAGCTTTGTTGAGGCTGGTATAATCTATACACATGCGCCATTTCTTGTTCTTTTTCAACACAAGGACCGGGTTGGCAAGCCATTCCGGAAAGAACACCTCCATAATGAAGCCGACTGCTAGAAGCCGGGCTATCTCTTCACCAACAATTCTTGTTTTCTCCTCCAACAGTCGGCGGAGGAGCTGCTTGACTGGTTTTGCATCTGCTCGGACATGTAGCTTGTGCTCGGCGAAATCCGTTGGAACACCCGGCATGTCCTTGGGGGGCCGTGCAAAGATATCCCGATTTTCACGGAGGAAATCGACAAGCTCGCTTTCCTATTTGTTATCCAGGTTCTCTCCTAGAACAGCAAACCTCTTCGGGTGCTCTAGGTCCAGAGGTATCTTCTTTGTTTCCTTGGGCGGTTGGAAAGAGCCCTGAGCTTCCGACTCCTTGGGGTCAGGCGATAGGTCCGGCTGCTTGCCGGCCATGGCCACAACCCGGTTAAGGATCTTCTTCTCAGCAGCAATCATGAGGGACTCGGCCAGCTGACTGCTGGCTGTAGCACAAGCAGAGGATTTCTTGTAGTCTCCGACTATGGTGATGATGCCCTTGGAGTTCCACATCTTCATCTTGAGGTAAGCATAGTCAAGGTAGTCAGAGTCGGGATTCGGAGTCGGATCGATTTTCCTCAGACAGAATAGAGTCGTAAGATCGAGTCGTGGAATCGAGGATTCTACTACATTGACTCAAATAAGATATTTTGTATGCACACAACTAATTTATATGGGTTCTATAGAGTTTTGACACTAAATATGGAGCAAAGAACGTACACATCAATGCTAGTTGTATTCCACTTCTTTTTATGGCTAACCTACCATCTAGCTCGCATGTATGGAACATATATGAGAGGGAAATATATAGAACATTTAAACCTTCAACGCACGAAATTTACTTAGGTTCTTTTTGTAGTGCGTGAATAGTCGATCACTTGTCTATTTGAGATGCAGTGCTAAACCTTGAAGGTCTTCCTCTCCTTCTCCGATCAATCTTGAAGCATCCTCCTTTTCATGCCAATTCCATCGTTGACAAGCTGATCCTCAATTTTGATCTAGGGTTTACGAGCTAGATCAAAGGTGTCGTGGTTGAGCATTTGGGCTTGGGAGGAATAAAGGTAAATGAGGTATATGAAAAGGGGTTTGGATGATTGCATACTATTCTGCTACAACTAAACAAACGGTCTAGATAAATTAGTAGAATCGGACATAGTCCATAGCATAGTCGGGATTGTATAGTTTTGTATGGGATTCTATGATTTGGATCGCGACTCAACATGGATTCTACCTGATCCGGATTCATAGTGGGATTTGGATCGACGTGCTTCTGTAGGGTCGTGAAGTCGTAGGATTCTAGCAGTCGAGTCGGGATTCTGACTACCTTGCATAGTGGGGTACAACCATGAACTTGGCCAAGGCAGGTCGTCCAAGTAAAGTGTGGTAAGGGCTCTCTAGATCCACCACTTCAAACCAGACTGCTTCACGGCGGAAGTGATCCTTATCTCCGAAGAGGACATCTGTCTTGATCTTGCCGATTGGTGAGCATGACAGGCCGGGTACAATGCCATGGAACACAGTCCGACTGGGCAAAAGTTGCTTCGTCTTGTTGTTCAGCTTCTCCATGGTGTCACGGTACAGGATGTTGATGTTGCTCCCATCGTCAATTAGAACTCGATAGAAACGAGCAGCTCGCCTTTCCGTTGCGAAGGTAGCATCCAACACCAACGCATAAGAGCCTAGAGATGGCATCACCTCTGGGTGATCAGCCCGGCTCCAGCTGATAGGCTTTTCAGACCAATGCATAAACTCTGGATCTTTGGAGGCAACTGCATTGACTTCTTGGTGCTGTCGGCGCCGGCTGCACCTGTCCTCAGCTTGGCTCGTGAAGACGATGTAGGCTGCATGCTTGTCAGGGAACTCGTCTTGAATGGCTCCGACTGCTGGGTGTGTGGCCGGCTGCTGAGGAACCGGAGGTGGCTAGCCAGCAGGCGGAGGGGGCAACAGTCCTTCGCCCTTGGAGATTCGTGTGAGCCAATGACATCTTCGGGTTATGTGGTTGGACGGCTTCGCGTTGTTGTGGAATTTGCAGGGGGCATTAAGGGTTTGCTCGTAGGAGAAAGCCGGCTGCCAAGCCGGCCTGCCGCCCTTCGGTCGCTTGGGCATGGGCTGCCGTTCAGGCTGCTCATCTTCGACCGTGGCCACCTGCCGACTGGTGGAAGGCGGCATAGGAGCCTTGCGCTTGTTTTCGTTCTGGTGCGGACGTTGATTGGAGTCGCCAGCCGGCATTTTTGGAGCCGAAGGAAGCACCTTTCCAGAGGCGTCCACTCGCATCAAGGAGTCGGTCGTGGCGTACTTGTCTGCTATGATCAGCAGCTCATTGAGTGTAGCCGGCTCGTCGCAGAGAAGTCGGTGCTTGAGGAGGGTGCCCTCTCGGCACCCGCCAGTGAAGTAATCTATTTCTTGCACCTCGTGCACGCCCTTGCAAGAGTTGCGCAGCTCGGCCCAACGCGTGAGGTAGTCGCGAGTCGATTCGTTGGGCCTTGGATGCACAAGGAGAGCTGGCGGTGCTTGGGAGGTCGCTTGTACGTGCTGGTGAAGTTGCGAATGAAGACTTCCGTGAAGTCTAGCCAGCTGTTGACGCTGTAGGGCTTGAGGCTGTTCAGCTAGGTGCGTGTCGTGCCTTGAAGCATGATAGGGACGTACTTCACGGCAACGCGCCTATTGTCGTTTGCTATGCTGACTGTAGTGGAGTAGTCTATCAATCAGTCTTCTGGCTTCACCGAGCCGTTGTATTTTGGTGTGTCTCTTGGGGGTGAGAGCCCCTTTGGGAAGGGTTCGTCACGGATGCGGGGGCCAAAACAAGGCGGGCCGAGATCGTCTTCTTCTTCCAGCGCCAGGGATCACGCCAGGCGGTCGATCCGATGGCGGGCGTCGTCCTCGCTGATTCCTTTGCGGTGGCCCAGTCGGCCGCTGAGCGTCAGACGCGTGACAGGCGGCGGGGTGGGATATCTTTCCCCGTGAGGCGGAGGAGGGGGCTGGTTGCTGCGTCGCTCCATGGCTCGGGGGCGGCCTTCTATGTCACGCTTGATGGTGAGGTGAGTCCGACTGCAGCTAGCAGTCAGCTCCTTGTCTTTTCGCGCGCGGGCGCCGCCTGCAATCGGCATCCGGGATGTCGCGCTGTGCTCTCGGCGTGGGGGAGGACTTTCAGCATGGGCGTCGGCTTCGTGCCGCTCTGTGGTCGCGTCGATCAGCTGCTGGACGCGTCTAGTCATGCAGTGAAGCTCGTCGCCCTCCAGCCTGTCCAGCTCGTCTACGGCCGCTTGGGCGGCGCGCAGGTTCTCGAGTGGCGTGGCGTAGACTGGGCGGTCAGCACCCAGCATGCTGGCGATGGCCGCGCCGCGCTTCTTGATGGCGCCAATCCGGCTGGGTCCGCCAGCAGGCGGCGTGCAAGAGGCGGCACGATCGACCTCTCGCTGGTAAGCTTCGGTGAGGCGTCTCATGGAAGCTATCTTCTTGCCGTTCTTGATGAGGGCAAGGCGGCGGGCCTCTAGCATGTCGGCGTCAGCGTCAGCCGGGATGGGGGCGGACAGGTCATGCAGCGCCATCTGCAAGGTGTCGTGGACATTTCCACCGAAGGCGGCGCCATTGTCGCTGTCAAAACCGGTGGATCTCGGGTAGGGGGTCCCGATCTGTGCGTCTTAGGCTGATGGTAACAGGAAGCAAGGGACACAATGTTTACCTAGGTTCGGGCCCTCTCGATGGAGGTAAAACCCTACTTCCTGCTTGATTAATATTGATGATATGGGTAATACAAGAGTAGATCTACCACGAGATCGTAGAGGCTAAACCCTAAAAGCTAGCCTATGATGATTATGACTGTAATTGTGATCGGCCTTCTAAGGACCAACCTCTCCGGTTTATATAGACACCGGAGAGGGCTAGGGTTTACATGGAGTCGGTTACAAGGAAAGAAATATAATATCCGGATTGCCAAGCTTGTTGAGGGAGTCCTGTACTAGGGGGTGTCCGGACAGCCGGACTATCATCGTCAGCCAGACTCCAAGACTATGAAGATACAAGATTGAAGACTTCGTCCCGTGTCCGGATGGGACTTTCCTTGGCGTGGAAGGCAGGCTTGGCGATACGGATATGTAGATCTCCTACCATTGTAACCGACTCTGTAACCTAGCCCTCTCCGTGTCTATATAAACCGGAGGGTTTTAGTCCCAGTGGGGCGAACAACCATTACAACAATCATACCATAGGCTAGCTTCTAGGGTTTAGCCTCCTTGATCTCGTGGTAGATCTACTCTTGTACTACCCATATCATCAATATCAATCAAGCGGAGTAGGGTTTTACCTCCATCGAGAGGGCCCAACCAAAAACTGTCGTGTCCTTGTCTCCTGTTACCATCCGCCTAGACGCACAGTTGGGACCCCTACCCGAGATCCGCCGTTTTGACATTGAGACATTGGTGTTTTCATTGAGAGTTCCTGCGTATGCGTCACCGATAGGTTTGATGGCTTCTTCAAGCAACAACAACGCCGTCGGGGTGAGACTTTTCTCCCGGACAGATCTTCGTATTGGCGGCCGCCGCTGCGGGCAACTCACTTGGCCATCTGGAGCAGATCGAAAGCTACGCCCCTGGCCGCCAGGTCAGACTTGGAAGCCTAAACTTCACGGCGGATATCCACGGAGACTTGATCTTCGACGGATCCGATCCGCAGCCAAGCGTGCCGCACTGTCACGATGGGTATGATCTAGCTCTGCCCCTGGACAGTACTTTGGAGGCCGCACACGAATCCGCACCGACCCATAATTCGGAGCCGATCGCGCAGATCGAGGACGGGTGGCTGGACACCGCCTCGGGAGCTGCAACTACCACGGCGATGGAGCCGAACACTGACCTCGTCCCTTATACAGCTCGTGACTCCGAGGTGCCGGACTCCCTGCCGGACTCCGAACCTCCTGCGCCCCTGCCAATCGAATCCGATTGGGCGCCGATCATGGAGTTCACCGCCGCGGACATCTTTCAGCACTCACCCTTTGGCGACATCCTAAATTTGCTAAAATATCTCTCGCTATCCGGAGAGCCCTGGCCGGACTACGGCCAGGATGGTTGGGATGCGGACGACGAAGAAATTCAAATCCCACCCACCACCCACTTCGTAGCAACTGTCGACGATCTAACAGACATGCTAGATTACGACTCCGAAGACATCGACGTTATGGAGACGATCAAGAACCAGCGCCTACAGGGCACTGGAAGACCACCTTGTCATACAACATATAGATGGTGGACACCCCAAAAGATGGGGATGGCGAAGAAGCAGCGGAGGCAGATTCCTTAAAGAAACAGCCCAAGCACCGGCGTCAGCGGCGCCGCTCTAAATCCCGCCACAAGAAGAATGGAGATTCGGCACAGAGACAATAACACCCCGAAAGTGCGAAGACAATCCCCTCCAAAGAAGATTCAGCAGCGAGGAGGATGCGAAGCAAGCCCTCACGAGAGGCGGCGGGCAAGAGGTCGAGGATGATAATTACATACCTCCCTCCGGAGGCGAGGCAAGCCTCGACTGACGAGCGAATTCGTCGTGCACGAGGATCCCGTCGAACAAGAGCGTTTCAAGCGCAGGCTAATGTCCACAGACAAATAGCCTAAAGAAAAGCAGCAGCAGCTTCAAGCTGATCAAGACCTGCTGGCCGACGGATGGACCGAGGTCCTCGCGGCGAAGAGTATGAACTTCGAGCGCCCTCAAGAGTTACCCAAAACGCAAGTTGCTCCCCGATTAGAGGAGGAAGCATACATACCTTCATCACCAGCGCACAATACGGCCGACCGACCACCCCGTGGTCGCGACAGAGAGGCATCTAGGCCCTCCATCAAGACCGTACCCCGGCATCGCTCAAAAAGTACGAAGCCACCGGGGGAACGCGCTGGACTTGCGGGATATATTGGAGGACAAGGCAAGAAAATCCAGATCTATCTATGGATCACGAGGGCGCCCCACGACCCATGACGAATACCGTTGCGCCGGATACAACAATTCCGGCCGGGCCAAACACAGCAGACAACGCTCCCTTGAGCTACGTCGTGATATTGCTCAATACAGAGGCGCCGCACACCCACTATGCTTCACAGACTAAGTAGTGGATCATCAAATCCCCGAAGGGTTTAAACCCGTCAACATTGAATCCTACGATGGCACAACAGACCCCGCGGTTTGGATCGAGGATTACCTCCTTCATATCCATATGGCCCGCGGCGACGATCTCCACGCTATCAAATATCTCCCGCTCAAGCTTAAAGGACCAGCTCGGCATTGGCTTAACAGCCTGCCCTTGAGTCAATTGGGTGTTGGGAGGACCTGGAAGCCGCATTCCTCGACAACTTCCAGGGCACATATGTGTGACCACCGGACGCCGATGACCTAAGCCACATAATTCAGTAGCCAGACGAATCGGCCAGGCAATTCTGGACACGGTTCTTAACAAAGAAAAATCAAATCGTCGATTGTTCGGATGTAGAGGCCCTCGCAATCATCAAACATAACATCCGCGACGAATGGCTGGCCCGGCACCTAGGACAGGAAAAGCCAAAATCCATGGCAGCCCTCACATCATTAATGACCCGCTTCTGTGCGGGAGAGGATAGCTGGCTAGCTCGCAGCAACAACCTCAGTAAAAATGCTGGCAGTCCGGATACTAAGGACCACAATGGCAGGTCGCGTCGAAGCAAAAACAAACGCCGCGTTAACGGCGATAACAATGAGGATCTGACGATCAATGCGGATTCGAGGCTCTAAACCGGTCGGCGAAGAAGCCATTCAAAAGAACCACTCCGGGTCCGTCCAATTTGGACCGAATACTCGACCGCTCTTGCGGATACATGGCACTTCAAAAACCAGCTAACCACACCAGCAGAGATTGTTGGGTATTCAAGCGAGCAGGCAAGTTAATTGCGAAAACAATGACAAGGGGCTGCACAACGATGGCGAGGAAGAGACCGGCCGCCCGAACAAGAGAGGACGAAGGGTTTCCGCACAAGTGCGGACGGTAAACATGATATACGCAACCCATATACCCAAGAGGGAGCGAGCGTGCACTAAGGGGCGTATATGTGATGGAGCGGTCGCCCCAAAGTTCAATCCATGGTCCTCTTGCCCGATCACTTTCGATCGAAGAGACCATCCGACCAGTATCTGCCATGGCGGATTCGTCGCATTGGTTTTAGTCCCAATCATCGATGGATTTCACCTCACGAGAGTCCTGATGGACGGCGGAAGTAGCCTGAACCTGCTTTATCATGATACAGTGCGCAAGAGGGGCATAGAACCCTCAAGGATTAAACCTACAAAGACGACCTTCAAAGGCGTCATACCAGGTGTTGAGGCCAATTATGCGAGCTCGACCACACTTTGAAGTGATTTTCGGATCCCGGATAATTTCGGGCGAGGAGTTAATCTTGACATAGTCCCGTTCGCAGCGGCTATCACGCTCTGCTTTCGGACGAACCGCGTTCGTAAGTTCAACGCGGTGCCGCGTTATGCATACCTCAAGCTCAAGATGCCAAGCCCTCGTGGAGTCTTCACGGTCAGCGGAAATACGGAACGCTCCTCCGAATGGAGGAACATCTGGCTGCTCTCGCGGAAATCTGAGCAGCCTTCTAAGGCAATTTTCGAGTCCGGCCGTTAAACGACCGGACACGGCCAAACGCGCCCGGAGCAACATCAATCAAGACCACCTGGCACGTTCCGAGCACGCGTAGCAATGCGGCCCCAACCCCAGCCCTCGCATGATTGCAAGACCAGCTCTCCGCGTACACCATTACACTCTGGAGATACCATGGGCATAGGGGAGGGCACGACCACAACAGACCCAGTGCGGCTCGACCACACCAGGCTCCCAAGTGTGTCGCTCTTTTTATCTTTATTTTCCTTCTTTTTATACACAGACTCCGTTCACGGAGGCCTGTCGTGGCGAGCCCGCCGAACTCACGATGCAACAGCCAGGGAGGGAGAAAGGCTGCGACGAACAATCAGGTGGTCTCCATTACGAGCATTAAAATTGATTATATACACCAGTCCGCAGCCCACCCCTGGAGGGGGACATGTTTAATTAGTCCAATCCCTTGCTTACCGCACTATTTGTATCATTCCGCACTCATAGCAGAATTCCTTGAACAAATAATGCAGCACTTTTTGCCTATAATTGCATTACTTTACATATATGTTCATGAATGACATCTTGCACCCGTATATTTTGGTACGGCTGAATACACCAGGGGCTTATGTTCCCTGCATTATGGTGTGATAAGTCCGAACACTTTCACAAGTGCGGCACCCCGAACTTATAACATTATATGAACCGGCTCCGAATCATGTCTTGGGTCAATAGTTGGGTTTGCCCGGCTCCCATGTTTTGGTACCTTACGTTCCGTTCTGTCGGCTAAGGTAGCACTGGGAGAACCACTACGATTGCGCCCCGGTTGAGCTGGGCGAGCGCCTCAGTGGAGAAAGCTAAAACTGACTGGCATGATAAGGCGAGAGGCTGGTCGCTGTTCGAGAGCTCTTTTCGAGTCCTTAAAGACTTATGCCGCTTCGAGCAAAGAACCGGATAATGTCCGGCCAAGGCGTGGATAGCGCCCCGAACTCGGTCTTCCGAATACTAGGGGCTTCGCCGAAATTTAAAATTATAGAATTCTATGGCTAAGTGAGAGTGTTCAAGCATTATAAGTCCGGTTGCCTTGTTCGTTGTGTTGAGCGCCTCCCTAGATGGACCCAAAAATGGGAACAAGAGTGCTCAAGTTTATCCCGCACACCCCAGCACTAGTGGCATGGGGGCTGAAGCCAACGACTTGCCATCTCTCAGATTTTATAAATGGCCACACAGAAGGTAATATTTTAAATCAAACAAGCGTTGCTTAGCGCATATGAACAAAGTTTTCAGCGCACAGGATAACACATAGCGAGTTTACTCAGTAATTAAATCTCTGGGGCACTCATCCGCAATCTTGCGGGCACCCTTCAGGATAGTCTTATAGTACATCTCGGGCGTACGATACTCCTTGCCCGCTGGCGGCGCGTTAGTGATAAGCCTCTCCGCATCCAGCCTGCCCCAGTGCACCTTTGCGCGGGCAAGGGCCCGACGAGCACGTTCAATACAAGCGGAGCGCTTGATGACCTCCACCCAGGGGCACGCATCCACCAGCCGCCGCACGAGGCCGGAGTAGGTCCCAGGCATTGCCTCTCCAGGCCACAGCCGGACTATGAAGCCCTTCATGGCCTACTCGGCTACCTTGTGGAGCTCGACCAGCTGCTTCAGCTGGTCGCTAGGGGGCACCAGATGGCTGGCCTCAGCGTACTGAGACCAGAAGACCTTCTCCATTGAGCTCCCCTCCTCGGCTCGGTAGAATGCGGTGGCATCGGACACACTGCGAGGCAGATCTGCAAACGCCCCTGGAGAGCTCCAAATTCGGGTAAGTATCAGGAAGTTTACATTAACATGCTTGCTTTGCATGAAAAGTGCCTTACCCGCCGCTATTTTCTTCACATCCTCAACCTCCTGAAGGGCCTTATGGGCCTCGTCCTTGGCGGCTTTGGCACTTTCGAGAGCCGAGGCAAGCTCGGACTCTCGAGTCTTTGAGTCGCGCTCCAAACTCTCATGCTTTTCCATGAGAGCACGGAGCTCTTGCCGCACTTCCGCCACCCGCGCCTCCTGTTTTCCCGCTCTGCCTGTTCATGGCAGCATTGCGTTCGACCACGACACAGCCTCCTTCAGGGTTGCCACCTGCTTAGTGGCCCTGCAGTACCCATGTTATCCTTGTTATTTTTATTGCAACCTAAATCCTTTTCTGTAAGGTAACTATTCAAAGTGGTGTTATTCACCTTCTTTGTCCTCGAGCTGCTTCTTGGCACGGCCGAGCTCTTGCTCGGACCGCCGAGGTCCTGCTTCAAAGTGCCGACCTCCGCATTCAAGGCGGCAGAGGTCAAGAGCGCCAGCCTGCAAACCCATATTGACATAATTTTTAGCAACCTCACAGATATCTTTTTAGATCCTCGGTCCGGCTTTTCTTTCCGAACACCGAACCGAGCATCGGGGCTACTATCTATGTGGTATTACATTGCATATTTTTAACTTCTTACCTCAAAGCTCGTTAGAAGGCTATCAGAGCCGGTCAGCCCGCTTTTGGCGAGCTGAACCTTCGAATCACCGCACTCATAATAGTGCGGTGTTCTTCTCGATGGAAGCGCCTTTGGCGCCTCAGCAAGTTGTCCGGCGCCTCGGTTGGGCGGGGCACGCCCGGCGTCACGTCTTGCCCTTCTTGCGAAGGGCCACTGCCGAACTCCGGAACCACTGCGGGTTCCGGTGTGGAGTCCGGCGCAAAGTCCGGGAGGCTGCCTTGCGGCGCCTCCGGAGCCTCCTCCTGATGGGTCCCTTCCCGGGATCCCACCTCGGCGTCCTCAGCGGCGCGAGGGGTGGAGGCAATCGGGATGGAATCTACATCCGACGGAGCCAACGACCCGCTCGACGAAGCGGGGAGATCATCATCGGCCGGACTGCAGGCAGAGTGCGTCATTAGAAGGACACTATGTGACACAAAAGAGAAATTACAAATCATTCAGGAATCCGGATACTTACAATCTTGCCGGAGGCCTGGCCCTTGAGGGCCACTCTTCGTCGCCAACGTTGGCGTTGGCGGAGCTGTCCGGGGGAATAGTCCTTCCCCTCTTGGACCCTTCGGCCTCCCCTGTCGGGGAAGCCTTCCTCTTCCTCTCTCCTTCCTCTGGGAGAGAGTCTTCTTCCTCCTCCTCGCCTTCGGGGGAGGAGTCCGCCCCGGAATCGCCGGACACCTAAGATGGGAACACTTTCGAGTACCCGTGGCCTCCTTCTTGGCCTTCTTCTCCGGCGCCACATGCGGTGCCGGAACCAGCAGCTCCGCTAGACGGGCGTCTACTGGGTTTTCTGGCATGGGTGCCGGGCAGATGATCTGCTCGGCCTTCTTCATCCAGTCCTGTCAAAGGAAAAGGGAGATTGAAACCCGCGTAGGGTCAAACTATTAAAAACAAGTGTCCTGTAAAGGGGTAGAATCACTTACCTCGTCAGCTGGACGCTGCGAGCGAAATCCGTGATCTTCAGTGGCGGATGCGGGAGCTTCGGCGCCCTTGAACAGCACCCTCTAGGCGCCTTCGTACGTCGTGTCAAAGAGCCCGCTCAATGCAGGTGCAGCCGGATTGAACTCCCACAATTTAAATGCCCGTTGTTGGCGGGGAGAATCCGGCGGATGAGCATGACTTGGACCACGCTGACAAGCTGAGCTTCTTGTTCACCAGCCTGGATCTGTGCTTGGAGTCTGTTAGCTCCTCGAACTACCCCATAGCAAGCCCTTCTCTTTCCGGAGGTGAGCTGCATAGGGATACCAGATCTGAACTCGGGGCCGCGCCCACTTAGGGTCGCATAGCTCAGTGATGTAGAACCACCCCGATTGCCACCCCTTGACGGACTCCACAAAGGCCCCTTCGAACCAGGTGATGTTGGGCATCTTGCCCAACATGGCGCCTCCGCACTCGCTTGAGTGCCCTTCACTACCTTCAGCTTGACATTGAAGGCCTTGAGCCACAAGCCAAAGTGGGACTGGATGCAGAGGAAGGCCTCGCACATGACGATAAACGCCGAGATGTTGAGGATGAAGTTCAGCGCCAGATCGTGGAAATCCATGCCGTAGTAGAACATGAGCCCCCGGACAAAGGGGTGAAGTGGAAAGCCCAGTCCGCGGAGGAAGTGGGGAAGGAACACGACCCTCTCATGGGGCCTGGGGGTGGGGATGAGCTGCCCCTTGTCGGGCAGCCGGTGCGCGATGTCGCTGGACAGATATCCGGTGCTGCGCAGTCTTTCGACGTGCCCCTCCGTAACGGAGGAGGCCAGCCATTTTCCTCCCACTCCGGACATGGTCGGAGAAGGTCGAGACGAGATGCGCGGACTTGGGCGCTGGAGCTCGAGAGTGCGCAGAGATGGATAAGCAAAGGAGGAAGAAGGCGTAGGTAAAAAGAGTGGATCCTTATCCCCTTATATATGGGCGGACGAAGACTATACGTCCCCACCGGCCTGGTAAAACTCGCTTATCTCCCAAGCGCCACCATCAATGGCGCGGTTGGGTTACCCACGTCCGTATTGATGAGAATCCCGGAATAAGGGGAACACGATCTCTGCTTCGACAAGACGTGCCAAGGAAACCGCTTCGCTAAACGCGCTAAGGTGGTATAATAAAAAATGATTCAAGTAAAGGCTTGGTAGTGGCGTGACGTCATGCCACAAAATACGTCAGCGGATTGAACTTGTGTACATAATATTCTCTCTACGGTGTAATGTGGAAATTATTTTGTAGAGTCGGACACTATCCTGGTGTTCACAATCTTCTATGAATTATTCGGAGGAGGAACCCGCCTTGCAATGCCGAACAATATGCGCGCCGGACTCATCGTCATTGAAGCCTGGTTCAGGGCTACCGAGGAGTCTGGACTAGGGGGTGTCCGGATAGCCGGACTATCATCGTCAGCCGGACTCCAAGACTATGAAGATACAAGATTGAAGACTTTGTCCCGTGTCCGGATGGGACTTTCCTTGGTGTGGAAGGCAAGCTTGCCGATACGGATATGTAGATCTCCTACCATTGTAACCGACTCTGTGTAACCCTAGCCCTCTCCGGTGTCTATATAAACCGGAGGGTTTTAGTTCGTAGGACGAACAACCATTACAACAATCATACCATAGGCTAGCTTCTAGGGTTTAGCCTCCTTGATCTCGTGGTAGATCTACTCTTGTACTACCCATATCATCAATATCAATCAAGCAGGAGTAGGGTTTTACCTCCATCGAGAGGGCCCGAACCTGGGTAAAAACATCGTGTCCCTTGTCTCCGGTTACCATCCGCCTAGACGCATAGTTCGGGACCCCCTACCTGAGATCCGCCGGTTTTGACACCGACACTTGTCTTCCACGCAAAGGAGAGTCCCATCCGGACATGGGACGGAGTCTTGAGTCTTGTATCTTCACGCTCCAATAATCCGGACGATGTATATAGTCCGGCTGTCCGGATACCCCCTAATCCAGGACTCCCTCAATAGCCCCTGAACAAGGCTTCAATGACGATGAGTCCGGCGCGCAGTCTTGTCTTCGGCATTGCAAGGTGGGTTCCTTCTCCGAATACTCCAAAGCACCTGTTACGACGAATAGTGCCCGACATCCCATCAATGTTGTATTCCTAGGCTTCAGTGCCTCAATAATGACCATCTCCATGTGTCGAGCGAATGCGAGGAGCCTAGGCATTTTTGCATTTGCCACCCCCAATCCTTTGGGCTGACCATCTATTTGAAGAGACGGGGATTCTCAGATCCAAACCTCACTCTCCCCCCTCGAGCAAGCATCCAACAGAGCGCTCCGGAAAAACCATTCCAACATGGCCGGTCGTCGTAGCTCCTCTGCTCGCTCTCCTCGCTCCAAGCCAGGGGACTGGAAGAGTGTTCAGTTCCTCAAGTCTGATAGAGTTACAAACCCAAGGGTTTCTCCCACCGGCGTTCATAGTCCCCGTCCGAGCCGGAATAGCCACCTATAACGGTGGGGAACAGGCGGAGGGATCTCCTAATCCATCTCCAGAGGAGCGAATATGCCTCATCTCAAGATCTGCTAAGGGCGCGGGTTTCCCATCCACCTGCTCCTTCATGGGCTCCACAGAGTCCTCGGCCTCCAGTTGCACAACTTTACCCCTGCCTCTGTGCTACATATAGCAGGGTACGTTGCCCTTTGTGAACTATTTCTAGGTTGCGTGGCTCACTTCGGGTTATGGAAGAAGCTGTTCTGCCTTATCCCCCGCAACCAGGGGGAATCCCTATGTCAAGTGGGCGGGGCCAAAGTATGGCGCGTTGCCAAGACCAGATACCTATCTGGCACTCCCAAGAAGGCACCAAAGAACTGGCCTTCAGAGTGGTTTTACATTGATGACGTTCCCCTTCCGGATCCAGTCCGGACAGGTCTCCCCAAGTTCAGTAACGCCCCGCTGAGGGCACGTCTAAGCAGGCGCCCCCAGGGCCCCCAAGAGAATGATACCAAGGAAATACATTTCCTGATGAGCAGGATAAAGTAACTGGCCAAATCCGGACTGACAATAGTCGAGGTTATGGCAATATGCATAATGTGGGGAGTGCAACCGCTTCAATATCGGGGGAAGCCCATGTGGCACTTCAACGGGGAAGATGATGCCACCCGCTGTGGCCGTAAGGGTCCGGACTCCGCCACTGCTCTGGCAAGGATATTGTCCGATTTATACAAAGGGGAAGAGGAAGAATTCCTTTGCATTAAACCGCGGGATGGATTCTCCATGTACAACCACCCAAACTGGGTAAGTCATCATTCCTTTCCCCGCTTCACTTATTGTGTCGTTTTTCGCTAAGATTATCTGCCTCGATATTTCCGAGCAGAAACTGAGGAGGGTCGTAGAAGGAATCTCCAGCCCCTCCCCGCAGCCAGAGGACCCCGGAAGGGCCCTAGATCCAGGACTCGAAGAAGATCCGGATATTAACGTGGATCTTGTCAATGTGATATTTTATCAAGTGAGCCGCGATGGCGCCTCAGTGGCCATTATTGCCGACTATCCCGGACTGCTACCTACGTCACGTGTAAGCCAAGCCGAAAAACCCTATCCTCCAAAGATGACTCCTTTCAGATGTCATGCCTTACCCTTGAAGTGTCGTGTCCTTGCAGAGACGACGGTCGGAGCGCGGGGCCGAGCCCCTATGGACTCGTCGGCCACGGGCGTCTAGATCGGGCAGGCTCAAGAGGAAGGCGGTAAGGGTCAACATGCCGTTATAGAGGTAAGGCAAAAACCTGTCCTGCGATTATGGTATTTGAAGTATAACAGCGCCCTTTGTGTCCTGGCAGGAAGAGGAGTAGCCAGACTATAATCGGGGATCCCGCCAGTCACGCCTCCACTAGCCAGATTCCAGAACCGGCTTCGAGAGCGGAGGCGGGAGCGGGACCGATGCCGCATAGTTCTCCGACAGCGGACGCGGATATGCTCTCGACCACGAATTCCGAAGTAGAGAGCACCATGAATCACCGGCGCCGACGGGCCGTACTTCGGAACAACATCTTTTCAGAAGAGGCATTTAACGCCTTCAATTCAGGAGACGCATACATCCGAGCTGCTCAAGGTGGGCTTGCCCGAGCGACGAACCAGTATACCAAAGATATACGGGTAAGAAAATTTGATAAGCATGTATAGCAGTAGCCCCTGAGACTTGAAACGGTTGGAACAACTATTTTAAGGATCAATTTATGCACAGGTCCTTGTAGATAAGAATGAGCAATGGTCTCGGGAGCTGGAGGAGTGCAAGGCCCAGCTGAGGGCCACAGTTGCCAAGTTAGAGGAATCCCAGGAGCCCTCATCTGCTAACATTTGTCTCAATTGTACGAAGATGCACCAGTTAGTCAATAGCTGATATGACAAGTCTAACAGAAAATTCTGCAGACAATCCTGGGGTGAATCCGGAGAGCGTAAGAGATGATGAGTCACATCTCAAAAGGCAGCTAAAGGTTGGTGAGCGCGTTCTTACGCAAGTTAGGCAGGAGAAGAACAATCTTCAAGATGCCAAAGTCCAGCTGGACGTGAAATTAAAAGACGTCCGCGCTCAGCTGGCGGACTCCGTTAAGGAGAACAGAAGACTTCGACGCGGCATTTATGGTAAGTGCATAGACGAACTGTAGTATAGTTCGGCGAGGAAGTATATTGAAAGTGTTTTGCTTGTAGGAATGTTAACGGGTCGCCCTGAGGAGGAGATGCCCTCATCTGCAGGCGATTTACTGCAAGACCTCTCACAACTGCACGAGTGAGCTCGGTAGGTGATGCAGGGCGTTGCTCAAGCCTTGTGGCCATCAAGCTCCCTGTCGAATGGCATGGGGGAGCTTGTGGATATGCTTCAAGGAGCACGGCGGAGCTTCCGATTGTGGAAGATCTCAGCCTGCCGACAAGGTGCAAGAGAAGCCTGGGCTATGGTGAAGACGTGCTACATCAAGCTGGACCCGAACCATATGGCCGAAGTCGGACCGGCGGGGCCAGATGGGCAAGAAATTCCCGTGAGTCTGATATATGACCAGGTAGCGTTAGCCGCAAAGTATTCTCAATGGGATTGTAAGCTAGATAGCCTGTTGGATGGTATAGAGGAGGAATATAGTCACCCAAGTGATCGTAATTCAATGGACATAAGTAGTCCCTAGCCGGATTAAAATCATTTGTCATGGCGGACCTTTTCGCTTCAGCCCCCGGATCCTACAGTCCGGGGTGTGTCCAAATACCCGATCAGTTATACAGAACCGGGGTATGCGTAGAAACCAGGCGTAGGGGTCATAAGTGCTTGAATAGACAAGTACCCAACTAGTTATGTTATATTGCATGGATAGTAAGAAACATCTTCCAGGGAGAATAGTTCCGTTAGGGGTTCCTTTCCCTGGGTACGCATGCGACAATGCACATGTTCGGACTGCGAACAAGGGTGCAGGATACAAAACTTCTGGGGATTTACGTTGTAATAAACGAATACATCTTTTGTTCACCGACCGAATATTCTCTTAAGGACGCTAGCTTTTGGCTTCACCCAGTCTGAGGTACACATCCGGCTAAACCGGCAGTAACAATTGTAGAGGTGCCCCCCTTATGCCCTAGATGAATTAACGGGAACGTAGGGCATAAACACAAGAGCTAGGCAACCCAGCTTGGCCACATCTTAAGTCATATCGATGCATATAATGGTGAAGAAAAGGCACATATGGAAAAAGAAACACATATGTGATGGGCAAAAAGCCATTAGAGTAATTGTTTTTAGCTTCCGTATAGGAAGCCCCCAGGTATTACTTACACACATAGTGCGGCCGGAATGATCCGGGAGTCCGTACTATATTAAATACTTTGTGTGAAGAGGAAAAAAGGTCGAGAAAGGAAAGGGGAGGGGCATAATTAAAAAGGAGGGTTTAAGGAGACAAACACTGAGTTTCGCACTAGGCGTAGAATCTCCGGAGTCTGGCCGCGTTCCATGGGTTTGGCTCGAGTCTGTTATCGGATGCATTACGTAAGCGGTACGCTCCTCCGGTGAGAACTTTGTCAATGATGAAGGGACCTTCCCACTTGGGTTTGAGCTTGTCCTTCTTCTTCTCTGGTAGGCGTAGAACGAGCTTGCCAATATTATAAGTTTTGGCCCGCACTTCACTGCTTTGGTATCGTCGAGCCTGCTGTTGATAGAATGCAGAACGGGCTTTTGCGATGTCACGCTCCTCTTCCAGGGCATCCAAGTTATCCTGCCGATCTAACTCAGCTTCCTTCTCTTCGTACATACATACACGTGGTGAATCATGTATTATGTTGCAGGGTAGTACTGCTTCCGCACCGTACACCATAAAAAATGGTGTATATCCGGTGGTGCGATTCGGCGTGGTCCGCAGCCCCCAGAGTACGGAGTCGAGCTCTTCGACCCAGTGTGTATCCGACTTTGTCAAGGATCGCACTAGTCTGGGTTTGATGCCGCTCATGATGAGACCGTTTGCCCGTTCGACCTAGCCGTTTGTTTGGGGATGGTAGATAGAAGCGTAGTCAAGCTTAATGCCCATTTTGCCGCACTAAGTTTTTACTTCATCGGCTGTGAAATTTGAGCCATTATGAGTGATGATGCTGTGGGGGACACCATATCGGTGTACGACCCCGGATATGAAGTCTATTACTGGTCTAGATTCGGCCGTTTTGACTGGTTTGGCTTCTATCCATTTGGTGAACTTGTCTACCATGACCAATAAGTATTTTTTTCTTATGGCTTCCCCCTTTAAGAGGTCCGACCATATCCAGCCCCCAGACCGCGAAGGGCCAAGTTATGAGGATTGTTTGGAGAGCGGTAGGGTGCATATGACTCTGATTGGCAAAGAGCTGGCAACCGACGCAGTGTTGGACAAGGTCCTGTGCGTCTGCTCGGGTCGTCGGCCAATAGAAGCATGTACGAAAGGCCTTGCTGACTAGTGCTTGAGCCGCGGCATGGTGTCCGCCCAGTCCGGCATGGATTTCAGCCAAGAGCTGCCGCCCTTCCTCTTCGGAGATGCACCTTTGGAGCACTTCGGACGCACTTTTCTTGTAGAGTTCCCCTTCATGGACTTTGTTAGCTTTAGAACGTCGAACGATGCAACGTGCTTCATTTTGGTCTTCGGGGAGATCCTGCCTATTGAGGTAGGCCAAGAAAGGCTCAGCCCACGGGGCGATTACAGCCATGATTTCGCGGGGCCGAAGATGTTATTTCGGTGGTGGATCCTCCGATTATGTCTGAGAGTTCGGAATCTGGGGGTGTGTTCGGATCCGTGCTAGTATTGCCGGACTCCCCTTCCCACACTACGGATGGCTTGAACAGCCTTTCTAGGAATATGTTAGGTGGGACAGGGTCGCGTTTAGCGCCTATGCGGGCGAGGACGTCCACCGCTTGATTGTTTTCTTGAGCCACATGGTGGAATTCGAGCCCCTCGAACCGAGCTGACATCTTGAGGACGGCATTACAGTAAGCCGCCATTTTTGAATCCTTGGCATCAAAGTCTCCGTTTATTTGTGATATTGCGAGGTTTGAATCCCCGCGCACTTCTAGGCGTTGGATGTCCATAGAGACTGCCATCCGAAGACCGTGCAATAGAGCCTCATATTCGGCTGCATTGTTGGAGTCTGTGTATAATATTTGGAGGACGTACTGGACCGTGTCTCCGGTGGGAGACGTCAGGACTACACCCGCTCCCAATCCGGCCAGCATTTTAGAGCCATCAAAATGCATGATCCAGTTAGAGTATGCGCCGTACTCTTTAGGGAGTTCGGCTTCTATCCATTCGGCGACAAAGTCAGCTAGTACTTGCGACTTGATGGCCCGCCGTGGTTTGTATGTTATGTCGAACGGAAGGAGCTCGATGGCCCGTTTTAGCAATCCGGCCCGTAGCGTCGCGGTTATTTATCATGTCATTGAGTGGTACTTCGGAGGCCACCGTGATCGAACACTCTTGAAAGTAGTGTCGTAGCTTCCGGGATGCCATGAAGACCGCGTATGCTATTTTTTGATAGTGTGGGTATCGGGATTTGCATGGGGTGAGGACCGTGGATGCGTAATAAACTGGCTTTTGGAGTGGGAATTTGTATCCGTCAACCTCTTGTTCGATGACGAGCACTGCGCTTACAACTTGATGTGTTGCAGCTATGTACAGCAGCATAGGCTCGCCGATATTTGGCGCTGTTAGGACTGGACTACTGGCCAGTAAGGTCTTTATTTCATCGAGCCCGGCCGCGGCTGCATCCGTCCACACGAAGTGTTCGGTGCGCCGAAGAAGGCGGTAAAGAGGTAATGCCTTTTCTCCTAACCTGGAGATGAAGCGGCTCAAAGCGGCCACGCATCCAGCTAGTTTCTGGATGTGCTTGAGGTCTGTTGGTGTAGCCAACTGCGACAGAGCTCGGATTTTTGCTGGATTCGCTATATTTCCTCTATTGGAAACAATGGAGCCCAGCAGTTTCCCTAAGGGGATGCCGAAAACGCATTTTTCCGGATTCAGCTTGATGTCGTATGTCCGGAGGTTATCGAATGTAAGCCTCAAGTCATCTATTAGGGTTTCGACGTGTCTTGTTTTTATGACAACGTCGTCCACATATGCCTCCACTGTTTTGCCGATTTGCTTTTCCATGCATGTTTGAATCATGCGTTGATAGGTTGCACCGGCATTCTTAAGCCCGAAAGGCATAGTGTTGAAGCAAAAAGGGCCATATGGCATTATGAAAGTTGTTGCAGCTTGGTCGGACTCTGCCATCTTTATTTGATGGTATCCAGAGTATGCGTCGAGGAAACACAGCAAGTCGTGTCCTGCTGTGGCGTCGATGATTTGATCGATGCGAGGGAGGGGAAAGGGATCCTTGGGGCAAGCCTTGTTGAGGTCTTTGAAGTCGACGCATAAGCGCCAAGATTTGTCCTTCTTTGGTACCATTACCAGATTTGCCAGCCAATCCGGATGTTTGATATCTCTGATGAATCCGGCCTCAAGTAGCTTGGCTAGCTCTTCCCCCATGGCTTGCCGTTTGGGCTCTGAAAACCGCCTTAGAATCTGCTTGACAGGTTTGTATCCTTTTGGTATATTAAGGCTATGTTCGGCCAATCTGCGCGGGATACCCGGCATGTCCGATGGGTGCCAGGCAAAAATGTCCCAATTCTCGCGTAGGAAGTCTCGCAGTGCGGCGTCCATTGCGGGGCTCAACTGTGTCCCAATGGAAGCTGTCTTCATGGGGTCCGTTGGATGGACTTGGAATTTGACTATCTCGTCTGCGGGTTTAAATGAGGTGGACTTGGGTCGCTTGTCGAGTATCACGTCGTCCCTATCCACGGTGGCCCACAGTGTTGTTAATTCTTCGACTGCTAGGGCTTCGGATAATGCTTCCAGGGCTAGTGCTACAGTTTTGTTTTCGGCGCGAAGTGCAACGTCCGGATCACTGGCTAGAGTGATGATTCCATTGGGTCCGGGCATTTTAAGCTTCATGTACCCGTAATGGGGTATAGCTTGAAAGCTAGTAAACGTGTCCCGCCCTAGAAGGGCGTAGTATCCGCTGCTGAAAGGAGCCACTTGGAATGTGATCTCTTTGGACCTATAATTCTCCGTGGTGCCGAATACCACATCGAGTGTGATTTTTCCCGCACACCGCGCCTCCCGACTAGGGATAATCCCCCTGAAGGTTGTGCCGCTTCGTTCAATGCGTCTTTTATCAATTTCCATCTTGTTGAGTGTTTCTTCATCGATCAAGTTTAATCCGCTTCTGTCGTCCATGAGTACTTTCGTGAGCCGAAAGCCGTCCACGATTGGGCTAAGGACCAGAGCGGCTGGTGCCCGGACGGTCTGGAATCGAGGTTTGTCACTGGCATTGAAGGTTATAGCAGTGTCGTTCCACGGATTTATTTTTGCCACATGGAAAATTTCAGCAGAGCTTCGATGAGCTCTCTTGCACCTATTGTTTGAGGCGAAAGTCTCAAAGACTGTTAGTATCGTATTGTGTTCTTTAGCGGGATGTTGTTCTGTTTTACGGCTTGCAAGAAGATCCTCGCCACTTTTTGCAACCTGCCGGAGTATCCAACATTCCCTAAGGCTATGAGTTGGTGTTGTGTCCGGAGTACTGTGGAGTTTACATGGCCCATTGATCCATTCTTCCAATACGGTTTCCCGCCCTGGGGTGGGCTTTGGTTTCTTGGGGATTGGATCAGCCGACTTACGAGAGTTTGCCTGTTTGGTTCGGACAAAGGTTTTGGTGAGAGCCTGACTATCCCAAAATTCTGTTTGGGTTTTCCAGGCACTTTCCATCGCACAGTACTTCGGTATTATGGTTGCCAAGTCATCAAAGTGTACTATGTCACGGTGACTTATAGCATTAAGGATTCCTTTGTTCGTGCAGTTTTTGCAGAAAAGTGAGACTACGTCCTCCTTGCGGCAGTCCTTGAAATTATTTAGCACAAGGAGGAATCTGGCCCAGTAGCGATGTACTATCTCCTGGGGCTCTTGCCTGATATGGGAGAGACGATTTAAGTCCGGGTGGGTGTTATTAGTTGAATCCGGATTCTGATCCAATCTAGCACCCAGGGGCATCGGGGCTTCCGAGTTTGACAACTCGGGATCCGGGGTGCTGCCCAATTTCTCCGGCCCGATGCCCGATTCTAAGTCCGGGAGCCGGGTCATGTCTTCCCTTGGGTGGGTGTCCGGCTCAGGGAGCTCGGTGATCCGGACATAATTCATCCTCAAAATTGAGGGGCAATCCGTGTGTGGTTCCTCCACTACCGCGAAGTTTATGCGTGACGACCCGAGAGGCCATCGTCGGCGCAACCACCGATGGGGCAGCCATGATGAAGCCGCCAAGTCGAAGAGTTTGGCCTAGAGCCAGCGCTCCCCCAGAGGTAATGTTGTCCTCGACCACGAGACGAGCCATCGAGCCTCGCAGCAACGACATAGAGGAACTCTCAATGAAAGCACCAATGTCGGTGTCAAAACCGGCGGATCTCGGGTAGGGGGTCCCGATCTGTGCGTCTTAGGCTGATAGTAACAGGAAGCAAGGGACACAATGTTTACCCAGGTTCGAGCCCTCTCGATGGAGGTAAAACCCTACTTCCTGCTTGATTAATATTGATTATATGGGTAATACAAGAGTAGATCTACCACGAGATCGTAGAGGCTAAACGCTAGGAGCTAGCCTATGATGATTATGATTGTAATTGTGATCGGCCTTCTAAGGACCAACCTCTCTGGTTTATATAGACACCAGAGAGGGCTAGGGTTTACATGGAGTCAGTTACAAGGAAGGAAATATAATATCCGGATCGCCAAGCTTGTCTTCCACGCAAAGGAGAGTCCCATCCGGACACGGGACGGAGTCTTGAGTCTTGTATCTTCACGCTCCAATAATCAGGACAATGTATATAGTTCGGCTGTCCGGATACCCCCTAATCCAGGACTCCCTCAACCGTGACTAATGACCAGCACCTCAGTGATGGTGCTGCTGCTGCTGTCGGCTCGAGGAAGAGGGTCGTCGATGACCACCACGTTGGTGGGGAAGGCGTCAAGAGATGCCGTGTCAGAATCGACAAGCATAGGGTCGGTGGAGCCAATGACTCCAAATCCACAGCAGGCTCGCTAGCGACGTGGAGTTGGTCGAGGAGGCTGACGAGGCGGCTCCTGGGGAAATTTGTGCCCGCCTCGGATGCCTGCTCGTCGGAGAGGCGGACCTCGCCGAGAAGATCGGCGCGGAATCTCGCTGCACAGGCGTCGTCGACGCCATGCAGCACGTCGGGGCAAGCGCCATCGGGCGTGCCGGGCTGGCTACGCTCGCTGGGGAGGAAGAGGGTTCCCGTCCAGAGCAGGTCTCCGGACGACGGTGCACCTAACTCCACGGTGGGTGGCAAATGTCGGGTGGTAGGTGCGACATATGCCAACGGGTGGCTTATCATTGTTGAGAGAACTTGAACTAGTGAAAGTATGAACCCTATTCCTTGTTTCCTACCATTGCAATACTGTTTACACTCACTTTTATCATTAGTTACCTTGCTGTTTTTATATTTTCAGATTACAAAAACCTATATCTACTATCCGTATTGCACTTGTATCACCATCTCTTCACCGAACTAGTGCACCTATACAATTTACCATAGTATTGGATGTGTTGGGGACACAAGAGACTATTTGCTATTTGGTTGCATGGTTGTTTGGGAGAGACCATCTTCATCCTACGCCTCCCACGGATTGATAAACCTTAGGTCATCCACTTGAGGGGAATTTGCTACTGTCCTACAAACCTCTGCACTTGGAGGCCCAACAACGTCTACAAGAAGAAGGTTGTGTAGTAGACATCAAGCTCTTTTCTGGCGCCGTTGCCGGGGAGGTGAGCTTGAAGGTGTATCTTTAGATCTTGCAATCGAATCTTATTTTTTCTTGTTTTATCACTAGTTTAGTTTATAAAATAAAACTACAAAAAATGGAATTGAGGGTGCCTCATATGCTTCATCTTTTTAATATCTTTCGTGAGAATGATGGAAAGGAAAATTGTGCTCAAGTGCTAGAAGAAGAATGCATTAAAAATTTTGGTACTAGATCTTTGTATGATGAGCATGATTGGAATGCTTTTAGTATGAATTCCTTGAATATCCATGATGCTAATGATATGCAAAGCCACAAGCTTGGGGAAGCTATGTTTGATGAAGATGATATTTTTAGCCTCCCAAGTTTTGATATGCAAAGTTATTATGATAATAGCATGCCTCCTATTTATGATGATTATATTGATGAAAGTGGGTTTGGAAGAGTGTCAACTTTAGGAAGTAGTGATCCCACTATTTTGGAGGATGTTGAATCTTATAATATTTATGAAAGTGTATTTGGAAGAGTGTCAACTTTATTTAGTGATGAATCCACTATTTCAGAAGAGGTTCCAATTGATTATGAGAACAAAGTTGCTATCTATGATGATTATTGTGATGACTTGTATGCTATTAGGAATAATGATAACCATGAAACTTTTCATCATGATTTTAGTTTTCAATTGGATTATGCCTCACATGATAATTATTTTGTTGAGTTTGCTTCCATTACTATTCATGAGAAGAATTTTGCTTATGTGGAGAGTAGTAAATTTTCTATGCTTGTAGATCATGAAAAGAATGCTTTAGGTGCTGGTTATATTGTTGAATTCATTCATGATGCTACTGAAAATTATTATGAGAGAGGAACATATGCTTGTAGGAATTGCAATAATATCAAGTTTCCTCTCTATGTGTTGAAAATCTTAAAGATTTGCTTGTTGTGCCTTCCTATGCTAATTGATTTTGTTCCCATAAGTTGTTTGCTCACAAAATCCCTATGCATAGGAAGTGGGTTAGGCTTAAATGTGCTAGTCATATTCTTCATGATGCTCCCGTTATGTTTCAATTCTTATCTTTTATGTTAGCATCATTGCCATCATCATGCCTAGCTAGAAAGGCATTAAAGAAAAGCGCTTGTTGGGAGATAACTCAATATTTATGATTACTGTTTTTGTGTGTTCAAATTATTATGCTACTGTAATAATCATGTTTTATAGCTTTTGTTTCAATAAAGTGCCAAGTAAGACCTTTAGGGTAGCTTACGGTGATAGTTGTGTTGATCCTGCTGAGAATCAGAAACTTTTGCACCAGTAAATTAGTTTTGATAATTCACAGAAACGTGATTCTGATATGATTCTTTTTGCTCTGGATTCTCACACTAATTTCTTAGGACTTCCTAATGTTGAAGAATTTTTGGAGTTCATAAGTATACGTTTGATACAGGTTACTACAGACTGTTCTGTTTTTGACAGATTCTGTTTTCTATGTGTTGTTTGCTTATTTTGATGAATCTATGAGTAGTATCGGAGGGTATAAACCATAGAGAAAATGGAATACAGTAGATATTACACCAATATGAATTTATAATGAGTTCACAACAGTACCTAAGTGGTGGTTTTATTTTCTTATACTAACGGAGCTTACGAGTTTTCTGTTGAGTTTTGTGTTGTGGAGTTTTCAAGTTTTGGGTAAAGATTCGATGGAATAAGGAATAAGGAGTGTAAAGAGCCTAAGCTTGGGGATTCTCAAGGCACCCCAAGGTAATATTCAAGGACAACCAAGAGCCTAAGCTTGGGGATGCCCCGGAAGGCATCCCCTCTTTCGTCTTCGTCTATCGGTAACTTTACTTGGAGCTATATTTTTATTCACCACATGATATGTGTTTTGCTTGGAGCGTCATTTTATTTTGTTAGTATTTGCTTGATGTTATTTATAATAATGTTTTGCATCTTTATTTTCAATAAAAATGTCAAGGATAGCCTTTACCACGCTTATTTTGCTAGTATACATGTTGCTGTTTGAAAACAGAAAGTTTACCGCTGTTGCAAAAATTCCCTAGAAAAGTCAGAGAATGGTATAATGTTGAAACTTTTTGCATAATGATCTATGATAAATCTTCTACAGCGTAGTATTTTTTTCATAATTGTTGGGGTTAGGGAAGTATGATGAATCTTGCATTCTTTACAGACTATACTGTTTTGGCAGATTGCTGTTATGTTTGCATTGTTTGCATATGTTTGCTTGTTTGCATATGTTTGCTTGTTTAATGATTCTATTTGAGGATAGGAATATTAAATATGCAGAGACATGTACTATGCAATGATTGAATAATAATTTTAGTGATTTGTTACAGTAGAAAATGATAAGGTTTTGCATTGGTTTATACTAACCTATCTCACGAGTTCTTCTTGAGTTTGTTGTGGATGAAGCTTTTGAGAAATAGAGAAATCATGATATGAGAGGAATTAAGGAGACACAAAAGTTAAAGCTTGGGTATGCCCAAGGCACCCCAAGATAATATATCAAGAAGTCTCAAGCATCTAAGCTTAGGGATGCCCCGGTAGGCATCCCACCTTTCTTCTTCAACAACTATCGGTTAGTATCGGTTGAACCTAAGTTTTTGCTTCTTCACATGAGTTGTGCTATCCTTGCAATGTCATTTTATTTTGTTTTTCTTGCTATTTGAATACAATACCAAGATCTGAAATTCTTAAATGAGAGAGAGTCTTCACATAGTTAGATAATTATTTAGCTACTCATTGATCTTCACTCATATCTTTTTGGAGTAGTTTGTCATTTACTCGTGTGCTTCACTTATATCCTATGAGTAAATGGTTGAATGAGTTGAATGTCATAAATCTGAAATTATATATGTTTCATTTGCTTATCCCATGGGGATTAATGACTTCACATCTAAGAAGTAGAGGTTGTAAATTTATTGTAGGTTAGCAAGCATTGTATTGGTCATTTTAACAATTCATGAAAGAATATTGAAGGAAGAGAGATTTCACATATAAATATACTATCTTAGACATCTTTTATAATTGTGAGCACTCATTAAGTATGACATGCTAAAGAGTTGATGTTGGACAAGGAAGACAACATAATGGGTTATGTTTTGTCACATCTCAGTTAAAGTATATTGTCATGGATCATTCAAACATGTTGAGCTTGCCTTTCCCCCTCATGCTAGCCAAAATTCCTTGCACCAAGTAGAGATACTACTTGTGCTTCCAAATATCCTTAAACCTAGTTTTGCCATGAGAGTTCCACCATACTTACCTATGGATTGAGTAAGATCCTTCAAGTAAGTTGTCATCGGTGCAAGCAATAAAAATTGCTCTCTAAATATGTATGATCTATTAGTGTGAAGAAAATAAGCTTTATACGATCTTGTTATGGAAGCAATAAAAGTGACAGACTCCATAATAAAGGTCCATATACAAGTGGCAATATAAAGTGACGTTCTTTTGCATTAAGATTTTGTGCATCCAACCATAAAAGCGCATGACAACCTCTGCTTCCCTCTGCGAAGGGCCTATCTTTTACTTTATGCAAGAGTCAAGGTGATCTTCACCTTTCCCTTTTTCATTTTATCCTTTGGCAAGCACCTCGTGTTGGAAAGATCCTGATATATATATATATATATATCCAATTGGATGTAATTTAGCATGAACTATTATTGTTGACATCACCCAAAGGTGAATACGTTGGGAGGCAACACTATAAGCCCCTATCTTTCTCAGTGTCCGATTAAAACTCCATAACCATTAGTATTGCGTGAGTGCTAGCAATTGTAGAAGACTATATGATAGTTGAGTATGTGGAGTTTGCCAAATCAAAGCTCTGACATAGACCCTTCCTGAAAATTGGATTAATTGTAATTGTTTGATGACTGAGAATGAAGTTTGCTAGCTTTCAAGAAAGTTTATGGTCTATGCTTTAACATGTGAATTGCTTGTTACTTGTTCGTGGGAAGTTTTATGAGATGAACTACTGTTATGACATATAATCATGCTAGGAAAGGTGACTGAAATGCACCAACTAGCATTCACACTTCATAAATTCTTTCTTTTATCATTTACCTACTCGAGGACGAGCAGGAATTAAGCTTGGGGATGCTGATACATCTCCAATGTATCTATAATTTATGAAGCATTCATGCTATTTTATTATCTGTTTTGAATGATTACGGGCTTTATTATACACTTTTATATTACTTTTGGGACTAACCTACTAACCGGAGGCCCAGCCCATATTGCTGTTTTATTAACTGTTTCAGTATTTCGAAGAAAAGGAATATCAAACGGAGTCCAAACAGAATGAAACCTTCGGGAGCGTGATTTTTGGAACAAACATGATCCGGGAGACTTGGAGTACAAGCCAGGAGATAGGAGGGCGCGCCCCCTATCTTGTGGGCCCCTCGTGGCTCCCCCAACCGACTTCTTTCGCCTATATATTTGCATATACCCTAAAACCATCGGAGAAGAAGATAGATCGGGAGTTCCGCCGCTGCAAGCCTCTATAGCCACCAAAAACCTCTCGGGAGCCCGTTCCGGCACCCTGCCGGAGGGGAGATCCCTCACCAGTGGCCATCTTCATCATCCCGGCGCTCTCCATGACGAGGAGGGAGTAGTTCATCCTCGGGGCTGAGGGTATGTACTAGTAGCTATGTATTTGATCTCTCTCTCTCGTGTTCTCTCTATGGCACGATCTTGATGTATCGCAAGCTTTGCTATTATAGTTGGATCTTATGATGTTTCTCCCCCTCTACTCTCTTGTGATGAATTGAGTTTTCCCTTTGAAGTTATCTTATTGGATTGAGTCTTTAAGGATTTGAGAACACTTGATGTATGTCTTGCCGTGTTTATCTGTGGTGACAATGGGATATTCACGTGATCCACTTGACGTATGTTTTGGTGATCAACATGCGGGTTCCGCCCATGAACTTATGCATAGGGGTTGGCACACCTTTTCGTCTTGACTCTTCAGTAGAAACTTTGGGGCACTCTTTGAAGTACTTTGTGTTGGTTGAATAGATGAATCTGAGATTGTGTGATGCATATCGTATAACCATGCCCACGAATACTTGAGGTGACAATGGAGTATCTAGGTGACATTAGGGTTTTGGTTGATTTGTGTCTTAAGGTGTTATTCTAGTATGAACTCTTGAATAGATTGATCCGAAAGAATAACTTTGAGGTGGTTTCGTACCCTACCATAATCTCTTCGTTTGTTCTCCGCTATTAGTGGCTTTGGAGTAACTCTTTGTTGCATGTTGAGGAATAGTTATATGATCCAGTTATGTTATTATTGTTGAGAGAACTTGCACTAGTGAAAGTATGAACCCTATGCCTTGTTTCCTACCATTGCAATACCGTTTATGCTTACTTTTATCATTAGTTACCTTGCTGTTTTTATATTTTCAGATTACAAAAACCTATATCTACTATCCATATTGCACTTGTATCACCATCTCTTCGCCGAACTAGTGCACCTATACAATTTACCATTGTATTTGGTGTGTTGGGGACACAAGAGACTCTTTGCTATTTGGTTTGCAGGGTTGTTTGAGAGAGACTATCTTCATCCTATGCCTCCCACAGATTGATAAACCTTAGGTCATCCACTTGAGGGAAATTTGCTACTGTCCTACAAACCTCTGCACTTGGAGGCCCAACAACGTCTACAAGAAGAAGGTTGTGTAGTAGACATCAGGGTACAATGGTAATCCGGCTGGATGTGGGTCCAGGCCGTCAGTGTCTATAATCGCCGGCTTCTCCGCTGGCCGCTGGGGCCCGCCGATTAGTGGGTCCCGCCGGCTGCCGGCCTCCTGGCCGACAGGCCGGGCCCACCGCCTGGGGATCTTGTCGGCTGCTGGTTACTGTAGCCTTACTCTTGGTGACGATGGCTTTGTCGGGGTAAGCATGGCTACAGTGCTGCCGTCTGGCAGGCTTTCACTGTAGCCTTACCCCGTCTTATCTGCTTAATGGTACACAAACTTCCAGGGTGGGGGTGAGCCGACTGCTGGGAGCCGACCTCCCCCCAGGCCGACTGGTCAAGCTCAGCCGCCTTCTGGTATCTCTTTGGCAGGAGGGGCCCGCCGCCTGTGGGCCGTACTGACAGTCTATTGTGGGTGATGTCATGGTCAACATGACAACAATGTCGTGTCGGACGGGGAGTGGCCGTCCCGTACGGCGCACTGTGGTCATGCTTGCTCCGGGATTCGGGGGTGGCAGGCTTCACTGTAGCCACGCCCCGTCTTATCGCCATTATGTGGGTGCAAACTTTGAGGGTACGAGCCGGGCTGCCTGCTTGGAGCCGGCCCTCTGGTGGGCGGCTGCTAGGAGTAGGCCCTCGTCGAGAGGGCTCGTAGAGCCTTGCCACCTTCCAGCAGCCGGCCGGTGGGACAGTCAACCAGGAGAAGGCGGCCATGCGTCTTGGATGTTTGAGGGCTCAGTCGGCCCGATATTTTTGAAGAGCCAGGGGGGAGCCGGTTAGGCTACCCATGGTCATTTACTCCGACAATTATCATTGATCAAACTTGTGCACCTGCTAGCACTCACACTTCATAAATTCTTTCTTTTATCATTTACCTACTCGAGGACGAGCAGGAATTAAGCTTGGGGATGCTGATACGTCTCCAACGTATCTATAATTTATGAAGCATTCATGCTATTATATTATCTGTTTTGGATGTTTATGGGCTTTACTTTACACTTTTATATTATTTTGGGGACTAACCTATTAACCGGAGGCCTAGCCCATATTGTTGTTTTCTTGCCTATTTCAGTGTTTCAAAGAAAAGGAATATCAAACGGAGTCCAAACGGAATGAAACCTTCGGGAAAGTTATTTTTTGGAACAGAAGCAATCCAGGGAACTTGGAGTGCACGTAAGGGAAGCTTCGAGGTGGCCGCGAGGCAGGGAGGCGCGCCCACCTCCCTTGGGCACGCCCCCCACCCTCGTGGCTCCCCTTACCGACTTCTTTCGCCTATATATCTCCATATACCCTAAACCTTTGGGGAACACAATAGATCGGGAGTTCCGCCGCCGCAAGCCTCTGTAGCCACCAAAAACCAATCGGGGCCCTGTTCCGGCACCTTGCCGGAGGGGGGATCCATCACCGGTGGCCATCTTCATCATCCCGGCGCTCTCCATGACGAGTAGGGAGTAGTTCACCCTCGGGGCTAAGGGTATGTACCAGTAGCTATGTGTTTGATCTCTCTCTCTCTCTCTCTCTCCTGTTCTTGATTTGGCATGATCTTGATGTATCGCAAGCTTTGCTATTATAGTTGGATCTTATGATGTTTCTCCCCCTCTACTCTCTTGTAATGGATTGAGTTTTCCCTTCGAAGTTATCTTATCAGATTTAGTCTTTAAGGATTTGAGAACACTTGATGTATGTCTTGCATGTGCTTATCTGTGGTGACAACGGGATATCACGTGATCTACTTGATGTATGTTTTGGTGATCAACTTGCGGGTTCAGTGACCTTGTGAACTTATGCATAGGGGTTGGCACACATTTTCATCTTGACTCTCTGGTAGAAACTTTGGGGCACTCTTTGAAGTACTTTGTGTTGGTTGAATAGATGAATCTGAGATTGTGTGATGCATATCATATAATCATGCCCACGGATATTGAGGTGACATTGGAGTATCTAGGTGACATTAGGGTTTTGGTTTCGTACTTTGAGGTGGTTTCGTACCCTACAATAATCTCTTTATTTGTTCTCTGCTATTAGTGACTTTGAAGTGACTCTTTGTTGCATGTTAAGGGATAGTTATATGATCCAATTATGTTATTATTGTTGAGAGAACTTGCACTAGTGAAAGTATGAATCCTAGGCCTTGTTTCCTAGCATTGCAATACCGTTTACGCTCACTTTTATTGCTTGCTACCTTGCTGTTTTTATATTTTCAGATTACAAATACCTATATCTACCATCCATATTGCACTTGTATCACCATCTCTTTGCCGAACTAGTGCACCTATACAATTTACCATTGTATTGGGTGTGTTGGGGACACAAGAGACTCTTTTTTATTTGGTTGCATGGTTGCTTGAGAGAGACCATCTTCATCCTACGCCTCCCACGGATTGATAAACCTTAGGTCATCCACTTGAGGGAAATTTGCTACTGTCCTACAAACCTCTGCACTTGGAGGCCCAACAACGTCTACAATAAGAAGGTTGTGTAGTAGACATCAGGGCTGCCGTCCAGGCCGCATCCCGTGGCTCTGTTATATAGAACAATTCCTTCTGCCACACTTTCACGGTGTCGATGAACATGCCCTCTGGCCATTGGGCTCAGGTGAGCTTGCTGATCATTGCTCCACCGCGGTCTGCCTGGGCGGCGCCGACCACCTTTCTTCGGCTTGACATTGAACACCTTCAGCCACATGCCAAAGTGCACCTGGACCCACAGAAGGGCCTCACAAATGATGATAAAGGTAGAGATGTGGAGGAGGGAGTTGGGGGCTAGATCATGAAAATCTAGCCCGGTGAAAAACATCAATCCCCGCACAAAAGGGTACAATGGGAATCCCAACCCCGGATGAAGTGGGGGAGGAAAGCCACCCTCTCGCCTGGTTTGGGCGCGGGGACGACCTGGCCCTTCTCGGAAGCCCGGTGAGCGATGTCGGCCAACAGGTAGCCGACTCGCTTTAGCTCCTCGATGTCATTGTTGGTGACGATGAAGGCCTCCCACTTGCTGTTAGCTCCAGATCCGTCCACGACTATGTCTAGGAGGAGGCGGGGAAGGGAGTCACTACGAAAGAGTAAGGCAGGGCGTTGGAGCTATGGAGATTGGAAAGGCGACATCGGGAGGTGGAAGAAGGCGTAAGATGATAACTATAGTTGTTCCCCTTTTTGTAGACCGCGGAGGAGCCAAGGGTTCCCCTTTTCATGCCGTGGGCTTCTCCACTTCCCAATACACTCGCGATGTTATGCGCGGGTGGGGGAATCAAAATCACTGATCATATCCCCCAAAAAACGGGGCACGATCTCTGCCTTGATGAGATGTGCCAATGGAGGGGCGGCCTTGAGCCGTGCATCAAGAACTGCTAGTCGTTCGGTTTTATGATCGGCCATGACCCTTCGCTAAAGGTTTTCAGACGTGGGCACTGTTCACACTTCCGCTCTGGCCTTCGAGGCTAAATAAACGCTCCGGGTTTCGGACACCACTCAACTCCGAGCACGCATCGGACAAGATGGAGAACTCACCTCGCAAGCTAAAGACCATGCGATATGTGGATGCCGGACACAAGCCCTGGGGTTGGAGGCTAGTTCGGGGGCTACTAAGGGAGTCCTGGATTAAGGGGTTCTCAGGCCGTCGGCCTATTTCTTATGGGCCGGATTGGTGGGCTGCTTTGTGGCCGAACTGGGGCGTGGACCCGTGACCGGACATGAGATCTTTGGAGTTCCGAAGTGCCCTCCAAGTTAAGATTTAGCATGATCTTTCCTTTGTTGTAACCAATCGCATGTAATCCTAACCCTACTGGTGTCTATATAAACCAGAGGGTTTTAGTCTTTAGGGCCAGAGCAACATCCATCACCCCATAAACCTAGGGTTTAGCTCGCCTGATCTTGAGGTAGATCGACTCCGTAACCATATCATACACATCAAATACAATCAAGCAGGACGTAGAGTTTTACCTCTTCGAGAGGGCCTGAACCTGGGTAAACACCGTGTTCATCGTCCCTTGTTCCCCATTGATCCTATATCCACAGCTCGGGACCCCCTACCTTAGATCCGCCGGTTTTGACACCGACACCCATCACAGCCAATCTCGTGGATGCAATCAAAGAAGCGTCGACATTGATCTTTATGTGATTCTCAAGCGTCTTAGTCCAACCAACCACATCAACATGGGAAGGCGGGCTAGTATACTACATATTAACTTCATGCAACTTCTGCTTCCCTTTAACATCATTTGCAACCGGATCACCTTTGAGGAAAAGAACCTCGGTCTCCCTACCCTGAAGGGCGGATGAAGGATTGTCATTTCCAAACCATCTTCGAGAGTTCACAAAAAGACTTACAGATTTGAGATGTTATCCATAAGCCCACTACAAGATTATTCTTTTCGTTGTTGGTTTTGCAACAATTCCGTTATAACCTTCTTGGAAGGGTGCTTTCCAAGCTCAGTTGTGGCGGAAGTTGGCATTTTCTTCTCCGTCCCTTTATCCCAATGATCTAACTTCTATTCTTTGTTACGGAGATATTGTGTTGTTGTGCCTTTCACCCATCACCTCGTTTTGTGAGGATCGTGTTCTTTTCTTGCTTATCCATTTAACCGGAGTGTTGTATCATCTCTTCAATGTCTTTTCATCTCATCAAGTTTTCTTCTCTTTTCTACCGGAGTGCTGTCCAAATTCTGTCATTCTTGTTCCTTGGGTATCTCATTATACCGAGGTGGTCATATTCTTTTCGTTCGTGAAGCTCTTATTTCCATGTCTTTCAACATTTAAGTTCTCGTAATACTCCTTGTTCCTCTTTTCCAACGGATTGTTTGCAATCTCGTTCATCTCTGTTGTACTCTTTATTTTTAATTGCTCAACCTCTCAAGGTTCGTGGTTTCACTCATTCGTCAAAGAAGCAACTTAGTTTTGCCTCTTCTCTTCCTCTTCCGTTTCTCTCCGGTGCCATCCTAGATCTCGGGACGAGATCCTCTCGTAGTGGTGGAGTGTTGTAACGCCCCAGATACA
Organism: Aegilops speltoides; assembly: GCA_021437245.1. Classification (NCBI taxonomy): domain Eukaryota; kingdom Viridiplantae; phylum Streptophyta; class Magnoliopsida; order Poales; family Poaceae; genus Aegilops; species Aegilops speltoides. The sequence goes on from CM038147.1 coordinate 402,329,001, forward strand.
ATGTTCCATATTCGTAACTCCAACTCTTGCCTTTTCCGGAGATGCGATACGTCATTTTCCTCCATGGTTGGGTTTTTGTCTTTTGTTTTGCATTTTGTTCATGTCGTGCATCTCATCTTATAGCATCATGCGCATTGCATCTGCATGTTTTCATAAAGCTTGCACACGTTCGTAGTTGTCGCGTTCCCCCCTTGCTTTCGTTGACCATTTCGAGGCCATTCGGGTTTTCGTTTCCCTCTTGACCGTGACCATCTAACCTCTCTTGCCAGCTCGCAGCACCCTCGTGTGCGTGTCCGAAACTGCTCCAAACCTGAACCGGTCAGTCGTGACCGATGAGTTCGGGTCATCCCCTAACATCTATAAGTTATCTCCATTTTATTATTTGGACTCCCTAACCCATTTATTCCGGACCGTCCGATCGTGATCGGAGGATACAAATCATTACCCATTTCGTAAATATATAGACACCTAACCCTAGATGACGTCCCATCCGTCAAATCCTCCCCCTGCCAGAATTTAACCTTATCCAGAAAACTGCATGTTTACAGATTACCCCTCCATGTTCATACATTTAATATCTCACAAACCGTGCATCAGATTAAAATATTTTAAATATGGAAAATGCTTAGAATTTCCTCTAGTTTCACATTATGCCATTTTCATCCATGTTTAAAATGTTTAACTTGCTGTTTGCATTAATTTGCTTAAATGCCATGTTAAAATGATTTATTTCATAACTAAATAACCGTAGCTCGGATTTTAATAAACTTTATATTTAAATGGGGTGGAAAAATGCCTAGATTAATATGGTCCCCTTTGTTTTACTGTTTAACAATATTAAAATATGTTTTAGGGCAGAACAGTACCAAATCTAAAATATGCACATGAGGATTTTCCGGAATTGTTGTTTGTTATTCCGGCCTCATTTAAACTTGTCTAAATAGGTAGCTTTTCATATGCTTCACCCCTTGCCATGTTTAATAACATTTAATACTGTTGAGTACCTAAACGAGAGCGAACTAAATAACTCGAATGTGGTGTTTCGTCAATATGCAACTCGTTGCATATTGAGCTCCACTTAACTTGTAGTATTGTTTGTTGCACTTTGCCATGCCATGCCTCATTAAACCGGACATGCATCATACTTGTCTGTGCATCATGCCATGTTTATGCTTGTGCATTTAACATGTTGTTTGTTTGCTTCCGGTGTTGCTTCTTAGTTCCGGTAATGTTGTGGTTGTGAGGATTCGTTCGAGTACTCCCGTTCGTCTTCTTCATGGACTCATTCTTCTTCCTTGCGGGATTTCAAGCAAGATGACCGTCACCTTGGATCTCATTACTATCATTGCTATGCTAGTTGCTTCATTCTATCGCTATGCTGCGCTACCTATCGCTTGCTCTTCAAGCCTCCCAAATTGCCATGTTAGCCTCTAACCTTTTCACCCTTCCTAGCAAACCATTGCTTGGCTATGTTACCGCTTTGCTCAGCCCCTCTTATAGCGTTGTTAGTTGCAGGTGAAGTTGAAGATTTCTCCATGGTGGACAGGATTATGTTGGGATATCACAATATCTCTTATATTATTAATGCATCTATATACTTGGTAAAGGGTGGAAGGCTCGGCCTTATGCCTGGTGTTTTGTTCCACTCTTGCCGCCCTAGTTTCCGTCATACCGGTGTTATGTTCCCGGATTTTGCGTTCCTTACGCGGTTGGGTGATTTATGGGAACCCCTTGACAGTTCTCTTTGAATAAAACTCCTCCAGCAAGGCCCAACCTTGGTTTTACCATTTGCCTCACCACCACCTATACCCTTCCCTTGGGTCGGCCAACCCGAGGGTCATCTTTATTTTAGCCCCCCCAGGCCAGTGCTTGTCTAAGTGCTGGTCCGAACCGAGTAGACTGCGGGGCCCCCTCGGGGAAACTCGAGGTCTGGTTTTTACTCGTAGGATGTCTCATCCGGTGTTGCCCTGAGAACGAGATATGTGCAGCTCCTATCGGGATTGTTGGCGCATCGGGCGGCTTTGCTGGTTTTGTTTTACCATTGTTAAAATGTCTTGTAAACCGGGATTCTGAGACTCATCGGGTCTTCCTGGGAGAAGGAATATCCTTCGTTGATTGTGAGAGCTTATCATGGGCTAAGTTTGGACACCCCTGCAGGGTATAAACTTTTGAGAGCCGTGCCCGCGGTTATGTGACAGATGGGAATTTGTTAATGTCCGGTTGTAGATAACTTGACACTAGATCTGAATTAAAACGCATCAACCGCGTGTGTAGCCATGATGGTCTCTTTTTGGCGGAGTCCGGGAAGTGAACACGGTTTTGGGTTATGTTTGACATAAGTAGGAGTTCAGGATCACCTCTTGATCATTGCTAGCTTCATGACCGTTCCATTTGCTCTCTTCTCGCTCTTATTTGCGTATATTAGCCACCATATTATGCTTAGCCGCTGCTGCAACCTCACCACTTTACCCCTTCCTTTCCCATTAAGCTTTGCTAGTCTTGATACCCATGGTAATTGGATTGCTGAGTCCTCGTGGCTCACAGATTACTACAACAACAGTTGCAGGTACAGGTTGTGCGATGATCATGACGTGAGAGCGATCTTTGCTTGTTTTGGAGTTCTTCTTCTGCTTCTTCTATCAGGGGATAGGTTCGGTCGGCAGCCTGGGCTAGCAGGGTCGATGTCGTTTGAGTTTCTGTTTGTGTTTCATCCGTAGTCGGATGGTGCTCTTTTGTAAGATGATGTTGTATTCGTGTGGCATTGTATGCCTCTTGTATGTATCCCTATCTATTATGTAACGTTGATGTAATGATATCCACCTTGCAAAAGCGTCTTCAAGATGCGCTTCTATCCTTGGTGGGACCTTCGAGTTCCTTTAGGATAGGGTCGCATCTTGGGCGTGACAAGTTGGTATCAGAGCCTCGACCGACCATAGGAGCCCCCTTGTTTGTTGGCCGTTGTTGAGTCTAGAAAAAAACTATTTTGAGTCTTAGGATTATATATATCGGAGAGTAGGATTCTTTTTACTCCTCAGCCCCTTCGTCGCTCTGGTGAGGACTCTTGACGTAGATGTTTTGTCTTTCCTCTCCTCAAATTTCACTAAAAAAATTAGGATCACGCGGGTATCTTGGGATCGTTCTGATATTCTTATGACAAGAACATTGTTCTTGGTGCCTCCTGACATTTAGGGGTTGTGGCAGTGTCCCGGGGAGTTGAGCTCCGAGGTGTTGTCGCCATAATTTTATCATTGCGTTCGAATACCGAGTTTTGCCGACATCGAAAATCTCTTTTATGCGCTTGTTGGTGAGATAACCTCGACGCCACCCAAGATCGGGAGTTCGTGAGTATTGCCATAGCTCATATAACGGATGCTTTTCAAGGTTGAGGTACATGATTTCGGAGTTTTCTTGGTGATGTGTTGACGGATGGATACAATGGATGTAGGGATTGTTAGTTTGGGTGAGATATATTGCTTCCTCGATCCCCAACACCGATTGCATAACCGTAAAGTTTCGGGAGTTTTATAGGTGGGAATTCAAGTAGCTCCTAGAATATCTTTTCGACAGATGCATGATATGGGATTGGGTAAATCTCTATCATATGTATTTGTTCCGGCTTATTCTCCAAGCCAAATCCTTTGTTTTGTTTTATTTGTGGTATTCGAGTTGCTTCGAAGTCAAATGTTGAATCCATACCTTTCCTAAACGGTGTTCTCATATTGCTATGTGAATACTAATCCTTTTTTATCATTGAGGTTGTCATGTTAATTCTTTTCCAACCGGTGCGCTTCTCTTCGAGATGATCCCATCATTCTCCCCATCCGCAAGATCAATTCTAAGTTTTCTCAACGGTGTTTGTTTCGTTCATCCCAAGTTGTCTTTGTTTTTCCCCACCCTCCCACCCTTTTCTTCAAGGACTCATTTTATTTTAATCAAGTATCCTTTTATTTGTGGGAAGTCTCATCATTCTTTTCTTTCAATGTTCTTATCGGGTGATTTCCCATGAAGATGCTCAACAGTTTCAAGTTCATCATCCTTCATTGTTGTTTCTTCTCCGGTGGATCCAATTCAAGCTTTCGATATTCATCATATTTCTTTCCTCGGTTCTAATGATATCCCATGCCGGTGCATCTCATAATCGTTCACCTCTCTCTATTCTAATCCGGAGTGCTCAAGATATCTCAGAAGAATCATGTTTCCATTCTCAATCCGTTCAAGATATTTCGAGGTTATTATCTCATTCAAGCCATTTAATTCAACCGGTGCAACCTCTCTTTAAAATTGTTCAGCGGTGTTTTCTTTTGAGTGGGTCCTAACCCACAGGTCTTTTCCCACGATCTTACCTGACTCTTCTAATTCCCGCGGAGTTATTCTCAATTATTTTCAAGTGTGATGTAAGAATGAATTTCATCAGTCACATGCCTTCTCCAAGATCGTTTTCAAATGCTTTCATTGTTGGCTCAACCTCTTCGCTTGTCGGTCTACCGGAGTACCTCAGTAATTTTGGTGGTGTTTCTCGTCGTCATTTGAAGATTGAAGAAGAGTTTTTCCTCTAAATCATGTCTGTTGTCTTGAAGATTCGTGGTTCTAGCTTCTTGCTACCCTTTTGAATTATTCCGTCTGTCGAAAATTCCTTTTTCTCAACCATCCGGAGTATTTCAGGAGTTGTTTTCCCATTTCTTTTCACCGGAGGCCATCGTTCCAGAAGAATTCTTCGTCCTCACATTTCAGCTACCGTTATTCAATTATCCCGGTGCTTCGTTCAAGTGTTCTTTAATCAGCTCAGGATCTCTTCGTTCTTTTGCATCTAAATCCCCTCTAGCACTTTTGTTCTTCTAATTCTTCCCGGTGATTCATTCCCTTTCATCAATGATTTTGGAATCCTACCAGTGGTTCATGAAGACTTTCTCAAGTTTTGTGCTATACCCCCCCCCCTTAATCCTTTTCAAGAAGAATAAGTAGTATGCAAAAATCCATTGCTTGTCATCAATTTAATTTGATGAAGGATAAGCATACAATAAATCTTATTCTTATTTCATCCAAATGATTAATCCCTTCCTTCGGAGTTTGTTCTTGATGAATAAATTCTAGTTCCAAGTGTTTTCATCTTTTCTTTTCCGGAGTTCAAATTTCCTCGGCCATTTCATCGGAACCTCCATCTAAATCACCGCAAGGCTCATCTTATTCTTTCTTCCTTCATTCTATCACATCATCATTTTGTCACCGGAGTTCTTCATGGTGGTTCTTCATGATTTAATTCATTATTCAAGTGTTCATTAAGATCTTGTTGGTGGAGTTCAAGTACCTTTTCTTCTTGCATCTCGAAGGGCAACTAATTCTCTGTATTCTTTTGAACTGGAGTTTTGCATTTCTTCATTCTTCTCAGCTATTTAATCTTTTCCGCTTGTGGTTGGTTTTCACCTCATAATTTTGAGATGTTATCCATAAGCCCACTACAAGCTTATTCTTTTCGTTGTTGGTTTTGCAACAATTCCGTTATAACCTTCTTGGAAGGGTGCTTTCCAAGCTCAGTTGTGGCAGAAGTTGGCATTTTCTTCTCCGTCCCTTTATCCCAACGATCTAACTTCTATTGTTACGGAGATATTGTGTTGTTGTGCCTTTCACCCATCACCTTGTTTTGTGAGGATCGTGTTCTTTTCTTGCTTATCCATTTAACCAGAGTGTTGTATCATCTCTTCAATGTCTTTTCATCTCATCAAGTTTTCTTCTCTTTTCTACCGGAGTGCTGTCCAAATTCTATCATTCTTGTTCCTTGGCTATCTCATTATACCGAGGTGGTCATATTCTTTTCGTTTGTGAAGCTCTTAGTTCCATGTCTTTCAACCTTCAAGTTCTCGTAATACTCCTTGTTCCTCTGTTCCAACGGATTGTTTGCAATCTCGTTCATCTCTGTTGTACTCTTTCTTTTTAATTGCTCAACCTCTCAAGGTTCGTGGTTTCACTCGTTCGTCAAAGAAGCAACTTAGTTTTGCCTCTTCTCTTCCTCTTCCTTTTCTCTCCGGTGCCATCCTAGATCTCGGGACGAGATCCTCTCGTAGTGGTGGAGTGTTGTAACGCCCTGGATACAACATTCCATATTCGTAACTCCAACTCTTGCCTTTTCCGGAGATGCGATATGTTATTTTCCTCCGTGGTTGGTTTTTGTCTTTTGTTTTGCATTTTGTTCATGTCGTGCATCTCATCTCATAGCATCATGCGCATTGCATCTGCATGTTTTCATAAAGCTTGCACCCGTTCGTAGTTGCCGCGTTCCCCCCTTGATTTCGTTGACCATTCCGAGGCCATTCGGGTTTTCGTTTCCCTCTTGACCGTGACCATCTAACCTCTCTTGCCAGCTCGCAGCACCCTCGTGTGCGTGTCCAAAACTGCTCCGAACCCGAACCGGTCAGTTGTGACCGATGAGTCCGGATCATCCCCTAACATCTATAAGATATATCTCCGTTTTATTATTTGGACTCCCTAACCCATTTATTTCGGACCGTCCGATCGTGATCGGAGGATCCAAATCATTACCCATTTCGTATATATATAGACACCTAACCCTAGATGCCGTCCCATCCGTCAAATCCCCAGTCGGCCGCCGCCACCCTCTTCCTTGGGATCGCTCCCGATCCAAAAATCCACCAGCCAACCACTTCTCCTCGATCCAAAACCTCCCCGACCACCTTCCTTGTTTTCCGTGGATGCTCGCGCCTCCACCTGATCCCTCCTGTCCAATTCCCGTGCATCCTCCTCCCTCCTGCCTGTGCCCGTGGGGCTTGCCTCGAGTGCCGCTGCAAGCAGTAGCGGCTCCCTCGTCCCTGACCGCGACCGTCGCAGGCGACCAGCAGCTCGCCGGAGCCAACAGATGAGCGCCTCCCTTCTTCTCTGCTTCGTTCTTCCCTTGCTCTCCCCGTCCCTCGATCTCTCTCCCTCATTCTTTCATACATGACTCCTCCCGAGCACCATGGACAGGAGCCCCGCCATGGATCTCCAAGCCCGCGGCCATGTTGACCCGGAGACCCCATGTCGTCGCCCTGCACCAGCAGGCCCTAGTGCCACCCATCTCCCTCCGCCTCGCCGCGCCCATCCCTTGTGTCCCCTTCGAGTCCAGCCATGGAAGCCGCCACCGCGTGGAGCTCCAAGTCCGCCGGCCGGCCTCCACTTCGATCCGGCAGGGAACGGGACCCCGACGACCTCCACCGCCTGGATCCGCCAAGTCCCCGGCCGCCATGGACGTCCCGACGCAGGAGATCGCCGTTGACCCAGGCTGATCCGGCGTGGCTTCGCCGCCTTTGATCAGACGCCCAACCGGTCTCCCCTCCTCGCCGTTGACCGCGCCAAGTCCCACGACCGCACGCGCCTGGGCCGGCCTCGGCTCGGTCCAGCTGGCTCTGCCCGCTGCTTCCTCCTCCACCGACTGGGCCAAAGCCCATGGTGAGGCCACCCCCAGCCCTCTCCTGTATGCTGTTGGCCCAGCAGATTTGGCTCATGCATGTTTTTTTTCATGCATTTAATATCTCACAAACCGTCCATCGGATTAAAATATTTTAAATATGGAAAATGCTTAGAATTTCCTCTAGTTTCACATTATGCCATTTTCATCCATGTTTAAAATGTTTAACTTGCTGTTTCATTAATTTGCTTAAATGCCATGTTAAAATGATTTATTTCATAACTAAATAACCGTAGCTCGGATTTTAATAAACTTTATATGTAAATGGGGTGGAAAAATGCCTAGATTAATATGGTCCCCTTTGTTTTACTGTTTAACAATATTAAAATATGTTTTAGGGCAGAACAGTACCAAATCTAAAATATGCACATGAGGATTTTCCGGAATTGTTGTTTGTTATTCCGGCCTCATTTAAACTTGTCTAAATAGGTAGCTTTTCATATGCTTCACCCCTTGCCATGTTTAATAACATTTAATACTGTTGAGTACCTAAACGAGAGCGAACTAAATAACTCGAATGTGGTGTTTTGTCAATATGCAACTCGTTGCATATTGAGCTCCACTTAACTTGTAGTATTGTTTGTTGCACTTTGCCATGCCATGCCTCATTAAACCGGACATGCATCATACTTGTCTGTGCATCATGCCATGTTTATGCTTGTGCATTTACCATGTTGTTTGTTTCTTTCCGGTGTTGCTTCTTAGTTCCGGTAATGTTGCGGTTGTGAGGATTCGTTCGACTACTCCCGTTCGTCTTGTTCATGGACTCGTTCTTCTTCCTTGCGGGATTTCAGGCAAGATGACCGTCACCTTGGATCTCATTACTATCATTGATATGCTAGTTGCTTCGTTCTATCGCTATGCTGTGTTACCTATCGCTTGCTCTTCAAGCCTCCCAAATTGCCATGTTAGCCTCTAACCTTTTCACCCTTCCTAGCAAACCATTGCTTGGCTATGTTACCGCTTTGCTCAGCCCCTCTTATAGCATTGTTAGTTGCAGGTGAAGTTGAAGATTGCTCCATGGTGGACAGGATTATATTGGGATATCACAATATCTCTTATATTATTAATGCATCTATATACTTGGTAAAGGGTGGAAGGCTCGACCTTATGCCTAGTGTTTTGTTCCACTCTTGCCGCCCTAGTTTCCGTCATACCGGTGTTATGTTCCCGGATTTTGCGTTCCTTACGCGGTTGGGTGATTTATGGGAACCCCTTGACAGTTCTCTTTGAATAAAACTCCTCCAGCAAGGCCCAACCTTGGTTTTACCATTTGCCTCACCACCACCTATACCCTTCCCATGGGTCGGCCAACCCGAGGGTCATCTTTATTTTAGCCCTCCCAGGCCAGTGCTTGTCTAAGTGCTGGTCCGAACCGAGTAGACTGCGGGGCCCCCTTGGGGAAACTCGAGGTCTAGTTTTTACTCGTAGGATGTCTCATCCGGTGTTGCCCTGAGAACGAGATATGTGCAGCTCCTATCGGGATTGTCGGTGCATCGGGCGGCTTTGTTGGTTTTGTTTTACCATTGTCGAAATGTCTTGTAAACCGGGATTCTGAGACTGATCGGGTCTTCCTGGGAGAAGGAATATCCTTCGTTGATCGCGAGAGCTTATCATGGGCTAAGTTGGGACACCCTACAGGGGTATAAACTTTCGAGAGCCATGCCCGCGGTTATGTGGCAGATGGGAATTTGTTAATGTCCGGTTGTAGATAACTTGACACCAGATCCGAATTAAAACGCATCAACCGCGTGTGTAGCCGTGATGGTCTCTTTTCGGCGTAGTCCGGGAAGTGAACACGGTTTTGGGTTATGTTTGACGTAAGTAGCAGTTCAGGATCACCTCTTGATCATTGCTAGCTTCACGACCGTTCCATTTGCTCTCTTCTCGCTTTTATTTGCGTATGTTAGCCACCATATTATGCTTAGCCGCTGCTGCAACCTCACCACTTTACCCCTTCCTTTCCCATTAAGCTTTGCTAGTCTTGATACCCATGGTAATGGGATTGCTGAGTCCTCGTGGCTCACAGATTACTACAACAACAGTTGCAGGTACAGGTTGTGCGATGATCATGACGCGAGAGCGATGTTTGCTTGTTTTGGAGTTCTTCTTTTGCTTCTTCGATCAGGGGATAGGTTCCAGGTCGGCAGCCTGGGCTAGCAGGGTGGATGTCGTTTGAGTTTCTGTTTGTGTTTCATCCGTAGTCGGATGGTGCTTTGTAAGATGATGTTGTATTCGTGTGGCTTTGTATGCCTCTTGTATGTATCCCTATCTATTATGTAATGTTGATGTAATGATATCCACCTTGCAAAAGCGTCTTCAAGATGCGCTTCTATCCTTGGTGGGACCTTCGAGTTCCTTTAGGATAGGGTCGCATCTTGGGCATGACAGGTAAACACCGTGTTCATCGTCCCTTGTTCCCCATTGATCCTATATCCACAGCTCGGGACCCCCTACCTTAGATCCGCCGGTTTTGACACCGACACCCATCACAACCAATCTCGTGGATGCACTCAAAGAAGCGTCGACATTGATCTTTATGTGATTCTCAAGCGTCTTAGTCCAGCCAACCACATCAACATGGGAAGGCGGGCTAGTATACTACATATTAACTTCATGCAACTTCTGCTTCCCTTTAACATCATTTGCAACCGGATCACCTTTGAGGAAAAGACCTCGGTCTTCCTACCCTGAAGGGCGGATGAAGGATTGTCATTTCCAAGCCATCTTCGAGAGGTTCACAAAAAGACTTACAGATTGGGCAGAATGATCCATGTCCTATGGGGCGAAAGACATTTTGGTCAAGTCTATTGCTCAAACCCTGCCTACTCATACCATGAGCATCTTGAAAATGAGGGAGGCTTTTGTGAAAGATATGAGAAGCTGGTGCGAGACTTCTGGTGGGGGTGAAGAGAAAAAAGAAGAGTGCACTGAATGTCGTGGGAGAAGATGAAAAAATCAAAGCATGAGGGTAGGACGCGGTTCCTTGATATGCTTATTTTCAACCAATCTCTTTTCGTAAAAGAAGCATGGAGACTTGTTCAATGTCCTGTCATTCTTTATGCTAGGGTTCTAAAAGCAAAGTATTACCCAAAAGAAAATTTGTTGGACACGGTCTTCACTTCTGATGCATCACTCGTGTGGCGAGGAATTGAATATGGGCTTGAAGTCCTGAAAAAAAGGATTGGTATGGAGAGTGGGAAATGGAAAGAGTATCCAAATCCTCCGGGACAATACCTCGGCAGTCTGACGTTTCCATACAATCCATGAAAAATAGATGCCGGCTAAGATGGGTAAACCAATTGTTACTTCCACAATCTAATGAGTGGAACAAGCAGATCATTGACCAATCGTTCTATAATTTTGAGGCGGAAGAAATATACAAGATCAAATTTCCCCCAAAACCAATAGTAGGCATTATGGCTTGGAATTATGAGAAGAATGGTATCTTCACAGTTACGAGTGCTTATCAGCTTGGAGTTTCTTTGCATGGTGGATCTAGCGAATGCTCCTTGGAAAATTCCAGTAGTGGTAGGGAGAGCTTGTGTATCTTCACCTGAAGGGCTGCCACTGATTCTCTCCCTACGAAGGACAACAAGCACAAGAGGACTCTTGAATTGGATGGTATATGCAACTTATGCGGAGCTGCTATTGCAAACACACATCATGGTACCGTTGTCTGAACAAAACAAAAAGTTCTTCAAGAGGAAATGTGTAAAACACGGAAACTGCCGGAAGACAAATCTATCATGCCCTTCTCCCCCGGATTGGGTCTTGCAAAGCTTGAGTATTTGCTCAGGGAAAAAGAATTATGCTAGTTCTGTGGAGGGCTTGGCACCTGAGAGATGATGTCGTTCACAACAAAGGTGAGGCCACTATACGAGACTCACTGATGTTCTTGAGAAATTATTGGGAGTATTTATCCATCCCAAATTCCTCCTTTTTCGGCCAATTGCATATTCCTACTTTGTTTCTCTTTTTTTTAATTGTATCTTCCTATTTCTCACAGACACACAAAGCCAACCAGCCGAAACAAACCAAGTTAGCCCAAGAAAGTCCACGAACAGAATCACACAAGAAATTGATGGAATAAGCGAGCAACACCAAGATTGGCAGACAAAATCCAACATACTTTGTATGTTACTTATTTCAGTTGGATAAACGGCTAGTCCTTTGTAAATAATAAAACTTAGTTCAGTTGGTTGAGAAACAGTGATTTTTTTTTAGCTAGAAACTGAACGATTCCATCAACCAAAACGCTGTGCACAATCAAGGTTCGGCCGCAATTTTGACAACAATTGTTGCAAAGGGCATCCGCAACCTCATTACAAGTTGTGGAAACTATAAACGAAGTGAAATGCAAGGAAATGAACGTCTTGATCTCTCTAAAAGAAATGAAACTATATAGGGAATGTACTGTCGGCCGAGTGCGAAATGCATGTTGCAAGAATAACGAAGTCTTGGTCGACTGCAAAACGTGTGCTGTAATTTACAGTTGACGACCATGCCCCCTGAGCATGAAAATTCGGGATGTTGCATGGACCTTTTACTTTCTTAATAAAATACAGAATGTGTTAATGAATTTAATCGTCAAATGTTAACTAACTAAAGGAAGGCGGACGTCAGATTAGCTAGAAAACGACACCAATCAAGCTACTCTGTACTAACTCATTTCTGTGAGTGGGTGCGCACATCACCCAGATAATTCTGTGCTATTAGTAATAATAAATATAGTATTACTAAAACTTAAAAGTCACGCGCCCTTTCGCAACTAGGGGTGGACTAACGAGCAGCTCGGCTCGTTAAGCTCGTTAAGATTAACGAGCAGAAAACCCTGCTCGGCTCGGCTCGTTTGAAGCTCGTTAAGCTCGTGAGCGCTTGCGAGCGCTCGTTAACAGATTATAATGTGTCATAATATACATGATGAATGTTTAGGTATGGTTTTCAAGATGAAATATGGAGACTATAAAAAGAAATGAAGTAGTTTGTTGCCTCATATGTCGATTAGATTAAATAGATAGGCTGAGGTGCTACAAAAAGTTTGTCACGTAAGATAAAAATATGTATTGTGTTGTTACTAACGAGCTTAACAAGCTACTCGTGAAACTCGTTAGCTCGCTCATTAAGCTCGTTAAGCTTAGCGAGCTAAAATCAATGATTGGCTCTGTTCATTAAGAAGCGAGCTACGAGCTTAACGAGTGTCGAGCGCTCATTAAGTTCGCGAGCTACGAGCTTTTGGTCCAGCCCTATTCGCAACGTGCTTCAACGCTGCAGGACTAGCTAGCTGTATTGGGCGTCCGTATCTCCAAAATGCCGGGAATCTTAGCAAACATTTTTGCTGTACGAAGTGAATAAGATAGGAACCAATCTCGCATAGTGGAGACCGGGGTTCTCCGGGGAGATAAACCCAGCCAGACCGCACCAAAACACCCCCATGCAGGGTGGATCCCACGAGACTAGAATAAATAAACCAGGCCGAAGCGCGATCGGGCGGCAAGGTACAAGTTTGGGTCCAACCACTCCACGCTCACACCATGATCCGCATCAACTGCTCGCACTCGCGCCACGGTCGCGCGCGCGCGCGCTTTGCTCAGAAACAACAGAAAGCGAGTCCTCGCGTGGTCGCGGTACCGCACAGCTCTCGTCAACCCCAGATTAGACACGAGATCCACGATGAGATGAGGCGTACGGCAACAAAAAATATATGATCTTGCTAAGCTCTTTGGCTACCCAACCCCACCAGCCATTGCCTCCTGCCTCCCCCGTCTCGGCCTGCGAGATCTCTGCCACTGCGACGACGCGTTAGGATGCGGTATCTCTGTATCTGTGCCGGAATTGCATATCTGGAATATCTGCCGCAGTCACGCGCGTGGATCCGATCAGCAGCAGTGTCCCTCCAAGATGTTTTTGCTTGTTAGTAGTCCCAGCCACCAGGCATGCGAGGCAATGCAGGCCGCGTGATCTCTGAGAAAACCGCGTCGGTCACTCTATGCAATGTTTGCCTGCAGGAGTCAATAGAATAATGTTGCATGGAGTCATTTTTCACAGGCATCGAGGATCAAAACGCGCACGTGTTGCATAGACTCGTTCTACTCGACTCAATATTGTCTTCATGGAGCTCCATGGACACCCGCGGTGAGGCATATACGTTGCTGCATATGTTGTTCTGACCGAATGTCTGAATCAGCTACACCTTCAGAAATAACGGTGGTAAAGCGAACGGATCGAAGCCAAATATGTGCACACCTAACACCAAAACCGCGCACGCGTACATCCCTGTCAAGTGTTGCCAAAAGTGTGGCTCTATCCAAGTCGGTGAAAAATATCAGTAATGACGATACAGTGCATAATGCTGCAGTTTCTGAACACGCTCAGTTCCTTGAGGATGCTGCAACAGCAACACAATGCCTCTTACCGTATAAAGTGACTGCGTGCAACAGGTCTGTTATTCGCGGTGTTGCATACTCGTGTCCAAATGTAGGTTGCCCAGCTGGTCGTTGCCTTTGATCCAAAGAGCATACTGGATGCAGTTTCTACATTTGTGAAGACTTTCACTAGTTGCACAAGAAGTTAATAAGACAATGGTGAATGGTAACGATGTACTCCAAAGCAAGATCAGATTGAGTGAGTGACTTTTTTCTACTAGTATAACTGCATTTTCATGCATTGATGTTCCGCTGGTACCTGTGCTGAGGAAAACTGGGTAGTTGATCTCTTCATCATTACATTTTTTTATAACCTCCTCAGCATTACATTCGTGTGTGTTCTTGCGGCAGATCTTAGAGAAACTCCAACGTGCCGACCCATTTCGTCCGCACGCGTCTACTTGGATCGCGGCGGATACAAAAGTCGGCCCAATACGCCGACCCAAGCAGACGCGTGTCCGCTTTTCGTCCGCATGCCGACCCATTCGCGGCCCATTTTTTAGTCTGATTTGCGTCGACGCGGACACGAGACGGCCGCGCGGGCCGCGCGGCAACTACCCCCCCGGCCCGCTAGTCGGTGGAAAAGAATCCATCATTCCCTCTACTTATCCAAAAACCCTCCCGCCAGCGCGCGCTCCCGACCGCTCGCCATGGACGACGCCCTCGATGCCGCAGCCGGCCTCGCCTCCGCCCCCTCCGACAAAGGCAAGCCCTGCGCCCATCACAAGACCGCCGGGCCACCCAAGAAGAAGAAGCTGACGCCGGAGGAGCGGGTCGTGCAGTAGGCCAAGAGGAAGGGCCGGAGGCATGCGCCGGACGCAAGGGACGAAGCAGCGGCCGCCACCGCCGTCGCCGTCGCCACACAGCAGGAGGACACCAACGCCCGTGTCGCGGCGGCAACGAGAGAGGCCCTGATCTATCTAGGGTTAAACCCTGGACATGCTCGTCAACGCCGTCGTGGCTGCTGCCAGCACCGGCTCGTCCGCGTTCCCTCGGATGGTGCTGCCGGAGTCGCCCCGCGCGTCGGCGACGTACCCGATTCCCGGCTTCCACGTCTACCCGCAAGCCTCCCGACTCTCCGAAGAATGCTCGCCGGAGGTGATCGTGGTGGATCCTTCCACGCCCATGCCAATCAACCTCAACGCCACGCCGGCGGCCAGCGCCTCGTCATCCGAAGGGATCATGAAGGTCGACCTCAACACTGTGTCGCGGAGGAAGAGGCCATGGTTTGAGAAGATGCAGGCCGACATGCTCAAATTCGATGACGAGTGATTTTTGGCGGCATGCGCCATCCTTTTTTGTATGCCAACAAGTGTGCTGGCATGACCACGGCCGAGATGGCGTGGTCGAACTCCCGACTTTTTTGTGTGCTAGTATGTGTGCCGGCCGCTGGCAAGCACGCCAGCAAGACTGTGTGATGGTCTTTTTTGAGGCTGACATTGTATGCCGGCCGCTAGCATGATGCTGGCTTGAATTTTGGGCGGCGGCATGGCCGCTGACAATGATCTATGGCTGCGGTCTTTTTAAATTTGTACGCGGACATGAAATGGATCACTTGCTTTGGGCGCACGGCAGACCAAAAAAAAAATTAGGCGGACGTTGAGCAGGCAGCCGATCCAAACGAACTCGAAAAGCAAACAAAATCACCGTCCGTTTGGGTCGGCGCGTTGGAGCTGCTCTTAAACATCTCTTTGGTAGCTCATACACCCACACTTGCTGGTTCTTTACCATTTGACCTGTGTTGGCTTCAACTCATGCACTTTCTTATGAGATGAGAACTCATCAGCAGTATTAACATAGGCTGGTAGTATTAACAAAGGCGTACGTCGCTGGTCCCCTTGGCTCGTCATGTTTTCTTTGTGACCAGGTGGTTTACACGAACATGTTTATGATAAACGGAGCGCACTTTGCCAAAGTGTGGTGGTGACCGTGACACTGACACACATCAACGTGCGCCACGTCAGGCGCCGCATTTTATAATCTCCCCCTCCTCGCGTATATAAGCCCTCGCTGGACCCATGCCACTGCATCCATCAAGGCAAGATCCAGCAACACTTGAACCCAAGCATAGACTGAGAGACGAGCATGGCAGCTGGGGCGACAGCTGAGCGAGAAGCCGGCCACGGCGGCGGCGGCGACGGTGCCGAGTGGAGGGTGGACGTGCCGGTGGCCGGCGAGCACGATCACGTCAAGGGCGGGCGGTCGTGGTCGTGGCTCTTGTCGTGGATGGCCGCGCCGAGGGACAGGGTGGCCGGGTTCGGCAGGATGGTGTGGAAGGTCGGCGCGGACGACCCCAGGAGGGTGGTGCACGGGCTCAAGGTGGCCCTCGCGCTCGCCCTCTGCTCCGTCTTCTACTACGTCCACCCTCTCTATGACTTCACCGGCGGGAACGCCATGTGGGCCGTGCTCACCGTCGTCGTCGTCTTCGAGTACACCGTCGGTACGTAAACTGAGCAACACTCCTCCTCGGTCCTCGGCGTGCCATGCATGGTAAGGTGTGGAGTGGAAGAGCTAACTTAATGTGGATGGGTTCGTTTCAGGGGCTTGCTTGTACAAAGGCCTCAACAGGGCCATGGCGACGGTGGCCGGCGGCGCGCTGGCCCTCGGCGCGCACTGGGTTGCCAGCCAGTCCGGCAAGGAGTTCCAGCCTTATGTCCTCACCGGCTCCATGTTTATCATGGGTACGTTGCTTTGCTTCATGTATACTTCACCGGTGCATGTCCTTGTAGTACTACGTATCACTCTGTTTCCGTGGATCTGACCGACGTGCGTGCAGCTGCGGTGGCGACCTTCTCCCGGTTCATCCCGACGATGAAGGCCAAGTTCGACTACGGCGTCACCGTCTTCATCCTCACCTACTGCCTCGTCTCCGTGTCGGGGTACCGCGCCGACGAGGTGGTGTTCATGGCGCAGCAGCGCCTCACCACCATCGCCATCGGCGCCTTCATCTGCTTCGCCGTCTGCACCTTCGTCTTCCCGGTCTGGGCGGGACAGGAGCTGCACGTCCTCGTCGCGCGCAACATGGACAAGCTCGCCGCCGCCGCCGAGGGCTGCGTCGAGGACTACTTCTCTGACCCCGCCGCCGTCGACGCAGCCGCCGGAGAGAAGCCGGCGAGGCGGGCGCTCTCCGCTAAGTCGAACGGGTACAAGCAAGTGCTGAACGCCAAGGCGTCCGAGGACTCGCTGGCCAACCTGGCGAAATGGGAGCCCGGCCACGGCAAGTTCGGTTTCCGGCACCCGTACGGGCAGTACCAGAAGGTCGGCGCCGCCATGCGCTGCTGCGCCTACTGCATCGACGCCCTCGCCGCCTGCGTCGGCTCCGAGGCCCAGACGCCGGCACACGTCAAGAAGCACCTCGCCGGCACCTGCCTCGCCCTGAGCCGACACTTGGCCACCGTGCTCCGCGAGGCGTCGGGCTCTGTCACGTCGATGACGCGGTCCGACCGCCTCGGGCTCGTCGTGGCAGACATGAACGCCACCGCCCAAGAGCTGAGGGACAAGCTGAGGTGCCTCGCCACGGTGCTCGAAGAAGGAGAGGACGAATCACCAGAGGCAGGGCACGAGCAGAACGCCATAACGGAGCTGGCGGCGCCGCCGCTCATGGAGGCGCTGCCGCTCTTCAGCGCCGCCTCCATGCTCCTGGAGGTCTGCGCGAGGGCGGAGCTAGTCATCGGCGCCGTCGAAACCCTGGCCACGACGGCGAGGTTCAAAAAAGCCGACCACGACGAGAAGGCGGCACTGGACACCGAGGCACCCGTGCCCGCCTCCTCCACGAGCAACCCGGTCGACGCCCACGTACCGCAAGAGACACACGTCAAGGTCACCGGTCATCAGGAGAAGACGGAGACGGCCCAGAAGGCGAGCACGAGCTCCGGCAAGGCGCCGCGGGACCAGGTCGGGGAGCTGATCAAGGTGCTGATGCGCCGGGGGAGCACCAAGAAGTGGGCGCGGGGGGACACCAAGGTGAGCCCCAAGCCGCCGCAGGACTTCACGGTGAGCGTGCCGAGCCCGCGGAACCGCGCGATGGAGCTCGCGGGGCACGGGCCGGTGGTGCCCAGCCCCAGGAACCGACCGGCGGAGTTCGCGGGGCACGCGCCGGGGGTGCCCACCCCGAGGAACCGCGTGGCGGAGGTCGGAGGGCACGCGCCGGTGGCGCCCAGCCCCAGGAACCGGTCCATGGACCTCGCGAGCCATGGAGCCGTCGTGCCCAGCCCAAGGAACCGCTCCATGGACTTCGCCACGCACGCCCCCAGCCCACGGAACCGATCCATACTTGGGATGGCCTGAAGAATATGTGATCACTTGATCCATGATTAGTTCTCGCAAGTGAAATGTTTGTCAAATATGTGTACGTTGTATTACATTACATCACTTGTGGATCATACTCGAGGGCAGAACCTTCGTGCTGTAATACGGAGTACGTCACAAGAACCTTCGTGCTGTACAAAGCAAACGGCATTGCAGTCATCGCCGGAATGAATACACTACAAGCCTGCAAAATGCTTGATATCCCTTTAGATCGCTTAACACGCATGCCATGTGGTTGCAAAATGCTTAATTACACTCTTTGCATGGTAATACGTATCTCATTTATATCATAAAGATCAAAATACAAGTCATGTAAGTACCGACACAACAAAACTGGAAAGATAGCAGAACACCTCTGAGCTTGAGATCAACGCCCGTCACCTGCCTCCGGCATCACCACAGCAGTCATCGAAGAAAAGAAAAATGACAGATCACCTCCTCACCCGAGCTCGACGCGGCTCCATCGCTGATATGCAGTTTTGCGGACCTCCAAGGTGGCTCACTAAAAGTGAAGCCCTTGCCGTTGAACGAATAAGACCGGGGCAACATCCCGGACACGCCATCGAACTCCAGATCTGGCACCCCACCACGACTAAGACGTCGAAGGAGGAAACCATACCTACCATCCACGAACCACGAATCCAGCACACGTTCCGTCTTTCAGATGTCGTTGATACATACCACAATCTGCATCCGCTCTTAGACTACCTTCCAAACTCCACGCCGGCGCTGGAGCAAACGTCGTCGCAACGGCGCCCGAGGACACATTTCCACCACGGGGATGCCACCGCCATCATGCCATACTCACTTGAACAGTCTGGTTTCCAAATCCATCCCCAGCCATAGGACCGATGGCCTCGTCAGGGAAGGGCCCGAAGAATCTTTATTCAGCGCTATCATCATCGCCGCCGAAGCCAAAACGATGAACAACCTAAAAACCTAGACTACGAAGGAGTAAAAACGATCCACACTCGTGGATTCAGCGACCCCCCTCACCACCGACAACCGAGGTCGCCGGCGGAGGGGAGCCGCTGGAGGACGACGCTGGAAGATTGGCCTCTCCTGGCGGCGTCTAGGGTTCCAGCCGCCAGGGGCGAGAGGAAAAACGATTTCACCACTTAATTACACTCTCTATTTGGCTCGGATCTACTCCCTATGTAACTTAATACAATACATACAGTATAAGAGGTTTTTTGACAGACACTATCATAGTGTGAAAAAACAACTTATATTAAGTTACATATGTAGTATAATGGAACCATGACATTGCAATTTGGTTATTGAGAAAAATGACTAGACAGTTCCATATGGAAATGAATGATTCCGAGCCAACCCCAACAAGGCTCAATATGGAAGCAAGACGCAAAACCTTTGCTGGAGGGGAACGTTTGGAACATGGGGTAGGTGCAGCCGTTTTGAAAAAGAATAGTAATTGCAAAAGCGGTCGAAAATTATGAAATCTCTTAGCAACAAACTTGTTCAAGCGTTACACTTACGTACATTTTTTGTGAATAAATGACCTGCGTGGCATTGTTGGCAATGACCATATTTTTTTCTTTGTCGATTTTTTACACGAGTACGCCAGTAGGTCAAGTTTGTTCGAAAGAAATTTCAAAGTTTTTTTTGACTTTTTCCTGAATTACTATTTTTTTTCCTATACCATGTTCATTACAACAAGGTTTCGAGTGGTGTTTCACAACCTTTGCTCCCCTATCCATCAATCATTTAGAATTGGATGCAAATATAGTCATTGATATAGTTTGTCAATGGTTGTTTTGATCGCTTTGGTTTTTTCCATGTTAAGGCATGAGTTTGGTGCTATTTATCGACGTGTTTATTTTATCTATGTTGATGTTAGTTGTGTGCATCCTAACTATGCAGAGGTTGTGAACTTTTTTTAAAAAAAAGAGGAAAGTCATTTCGGTCCAACCCATTCTTGGGGCCCGAAAAAGGCGTTAGATATGTGTGTGACTTTGCATGACAAAGCGTTCTCCAAGGGCATGGAATGGTGAAAGCACAAGTGCTCCCCTGGTGATTTTGGTAATTAATGTTAACATATCTTTTCTTGGACCAATAGTTTTATCTAGTATATTTCATATGAGTTCAACAGTGGCGTGGCAAGGACAAGAGGATGTGGTACCCCTTCAAAATGCTAAGGAAAAGGATTGACAAAAGATCAAGACTCTACATTTTTGTTTAAGTGATTCAAGATCACATTAAGCCCATAGGAAAGCCAATGCTATTAAAAGGGGATGAGGTGTTGCTTAATGATCTATTTGCTCAAGTGCTTAGTGATATTGTTCGAAAACCCTTAGCAACTTTGTCTATCCATATGTGCAAACCCTAAATTCCAACTCGGCCCCACTGATACTTCCTACCCGGAGCCACCGAGTTCATCTGGACTTAGCCACTGCCAAAACCCTAACAATTCAGATCCACCGATATGGATATCGGTCTCACCGAGATGGCCTTGCCAGATCTCTATGACTTGTTGCAATCACTTCGGTCTCATCGAGAATTGCAACCGGTCTCACCGAGATGGCTTGACTGATTCTCTGTTGCCCTATTGCTTCACTTCGGTCCCACCGAGATGATGCATTCGGCGCCACCGAGTTGAGATTTTCGCTAAGCCCTTGCACATCGGTCCCACCGAGTTGTTCCCGTCGGTCCCATCGAGATTCCCAACGTTCATATTTTTACACAGATCGGTGCCACTGAGTTTTCTGATCGGTGCCACCGAGATGGGTCAAAAGTGTGTAAGGTTGGATTTTGTGTGGAGGCTATATATGCCCGTCCACCCCTTCTTCCTCATTAAGGAGAGCCATCAGAACGTGCCTACACTTCCACCATTCATTTTCTGAGAGAGAACACCTACTCATGTGTTGAGATCAAGAGATTCCAATCCAACCATTTGAACCTTGATTTCTAGCCTTCCCCAAGTTGCTTTCCGCTCCAATCCTTCTTCCACCATAGCCAAATCTGAGAGAGAGAGAGAGTTGAGTGTTGGGGAGACTATCATTTGAAGCACAAGAGCAAGGATTTCATTATCAACACACCATCTATTACCTTTTGGAGAGTGGTGTCTCCTAGATTGGTTAGGCGTTGCTTGGGAGCCTCCGTCCTGATGTGTAGTTGAACCAAGAAGTTTGTAAGGGAAAGGAGATCGCCTACTTCATGAAGATCTACCCGAATGAGGCAAGTCCTTCGTGGGCGATGGCCATGGTGGGATAGACAAGATTGCTTGTTCCTGGACCCTTCATGGGTGGAGCCCTCCGTGGACTTGCGCAACCGTTGCCCTTTGTGGGCTGAAGTCTCCTTCAACGTGGATGTACGGTAGGACCACCTATCAGAACCACTGTCGGAGTAATGGGCCATGGGTAGGCTAACCCGAGCCCCAGAACCTTTCAAGACATCGGGGCAGGCTGCACCCCTCGAGTCCCAGAGGCGACTCCAAGATAAGCCGAGTCCCAGAGGCGACTCCAAGATAAGCCGAGTCCCAGAGGCGACTCCAAGATAAGCCAAGTCCCAGAGGCGACTCCAAGATAAGCCGAGTCCCAGAGGCGACTCCAAAATAAGCCGAGTCCTAGAGGCGACTCCAAGATAAGCCGAGTCCCAGAGGCGACTCCAAGATAAGCCGACTTCCGAAGAGGCCGGCTATAGGGAGTCGGCCTGCAACACCAACCACCCTATTTTATTGAGGGCAGGCATGGCCACAGTGCGCCGTACCGATGGAGATCTCCGTCCGGCGCGACACTGTTGCCATGCCAGCCCTGACATCAGCCCATGGGGGCGGAGCCCTGTGCCCACGACGGCCTGTCTGTACGACCCAGAGACGGCGGGTCCCACCAGTCAGCGGGAGTACAGAAGACGGCAAGAGCGCCATGAGACGGACCCGTTGGGAGTCAGCCCCCAGGAGTCGGCTGGCCCCTCCCACGGGCCCCACACGCCATTAACCAGACACAACGGGGAATGGCGACAGTGATCGCCCGTCAGGCGGCGGCACTGTTGCCATGACCCCATGACCAAGCCAGCGCATTAAAAGCACGGCTACAGTAATCCGCAGCCGGCAAGACCCGGCCGCGGCGGACAAGGGCCGTCGGCCCCGCACCAGGCAAGTCGGCGTGACCCACGAGTCGGCGGGCCCCAGTAGTCGGCGTAGAAGACAACGGCCTGAGAGACAGACGGTTGGGACCCGCGCCCAGCCGGTTTTACCATTGTACCCCTGGGGAGAGGCCTATATAAACCCCCCAGGGCACCCATGCAAAGGGTTCGAATCCATTAGCACTAGACCAGATCATATAGGAGGGGGAGTGCTAGCCTTGCCTTCTCCTACCTCTAGAAATAGCTCAATGAGCAACCTTGTACTCACTTTGCCTTAGTGATCATGTGGAGACCCCGCAGAGCAGCAGTAGGGATGTTATCTCCCCGGAGAGCCCCGAAGCTGGGTAAGATCCGCCGGCGTGCATGTCTTCGCCTCATCCCGTTTCCAGGCACCGGCGACGTTATACTCTGAAGGAAATATGCCCTAGAGGCAATAATAAAGTTATTATTTATTTCCTTATTTCATGATAAATGTTTATCATTCATGCTAGAATTGTATTAACCGGAAACATGATACATGTGTGAATGCATAGACAAACAAACATGTCACTAGTATGCCTCTACTAGACTAGCTTGTTAATCAAAGATGGTTATGTTTCCTAACCATGAACAAGGAGTTGTTATTTGATTAATGAGGTCACATCATTAGCGAATGATCGATTGACATGACCCATTCCTTAGCTTAGCACACGATCGCTTAGTATGTTGCTACTGCTTTTATCCATGACTTATACATGTTCCTATAACTATGAGATTATGCAACTCCGCTTACGGAGGAACACTTTGGTGCTACCAAACGTCACAACGAATCGGGTGATTATAAAGGAGTACTACAGTGTCTCCAAAGGCGATGTTGGGTTGGCGATTTCGAGATTAGGTTTTGTCACTCCGATTGCCGGAGAGGTATCTCTGGCCCTCTCGGTAATGCACATCATCAAGCCTTGCAAGCACTACAACTAATGAGTTAGTTGTGAGATGATGTATTACGGAACGAGTAAAGAGACTTGCCGTAACGAGATTGAACTAGGTATTGGATACCGACGATCGAATCTCGCAAGTAACATACCGATGACAAAGGAACAACGATGTTGTTATGCGGTCTGACCGATAAAGATCTTCGAGAATATGTAGGAACCAATATGGGCATCCAGGTCCCGCTGTTGGTTATTGACCATGAATAGTTCTAGGTCATGTCTACATTGTTCTCGAACCGTAGGGTCCGCACGCTTAAGGTTTCGATGATGCTTATTATGAGTTTATGTATTTTGATGTACCAAGGAGTTCGAGTCCCTGATGTGATCACGGACATGACGAGGAGTCTCGGAATGGTCGAGACATAAAGATTGATATATTGGAAGCCTATGTTTGGAGTTCGAATGGTTCCGGCGGCGGAATTTATCGAGTACCGGAGGTTACCGGAACCCCGGGAGGTAAATGGGCCTCGATGGGCCTTAGTGGAAAGGAGAAAGGGCCAGCCCTAGGCAGGCGCGCCCCCCTTCCCTAGTCCTATTAGGACTAGGAGAAAGGGCCGCCCCCTCTCTCTCTTTCCCCCAGGAATCCTAGTCCAACTAGGATTGGGGGAATCCTACTCCCTGAGGGAGTAGGACTCCTTGGCGCCAAGCTTGGCCGGCCGCCCCTCCCCTTGGCTCCTTTATATACGGGGCAGGGGGCACTTGGGGACACAAGTTGATCGTGAGATCGTTCCTTAGCCGTGTCGCGTGCCCCCTCCACCATATTCCACCTCGGTTATACCGTCGCAAGCTTAGGCGAAGCCTGCGCCGGTGAAACATCAAGATCGCCACCACGCCGTCGGTCGACGGAACTCTCCTCGACACTCGGCTGGATCGAGTACGAGGGACGCCATCGAGCTGTACGTGTGTCAAGAACTCGGGCGCCGGAGTGACGGCGCCGGATCGGTCGGATCGCGAGGAGAACGTCGACTACTTCCTCTACGCCAGATCGCTTCGCCGGGTCTACAAGGGTATGTAGACAACACTCTCCCCTCTCGTTGCTATACATCACCATGATCTTGCGTGTGCGTGGAAAATTTTGAAATTACTACGTTCCCCAACAAAGGCATCCGAGCCTAGGTTTTTCTATGGTTTGATGTTTTGCACGAGTAGAACACAAGTGAGTTGTGGGCGATACAAGTCATACTACCTACCAGCATGTCATACTTTGGTTCAGCGGTATTGTGAGATGAAGCGCCTGCACCGACATTACGCGTGACGCTTACGCGAGACTGGTTTCACCGCCACGAGCACTCGCTGCTTAAAGGTGACCGGTGGGTGCTGTCTCTCTCACTTTAGTTGAACTGTGTGGCTACGCCCGTCCTTGAGAAGGTTAAACGGAGTCTATTTGACGAAGTATCGTTGTGGTTTTGATGCGTGGGTGAGACTGGTTCTTGCTTAAGCCCGTAGCAGCCACGTAAAATTTGCAACAACAAAGTAGAGGACGCCTAACTTGTTTTTGCAGGGCATGTTGTGATGTGATATGGTCAAGACGTGATGCTATATTTTATTGTATGAGATGATCATGTTTTGTAACCGGTTATCGGCAATCGGCTGGAGCCATATGGTTGTCGCTTTATTGTATGCAATGCAATCGCTTCAGTAATGCTTTACTTTATCACTAAGCGGTAGCGATAGTCGAGAAGCATAAGTTTGGCGAGACGACAACGATGCTACGATGGAGATCAAGGTGTCGCGCCGGTGACGATGGTGATCATGGTGATGCCGCAAGATGGTGATCATGAAGCACAAGATGATGATGACCATATCATATCACTTATATTGATTTGCATGTGATGTTTATCCTTTTATGCATCTTATCTTGCTTTGATTGACGGTAGCATTATAAGATGATCTCTCACTAAATTATCAAGAAGTGTTCTCCCGGTATGCACCGCTGCCAAAGTTCGTCGTGCCTGACACACCACGTGATGATCGGGTGTGATAAGCTCTCACGTCCATCTACAACGGGTGCAAGCCAGTTTTTGCACACGCAGAATACTCGGGTTATACTTGACGAGCCTAGCATATGCAGATATGGCCTCGAACACGGAGACCGAAAGGTCGAGCGTGAATCATATAGTAGATATGATCAACATAAGATGTTCACCATTGAAAACTACTCCATTTCACGTGATGATCGGTTATGGTTTAGTTGATTTGGATCACGTGATCACTTAGATGACTAGAGGATGTTTTTCTAAGTGGGAGTTCTTAAGTAATATGATTAATTGAACTTAAATTTATCATGAACTTAGTACCGATAGTATCTTGCTTGTTTATGTTTGATTGTAGATAGATGGCTCGTCTTTGTTGTTCCGTTGAATTTTAATGCTCCTTGAGAAAGCAAAGTTGAAAGATGATGGTAGCAATTACACGGATCGGGTCCGAATTTGAGGATCATCCTCATTGCTGCACGTAAGAGCTACGCCCCGATGCACCGCTAGGTGACAGTTCTCTTCTTTGAGCAACACCGATGTTATGAACGTCTGGCGAGCAAAGTCGATGACTACTCTATAGTTCAAGCAGCCATGCTTTACGGCTTAGAACCGGGACTTCAACGACGTTTTGAACGTCATGGAGCATATGAGATGTTCCAGAGTTGAAGTTAATATTCCAACAGAATGCCCGGATTGAGAGATATGAAGTCTCCAATAAGTTCTATAGCTGCAAGATGGAGGAGAACAGTTACATTAGTGAGCATATACTTAGAATGTCCGGGTACTACAATCACTTGACACAATTGGGAGTTAATCTTCCGGATGATTGTGTCATTGATGTAATTCTCCAATCACCGCCACCAAGCTACAAAGGCTTCGTGATGAACTATAATATGCAAGGGTTAGTAAAGACTATACCGAGCTCTTCGCAATGCTAAAGGCTGGGAGGTAGAAATCAAGAAGGAGCATCAAGTGTTGATGGTCAATAAGACCACTAGTTTCAAGAAGAAAGGCAAAGGGAAGAAAAAGGAATCTCAAGAAGAACAGCAAACAAGTTGTCGCTCAGAGAAGAAACCCAAGTCTGGTCCTAAACCTGAAATCGAGTGCTTCTACCGCAAGCGATCGTCACTTTGAAGCGGAACTGCCCCAAGTATTTGGCGGATAAGAAGGATGGCAAGGTGAACAAAGGTATATGTGATATACATGTTATTGATGTGTACCTTACTAGAGCTCGTAGTAGCACTGGTATTTGATATCGGTTACATTGCTAATATTTGCAACTCAAACAGGACTACGATTGCTTAACTCGCAAAGGACGAGGTGACGATGCGCGCGTGGGAAATGGTTCCAAAGTCGATGTGATCGCGGTCGGCACGCTACCTCTACATCTACCTTCGGATTAGTTTTAGACCTAAATAATTGTTATTTGGTGCTGCGTTGAGCATGAACATTATATCTGGATCTTGTTTGATGCGAGACGGTTATTCATTTAAATCGAGAATAATGGTTGTTCTATTTATATGAGTAATATCTTTTATGGTCATGCACCCTTGAGGAATGGTCTATTTTGATGAATCTCGATAGTAGTGATACACATATTCATAATGTTGAAACCAAAAGATGCAGAGTTGATAATGAAAGTGCAACTTATTTGTGGCACCGCCGCTTAGGTCATATCGGTGTAAAGCGCATGAAGAAACTCCATACCGATGGACTTTTGGAGTCACTTGATTATGAATCACTTGGCACTTAAGAACCGTGCCTCATGGGCAAGATGACTAGAACACCGCTTCTCGGTACTATGGAGAGAGCAACAGATTTGTTGGAAATCATACATACGTATGTATGTGGTCCGATGAATGTTGAGGCTCGTGGCGGATATCGTTATTTTCTCACCTTCACAGATGACTTAAGCAGATATGGGTATATCTACTTAATGAAACATAAGTCCAAACGTTTGAAAAGTTCAAAGAATTTCAGAGTGAAGTTGAAAATCATCGTAACAAGAAAATTAAGTTTCTACGATCCGATCGTGGAGGTGAATATTTGAGTTACGAGTTTGGTCTACATTTGAAACAATGCGAATAGTTTCAGCAACTCACGCCACCCGAAACACCACAACAGAATGGTGTGTCCGAACGTCAGAATCGTACTTTACTAGATATGGTACGATCTATGATGTCTCTTACAGATTTACCGCTATCGCTTTTGGGGTTATGCTCTAGAGACAGCCGATTCACACCGAATAGAACACCGTCGAAATCCGCTGAGACGACACCTTATGAACTATGGTTTGGCAAGAAACCAAAGTTGTCGTTTCTTAAAGTTTGGGGATGCGATGCTTATGTGAAAAAGCTTCAACCTGATAAGCTCGAACCCAAATCGAAATGTGTCTTCATAGGATACCCAAAGGAAACAGTTGGGTACACCTTCTATCACAGATCCGAAGGAAAAACATTTGTTGTTAAGAATGGATCCTTTCTAGAGAAGGAGTTTCTCTCGAAAGAAGTGAGTGGGAGGAAAGTGGAACTTGATGAGGTAATAGTACCTTCTCCCTTACTTGAAAGTAGTTCGTCGCAGAAACCGGTTTCGAGACACCTACACCAAGTAGTGAGGAAGTTGATGATGTTGATCATGAAACTTCAGATCAAGTTACTCGCAGAACCTCGTAGATCAACCAGAGTAAGATCCGCACTGAGTGGTACGGTAATCCTGTTCGGAAGTCATGCTACTAGATCATGATGAACCTACGAACTATGAAGAAGCGATGGTGAGCCCAGATTCGCAAAATGGCTTGAGGCCATGAAATCTGAGATGGGATCCATGTATGAAAACAAAGTGTGGACTTTGGTTGACTTGCCCGAGGGTAGGCAAGCAATAGAAAACAAGTGGATCTTCAAGAAGAAGACCGACGACGGTAATGTTATCGTTTATAAAGCTCGACTTATGTCGCAAAAGGTTTTCGACAAGTTCAAGGGATTGACTACGATGAGACCTTCTCACCAGTAGCGATGCTTAAGTCCGTCCGAATCATGTTAGCAATTGCCGATTTTATGATTATGAAATTTGGCAAATGGATGTAAAGACTGCATTCTGAATGGATTTACGGAAGAAGAGTTGTATATGATGCAACCGAAGGTTTTATCGATCCAAGGGGAGCTAACAAAGTATGCAAGCTCCAGCGATCCATCTATGGACTGGTGCAAGCATCTCGAGTTGGAATAAACGCTTTGATAGTGTGATCAAAGCATTTGGGTTTGTCTGCACTTTTGGAGAAGCCTCAGATTTACAAGAAAGTGAGTGGGAGCTCAGAGCATTTCGATATTATATGTGGATGACATATTGCTGATCGGAAATGATATAGAATTTCTGGATAGCATAAAGGGATACTTGAATAAGAGTTTTTCAATGAAAGACCTCGGTGAAGCTGCTTACATATTGGGCATTAAGATCTATAGAGATAGATCAAGACGCTTAATTGACTTTCACAAAGCACATACCTTGACAAAGTTTTGAAGAAGTTCAAAATGGATCAAGCAAAGAAAGGGTTCTTGCCTGTGTTACAAGGTGTGAAGTTGAGTCGACTCAATGCCCACCACTGCAGAAGATAGAGAGAAAATGAAAGATGTTCCTATGCTTCAGCCATAGGCTCTATCATGTATGCAATGTTGTGTACTGACTGATGTGTGCCTTGCTATAAGCCTAGCAGGAGGTACCAAAGTAATCCAGAGTGGATCATCGACAGCGGTCAAGAACATCCCAAATACCGAAAAGGACTAAGGATATGTTTCTCGATATGGAGGTGATAAAGAGCTCATCGTGAACGGTTACGTTGATGCAAGCTTTGACACCGATCCGGACGATTCTAAATCGCAGACCGGATACGATTTACACTAAACGGAGGAGCTGTCGGTTGGTGCAGTTCTAAACAAAGCGTCAGAAGGGATCTACATGTGAAGCGGAATACATAGCAGCTTCGAAGCAGCTAATGAAGGAGTCTGGATGAAGGAGTTCATATCCGATCTAGGTGTCATACCTAGTGCATCGGGTCCAATGAAAATCTTCGTGACAATATCGAGCAATTGCCTTAGCAAAGGAATCCAGATTTCACAAGAGGACCAAGCACATCAAGAGACGCTTCAATTCCATCCGGACTTAGTCCAGACCGAGACATAGAGATTTGCAAGATACATACGGATCTGAATGTTGCGACCGTTGACTAAGCCTCTTCCACGAGCAAAACATGATCAGCACCAAGACTCCATGGGTGTTAGAATCATTACTATGTAATCTAGATTATTGACTCTAGTGCAAGTGGGAGATCAAGGAAATATGCCCTAGAGGCAATAATAAAGTTATTATTTATTTCCTTATTTCATGATAAATGTTTATCATTCATGCTAGAATTGTATTAACCGGAAACATGATACATGTGTGAATGCATAGACAAACAAACATGTCACTAGTATGCCTCTACTAGACTAGCTTGTTAATCAAAGATGGTTATGTTTCCTAACCATGAACAAGGAGTTGTTATTTGATTAATGAGGTCACATCATTAGCGAATGATCGATTGACATGACCCATTCCCTTAGCTTAGCACACGATCGCTTAGTATGTTGCTACCGCTTTTATCCATGACTTATACATGTTCCTATAACTATGAGATTATGCAACTCCGCTTACGGAGGAACACTTTGGTGCTACCAAACGTCCACAACGAATCGGGTGATTATAAAGGAGTACTACAGTGTCTCCAAAGGCGATGTTGGGTTGGCGATTTCGAGATTAGGTTTTGTCACTCCGATTGCTCTGGAGAGGTATCTCTGGCCCTCTCGGTAATGCACATCACTGAAGCCTTGCAAGCACTACAACTAATGAGTTAGTTGTGAGATGATGTATTACGGAACGAGTAAAGAGACTTGCCGTAACGAGATTGAACTAGGTATTGATACCGACGATCGAATCTCGCAAGTAACATACCGATGACAAAGGAACAACGATGTTGTTATGCGGTCCGACCGATAAAGATCTTCGAGAATATGTAGGAACCAATATGGGCATCCAGGTCCCGCTGTTGGTTATTGACCGTGAATAGTTCTAGGTCATGTCTACATTGTTCTCGAACCGTAGGGTCCGCACGCTTAAGGTTTCGGCGATGCTTATTATGAGTTTATGTATTTTGATGTACCAAGGAGTTCGAGTCCCGGATGTGATCACGGACATGACGAG
The DNA here is from genome assembly GCA_021437245.1 of Aegilops speltoides. Taxonomy (NCBI): domain Eukaryota; kingdom Viridiplantae; phylum Streptophyta; class Magnoliopsida; order Poales; family Poaceae; genus Aegilops; species Aegilops speltoides. Next base: position 402,359,473 of record CM038147.1, read on the forward strand.
GAGTCTCGGAATGGTCGAGACATAAAGATTGATATATTGGAAGCCTATGTTTGGAGTTCGAATGGTTCCGGCGTAAAACGGAATTTATCGAGTACCGGAGGTTACCGAACCCCCGGAGGTAAATGGGCCTCGATGGGCCTTAGTGGAAAGGAGAAAGGGCCAGCCCTAGGCAGGCGCGCCTCCCCCTTCCCTAGTCCTATTAGGACTAGGAGAAAGGGCCGCCCCCTCTCTCTTTTTCCCTCCCGAATCCTAGTCCAACTAGGATTGGGGGAATCCTACTCCCAGGGAGTAGGACTCCTTGGCGCCGCCAAGCTTGGCCGGCCGCCCCTCCCCTTGGCTCCTTTATATACGGGGCAGGGGGCACTTGGGACACAAGTTGATCGTGAGATCGTTCCTTAGCCGTGTCGGTGCCCCTCCACCATATTCCACCTCGGTTATACTGTCGCTGCTTAGGCGAAGCCTGCGCCGTGAAACATCAAGATCGCCACCACGCCGTCGGCCGACGGAACTCTCCTCGACACTCGGCTGGATCGAGTACGAGGGACGCCATCGAGCTGTACGTGTCAAGAACTCGGGCGCCGGAGTGACGGCGCCGGATCGGTCGGATCGCGAGGAGAACGACGACTACTTCCTCTACGCCAGATCGCTTCGCCGGGTCTACAAGGGTATGTAGACAACACTCTCCCCTCTCGTTGCTATACATCACCATGATCTTGCGTGTGCGTAGGAAAATTTTGAAATTACTACGTTCCCCAACATACTCGCCCCCACCATGATAAGCCATCCTTTGGCATATGTCGCACCCAACCCCTGACATTTGGCGCCCACCGTGGAGCGAGGTGCATCGTCGTCCGAAGACCTGCTCTGGACGGGAACCCTTTTCCTCCCCAGCGAGCGTAGCCAGCCCGGCACGCCCGATGGCGCTTGCCCCGACGCGCTGCAAAGCGTCAATGACGCTTGCGCGGCGAGCTGCCTCGCCAATCTTCTTGGCGAGGTTTGCATCTCCGACGAGCCTGCGTCCGACGCAGGCACGGGCGGCCCCGAGAGCCTTCTCGCGGGCCTCCTCGACCAACTCCACGTCACTGGTGAGCCTGCCGTTGACTTGGAGTCCGTAGGCTCCACCGACCCGATGCTGGTCGACTCCGACGCCGTGTCGCTCGACGCGTTCCCCACCAACGTGGTGGTTTACGACGAGCCGCTCCCTCGCGAGGAGAGCGGCGGAAGCACCGTCACGGAGGTGCTCGTCATCGTTCATGGCGAGCGTTCCGGTGAGGGAGCCCATGACCCACTCGACGCAGCTCTACAAGACCTGACCGCGCCTATTCCGGAAGACGCCGACGCCGAGACGCTGGAGGCGCGCCGCCTTCAGATCATCGAAGGCGCGAAGAAGCTGGCAAGCATGAGGCGCTTGTCAGAAGTCTACCAGCGTGAGATGGATCGCGTTGTGGGCGGCTCGCCGACTCCGACTGGGCCTAGCCGCTTAGGCGTAGTCCAGCAACGCGGCGTGACCATCGCTAACCTGTTCGGGGCCAATCGCCCCGTGTACGCCACGCCTGTGGAGAACATCCGCGCCGCCCAGGCGGCGACTGATGAGCTGAAAAACTTCGAAGGCGAAGAATGCCGCCTGATGACGGAGCGAGTCCAGCAGCTTCTCGACGTGGCTGCCACGCAGAACGTAGCCGGCGGCCGCACAGAGGCGCCGCAGCGACCAGACGACGACCTGCCTCCCCGCCAAGATCAAAGCGCGACGTCTCAGACGCCGACTGGCGGTGTCCGCGGAAGAAAAGACAAAGAGCGGGCTGTCAGCCACTGTCGGACTCGCATCACCATTGAGCGCGACCAAGACGGCCGCCCAAGAGCAGGGGAACGGCAGGGCGACTATCTGCCCCTCCACCACGAAGAGAAAGGCGAGTCTCCCCGCCGCCGCCCGTTGAGCATCCGACTCTCGGTGCCGCCTTGGCCGCCGAGAGGGAGTCGGAGAGAATGACGCCCGCCACCGGATCGACCGACTCCACCGATCCCTGGCGCTGGAGGAAGAAGACGAGTCGGGTCCGCCCTACTTCGGACCTCGCATCCGAGACGAGCCCTTTCCCAAAGGGTTCACGCTCCCTCGAGACATGCCCAAGTATACCAGCTCCGTGAAGCCGGAAGACTGGCTAGTTGACTACTCCACGGCCGTCAACATAGCGAACGGCAACAAGCGTGTTGCCAGTGAAGTATGTTCCACTCATGCTCCAGGGCACGGCCCGGACATGGTTGAACAGCCTGAAGCCTCACAGCATCAACAGCTGGGTCGACTTCACCGAGGCCTTCATCCGCAACTTCACAAGCACATACAAGCGACCCCCCAAGCCGCGCCAGCTTTCCTTGTGCGTGCAAGGCCCCGACGAGTCCACTCGCGACTACCTCACGCGCTGGGCCGAGCTTCGGAACTCCTGCGAGGGCGTGCACGAGGTGCAGGCTATCAAGTATTTCACTGCCGGGTGCAGAGAAGGCACCCTCCTCAAGCACAGGCTCCTCTGCGACGAGCCGGAAACCCTCGACGAGCTGCTGATCATAGCAGACAAGTATGCCACGGCTGACTCCTCCATGAAGTCAGAGATTCAAGTTAGTGTGACTGGCAAAGTGGCCCCTCAGGCTCCCAGAACTCCAGCTAGAGACGCTGGTCGGCGACAACAACAGAACGATAACAAGCGCAAGGCCCCACAGTCGGCTTCCAGTAGTCGGCAGGTTGCGATAGTCGAAGACCAACAGCCGGAGGGGCAGCCTCCGACCAAGCGACAGAAAGGTGACAAGTCCAACTGGTCGCCGGCCTTCTCTTATGAGCAGACTCTGGATGGTCCTTGCAAGTTCCACAGCAGCGCGAAGCCGTCAAACCATACCACTCGAAAGTGCCACTGGCTCACCAGAATCGCCAAGGGAGACGGCCTCCTTCCTCCCCCGCCTACTGGGCCGCCACCTCCACCGCCGCCCAGTGCAATGCCGCCTGCCACCGGTCGCAAAGACGAGATGAGTACCCAGAAGAGCATGGAGCCTATGTGGTGTTCACCAGTGTGGCTGATGATCGACGCAGCAGACGGCTGCAACAGCAAGAAGTAAATGCAGTAGCATCAGATACTCCAGAGTTTATGCATTGGTCCGAGAAGCCTATCAGTTGGAGCAGAGCTGATCACCCAGAGGTGATGCCGAATCCAGGCTCTTACACCCTGGTTTTGAGTGCCTCCTTGGCCACAGATAGGCGGGCTGCTCGCTTCTCGCGAGTATTGATAGACGGAGGCAGTGGCATCAACATCCTGTACAAGGATACCATGGAGAAGTTAGGAATCAAGCAAAGACAGCTTCAGAACAGCCGGACGGTGTTCCACGGCGTTGTACCTGGCCTTTCCTGCTCACCAATCGGCAAGATCCTGATAGACGTCCTCTTTGGAGACAAAGATCATTTCCGATGAGAGCCAGTTTGGTTTGAAGTGTGGATCTCGAAAGCCCGTACCATGCGTTGCTTGGCCGACCTGCTTTGTCCAAGTTCATGGCGGTCCCCCACTACGCCTACCTCAAGATGAAGATGCCGAGTTCAAAGGGGATTCTGACCATAGCCGGCGACTACAGAAAGTCGTCCTCTTGCGCGGCTGAGAGCAGTCGGCTGGCCGAGTCCCTGATGATCGCAGCTGAGAAGCGGCTTCTTGATCGGGTTGTGGCGATGGCCAGCAAGCAGCCAGAGATGTCGCCCGACCCCAAGGAGTTGAAAGCTGAGGGTTCGTTCAAGCCGGCCAAAGAAACAAAGAAGATACCCTTGGACCCGGAGCAGCCAGAGAGGTACGCTGTCATAGGTGCAAACCTTGACAACAAATAGGAAGGCGAGCTTGTCGATTTCCTCTGTGAGAACTGAGACATCTTTGCATGGTCCCCTAAAGACATGCCAGGTGTACTGACGGAATTCGCCGAGCACAAGTTACACGTCCGACCTGATGTGAACCCCGTTAGGCAGCCCTTGCGCCGCCTGTCAGAAGAGAAGAGAAGAGTTGTTGGAGAAGAGATAGCCCGGCTCCTGGCAGCCGGCTTCATTATGGAAGTGTTTTTTCTAGAGTGGTTAGCAAACCCGGTCCTGGTGTTGAAGAAGAACAAGCAGTGGCGGATGTGTATTGACTACACAAGCCTCAACAAAGCTTGCCCCAAGGACCCATTCGCTCTGCCGAGAATTGATCAGGTGATAGACTCCACAGCCGGATGCGAGCTGTTGAGCTTCTTAGATGCATATTCAGGATATCACCAGATCAAGCTGAACCCGCAGACAGATCAAGACCGCCTTCATCATGCCGTCGAGCCTTCTACTACCCGACCATGACGCTCGCTTGAGGAACACCGCGCCTCCTTTCAGCGCTGCATGCGTAGTGCCTCCTCAAGCAACTTGGCGAAACGCCCACGCCTCACGAGACGATGTGGTGGTGAAGACGAAAGGCGGAATGCTACCGAAGACCTCAAGGAAACCTTTGAGAACCTGCGCCGATTCCAGATCAAGCTCAACCCTGAGAAGTGCGTCTTTCGAGTACCAGCCGGCCAACTCCTTGGCTTCCTGGTCTCCGAACGCGGCATAGAGTGCAACCCTGTAAAGATCAAGGCCATCAAGAGGATGAAGGTACCCATCCGACTGCTAGATGTGCAAAATTTCACCGGCTGCTTGGCGTCCATCATCCGATTCATTAGTCGGCTGGGCGAGAAGGCTCTTCCCTTGTACCAACTGATGAAGAAGACCACCTTTTTCGAGTGGAACCACAAGGCGGATGAAGCATTTCTCTAGTTGAAGAAGATGTTGACTACTCCCCCTGTGCTGGCGGCGCCGATTCCTAAAGAGCCCATGCTCCTATACATTGCCGCCACCAGCCGAGTAGTCAGCACAGTCATTGTAGTGGAGCGCAAGGAGGAAGTCAAGGCACTACCTGTCCAGAGACTGGTGTATTACCTGAGCGAGGTACTGTTGACCTCCAAGCAGAACTACCCCCACTACCAGAAGATGTGCTACGGCGTGCACTTTCCCGCCAAGAAGTTGAAGCCTTACTTTCAAGGGCATCCAATCACTGTGGTTTGCACCGCCCCACTGGCCGAGATCATCGGAAGCCGAGATGCTTCTGGCCGAGTGGCCAAATGGGCCATAGAGCTGGCTCCCTACACCATCTACTACCAGCCCCGCACTGCCATCAAGTCGCAAGCATTGGCCGACTTCCTTGTCGACTGGGCCGAGACCCAGTACCTGCCGCCAGCGCCCGACTCTACCCATTGGCGGATGCATTTCGATGGCTCCAAGATGCGCACCGGCTTGGGAGCCGGCGTTGTCCTCACTTCCTCTAAAGGCGACAAGCTCAAGTATGCACTGCAGATCCATTTCGCCGCCTCCAACAATGTCGCCGAATACGAGGCGCTCATTCACGGGCTCCGACTTGCCAAAGAACTCGGCATTCGCCGGATCCTGTGTTATGGCGACTCGATTTGGTGGTCCAAAGAATATCCGCAACCGGGGCGCCAAAGATGCAAACATGGCGAAGCTACCGCTTCGGTGCAGCAACTCGGTGGATATTTCGAGGTGCGAGTTCCTTCACGTATCAAGAAATGACAACGACCAAGCTGCACTTCGCACGAATCGGCTCCACCCGCCAAGCAATCCCATCCGCGCCGCCTTCAGCCTCCTCAAGCCGCCCATCAAGCCTTCACCGTAATCGACTCCATCTTTGTGCCAGCTCCCAAGAAGTCGGATCCGACTCAAGAGCCCCAAAGAACGGCACAAGGATTCCCACAGATGGCTCCAAGAACGCCGCAATGAAGCCGCCCGAGGACTTCGAACCCGCCCGGATCGCGCCACCGGCCCGGGACTACGCCAGTCGGCCCGAGGACTTCAATCCAAAGAAGCGTCATGACCCCAGCCCGCCGCCTCCCAGCCCAAATTTCTTGTCCAAGTCGCAGTGGTGGCGATTGAAGAAATAGCAGCACCCTCATGGGCACAACCCATCCTCAAGTTTCTAGTGAGCAAAGAGTTGCCAACCGATAAAATCTTGGCTCGGCAAGTGCAAGGCCGAGCGGCAGCCTACACCATAATCAACAGAGAGCTGGTCAGGCGCAGTGTCACTGGTGTCTACCAGTGCTACGTTGAGCCAGAGCAAGGCCAAGCAATTCTCAGAGACATCCATCAAGGCGAGTGCGGTCACCATGTAGCTTCAAGAGCACTCGTCGCCAAAGCCTTTCGACACGGTTTCTTCTAGCCAACTTCCCTAGAAGAGGCCAAGGAATTAGTCCAAAAATGCAAGGGGTGCCAGAAGTTCCGCTCCAAGCCGCTTCAGCCGACTTCGGCACTCAAGACCATCCCCATCGCCTGGCCCTTTGCGGTTTGGGGCCTGGACATGGTGGGACCATTCAAGATGGCACGAGGCGGCCTAACTCATCTACTTGTCGCGGTGGACAAGTTCACCAAGTGGATAGAAGTAAAGCCCATCAAGAAATTGAATGTTCTGACTGCAGTGACTTTCATCTCCGACATCACAATTCGGTACGGCATACCACACAACATCATCACTGACAATGGCACAAATTTTGCCAAAGGCGCCTTGGCCTGCTTCTCGCGATCAGGGGCATCCGATCGACTTAGCGTCCGCTGCCCATCCGCAGTCAAGCGGCCGTGGAGCGAGCAAATGGCCACATCCTATTCGCATCAAGCCTCGATCGTCGAACCACTCGAGCGCTCGCCGCCGCTGGCTTGAGGAGCTGCTGCCGTCCTCTGAGTCTCGCGACGACTCCAAACAAGTCAACCGGCTTCACGCCTTTCTTCCTCGTCTACGGTGCCGAAACCGTCATCCCAACGGACATAGAGTTCGACTCCTCGCGAGTCACCATGTACACCAAGGAGGAAGCAGAGGAAGCACATCAAGACAGCGTCGATTTGCTGGAAGAGGGCCGGCTGTTGGCACTCAGCCGGTCCAGCATCTACCAGCAGAGCCTGCGCCGATACTACAACAGGAAGGTCAGGTCGAGATCTTTCCAAGAGGGCGACCTTGTGCTCCGACTGATCCAGCCAACAGCCGGCCAACACAAGCTGTCGGCGCCTTGGGAAGGGCCCTTCATCATCAGCAAAGTGCTGGGCAACGATTCCTACTACCTGATCGACGCTCGCTCAGAAGCCCCGAGCACGCAAGAGAGACGACTCCGGCAAAGAGTCGGAACAGCCATGGAACGCAAATCTTCTCCGGAGATTTTACAGTTGATGCAGTATGTACCACGCTACCCTTTGTATTAAAGTACCAAGACTTCGGCCCCCCCGAGACGAGCTCGGGGACTGCCCTATTTGTTATCTGTATGATAAGAATTATGCCTTCGAGTATGCTACTCTTTGTTACGCCGCTTGGCACCGGGTTTGACTAGTCGGCCCGGGGACTCGCCATCTTGCGCTATGAAATGCTTCCTGTAGTCGGACAAGTAGTGTGCGGTGTCTAAGCCGTCTCCTGCCAGAAGCCGCAGTTTGCCGAGCGACTGTTTGGTGGGCAGAGAGTAAGGAAGAATGGGCGCCCACAAGAAAAATGGCTAAGGACTCAAAGCATAAACATAGCCCAAGCCGGTTTCCAGTCTCTCTTCGCAGAGCCGACTCTTGAATAGTCGGCTTGCCGCCTTCTATCCAACTTGCTAAAAGACTCTAAAAAAGGCCAAGTACTTGCCTTCCCTAAGGTAGCCAAGCATTTGACCCAGCAGCAGTCCGCACAGCGGTTGTCCGTCTGGCAAGGCGGCGACTGAGGGAAGGCGGCAAAGGAAAAAGCCAAAAGAGCGATGAGCAAGGAAAGATAGAAGTCGGATAAATATTTGCATAACATAGGCCCTTGGCCGAATCTTCAAACAGAAGTTCAAAATACACCCCGCGGGTGGAATTGTGCAAATTAACAAGTTTTTTCAAAGACTATTAAAGCAGATAAAATAAAGACAAGACGGCAGCCTAAGAAGCGGCAGACAGGTTCGGAGGCTCGGAGGAGACGGCGGTGTCAGCGCCGGGCGGCCGGGCAAGGCGATCTCGCTTGATCGCTCTCGGCGGCAGCCGCCTCGGTCGCGCGGCTCATTGCAGAGGCGCAATGAAGCCGAGGCTGGTCACCCGCCCGCCTTCGGGCGCCTGCGTCTCGCCTCCGCCCTCCGCTTTGCCTTCCTCCTCGGCGTTGGAGCCGATCACCTCCGCCGAAGTCTCGTAATAGTCCGGTTCATCTCAACCACTCAGCGGCACCTCTCGCCGCTTATGCCCGCCAGGACAAAGACGCTGGTGTCGGCATAATCGGCAATCGCCGCCGCACGCTCGACGACGGTGCCTTCCACAGCCACCAGCTCTGCCTGGCCTCTGACCGGAACGCGGCTAACCGGTCCAGGTTCAGCCCCGGATACCAAGCCTTGACGAATTGCAAGGCCCGGCGCGCTCCAGCCCGGGTCGAGGAACCCTTCCAGGCCTCAAGACGGCCAGCCGCGACCTCCAGCCAGTCGGCAGTCCGACCGAGGCGCAGAGTCGCATGTCCGCCACAGTATGGCAATCGGCTGGGCACCGGCACGTTGAAGCCGGCGCAGCAGCTGATGGGCCGGCCGCAGACGAGTCTCGATGCTCAAAAGCTGCTCGTCGATGGTCAGGGGGGCGTTGGCGGTGATCTCCGCGCAATTTGCTCTCCGCGCTTTGCGATCAGCCTCGATGCCTTGAGTGACCGCATGCGAGTGGCCAGGGAAGAAATCTGCCAAAAACAAAAAAGAAGCAAGACAAAGAGTCAGGAGTCGGCCTGACTTATAGGCAGCGGCTCAAAGAAAGAAAGTAAAGAAACTCACCGTCGACGATGTCTTCGATCTCATGGAAGCCGGAGGTCAGCAGCGCCTCCTTGTCAGTCTAGGAGGAGCGCCCGCTTTCGAACTCGGCCAGGAGAGCAACCTCTCTACTCTCCGCCTCGTCCCGCGCCTTCTTGAGCAGCTCCGTCTGCTCCGCCAGCTGCGCAGCCAGCAGGTCGCGCTATGTGGCGAGCTTGCTGCACTCCTCCCCCTTGGCACGCAAGGTGGTATTGGCCTCGCCCAGCTGCTGCTGAAGAGTGGCGTTGGCCTCTGAAGAACGAAAAAGGAAAAAGACGTTAGGCCACCAACAAAGAAGGTCGCCGGGAAGATCCGGCCCGACTGCTCAGCAGTCGGCCCGAATCTCGGGATTATACAGCCTGGAGGCGCCAAGCGCCCGCGAAAAGAGAGGAAGGACTCACTCCAGCTTTCTGACAAGTCGGCAGTCCGCTTGCCCAGCTCCTCCACATTGTGGTTGAAGGCAGTGACGCGGAGGTTGTGATACTCCTGTAATAAGCATTTCAGATAAAGATAAATATATGGAACTGCCAGATGGAGTTCGGACGCCGCCAAGCACGCCCAAACTCGGGATTACACTCAGCAGGGCTGGCGCCGCTTCACAGAGAACAAACAAAGTTAAAAGAAGAAAGCATACCGGACGATCGCCGCGACGCCAGATGCGCTTTGGTGCAGCTTTTGATGGCGCCGCCCTCACCGCAGCTTTTGCTCGACATCCAGAGCGCTGGTTCAGCGGGCTCAGCGCGCCTCGCACTCCACCCAATAGGCGCAGTTCTTGTCGCCTCGGCGTGCAGGATGGCCGAGCTGGCGGCGCTGCCTCAAGGCGTGGCGCCGAATCGCTTTCTCAAGACGGCGGCGCGTTGGCGGGCGATTTGAAGGAGCAGCTTCGCCACGGCTCGTTTTCGCCGGCAAGACGGGCGGCCGCTGGCTGCTTATATGCGCGCCCAGACGGCGGCGGAGGCGGCGGTGGCGGCATGGCCGTGTCCGACGTGGAGGCCTCGCCGCCGTCCTTCTCCATGATGGGGTTCTCCCCGCCGCCTTCTCCAGTCTGCCCCGTGAACTCCGGGGGCGGCGGTGCAGAGCTCAGCGGGATGACGAGCAACGCCGATTGGTGGAGCGCGGTCTCCTCAGCTCGTCGTTTTGCCACGACGTCGGCTTTGGCCTCTTCCAGCTTCTTCTGGGCGGAGGCCGCCGCCTTCTCGGCCTGCGCCTTCTCCAGACGGTCGGCCTCCTCCTCGTCGCGCTTCTCCTGCGCGTTTCGCTCCGTCGCCTCCCGGAGGTCGGCGGCGGAGTCAATCCGCCGAGTATTGGCGGACGTCTCAGCCGACCCCATGACGGAGGGGACGGCGACCCTCTCAAGGGAAAGGGGGGCCCTGAAGCGGAGAAGGCATGTAAGAAATTATGACGAGATTCGATAGAAGAAAGCAAGTCAAAGACGGAGCACTTACGCAGAGACGAGTGGCAGCCGTTTTACTTCCTTGCGGAAGTGGTTGGCCTTCGCGACCGCCTCTTCCCGCTTGGTCGCGACAGTCGCCCCCTTGAACTTCTTCGGCCGGCCGCCGAGCGAACTCGGCCCGGCCCGGCGCTTCTTCTCGCCGACTTGACCGGCCAAGCCGGCGGAGGAACTCGCGCCTGGCTGGCCGACCTTCAGTTGGTGGCGCGGGGCGACTTCCCCTTCGGCATTGTCATCAGGCCAGTCGGCGAACGTGGCCGAGGGCCTGAGGCCGTCTCCTGCTCCTCCTCCGCCTTCGGCGTCGGCCTCCATCGCCGCCGCCCCCAAGTCGGGGTCGTCGACGTCGCTCTCCGCTCGGTCGGGGACGAACTCACGGGGCAGTCCCGAGGCGCCGGCTGCAGGCTCAATGAGGGGGTTCTGACTCAAAGAAATCAAGAAGATCAGAAGTCGGATTCGGCTGCAAAAGAAAACAAAGGAACAAAAGATACGACTTACCACCGGCGGGGGGTTGGCGCGCAAGTACGACTCTTTACCGAACTGCCAATCCGCCGCAAGCTCACAGTTCGCGATGTGGTTCACCATGTTCGCCACCTCCGCGTGGGGCATGTCCCTGGTGCACATCCAACTCGGTCTGGTGGTCGCCATCCGACCGATCGATGAGGTCGGCCTTGGAGAGGGAGGACTCGGCGTGCCACGGCGGCGCCAAGCAAGTCGGTCCCGACTAAGCCCTCGATCTGCCAAGATTCGTGAGTCACGCGACGGCGGCGGCACCTGCGGAGTCAGCGTCTTGACCCGGTGGGACCAGCTGGGAAGCCTTCCAGCCGGCGCACCGGCTTCGTAGGGCGGCAGATTGACCCAGTCGCCTTCCGGGGCGACGTTCTTCACGTAAAAGTAAGACCGCTACAACATCTTCACCGACTTAATCAGCGGGATGGAGGGGAATGGATTGTCGGCTATTGACCTCCGCATCAAGATGAAGGCGCCGCACTGATTGGAAGAATTCTCCCCACAGCTCGATGGTGGGGAAAACGCCGAGGAAGCCCTCGCACAGGGTGGCGAAGGCGGCCAGCAGCACCACCGTGTTCGGAGTAAGGTGGTGCGGCTGGAGCCCGTTGAACTCCAAGAAGGAGTGGAAGAAACCGCTCGCCAGCAGCCCCAGGCCGCGCATGAGGTGCGAGCGGAATATGACCCGCTCGCCCTCCTCTGGCGCCGGCCTTATCTCCCTCGCCGGCGCGGCAAAGGCTCGCACCAGGTTCGCGCCGGGGAGCTGACGCGTCTTACGGAGGAGCTCGATGAGGTCGTCGTCCACCTCAGAGCCATCCCACACGCCGGAGCGCACGGCAGGAGGTGCGGCGGCGGAGGAAGAGCTCATCACTATGGGTGCAGCGTGGTTTGGGGCGACGACGACAAGAGGAAGCAAGAGGAAGCAAGAGGAGGCGGGGGAGTAGGGAAGATGGGCGCGCATGCTTCGCCGCTCCTCTCCCCCCGCCTACTTATAGCCTCGTGGGCTGAGAAGCCGATGGGGCGGGCGTGGAATTAACTACGCACAGGACCCCACGCCCCCACGATTTACCCCACGAAGTTATTGCATGCAGTAACGACGTGGGAACCCCAACCGTCCGCTCGGCCGCAACGGATCCGTTCGCGTGCCGAGGCGCGGTAGTGGCGGGCCCCGCCTGACGGCCTATCCCGTCGCGCGCGTGGGTCGACAAACTGTCCCTGCCGCGTGGCGCCACGCGACGGGTCTGCAGCAGGTGACCGCGGGGAAGCATATCAGGCACGCCGCCTGGTTCCCGCCGCGACTTTTAAACTCCTTAGGGGGCAAGACGGCCCTCTACGAGTCCGACTCCAGATAGTCGTCTTGAAGGAAGACGGCAAGCAAGGCCCAGATTCCACCACCAGAAGAATGAAACTGTTGAGGCCCCACGACGTATCACCCTCGGAGCCTCACCAGCTTCGGGGACTACTGTCGGAGTAATGGACCACGGGTAGGCTAACCCGAGCCCCAGAACCTTTCAAGACATCGGGGCAGGCTGCGCCCCTCGAGTCCTAGAGGCGACTCCAAGATACGCCGAGTCCCAGAGGCGACTCCAAGATAAGCCGAGTCCCAGAGGCGACTCCAAGATAAGCCGAGTCCCAGAGGCGACTCCAAGATAAGCCGAGTCCCAGAGGCGACTCCAAGATAAGCCGAGTCCCAAAGGCGACTCCAAGATAAGCCGAGTCCCATAGGCGACTCCAAGATAAGCCGACTTCCGAAGAGGCCGGCTATAGGGAGTCGGCCTGCAACTCCAACCATCCTGTTTTATTGAGGGCAGGCATGGACACAGTGCACCGTACCGACGGAGATCTCCGTCCGGCGCGGCACTATTGCCATGCCAGCCCTGACATCAGCCCATGGGGGCGGAGCCCTGTGCCCACGACGGCCTGTCTGTATGATCCAGAGACGGCGTGTCCCACCAGTCAGCGGGAGTACAGAAGACGGCAAGAGCGCCACGAGACGGACCCGTTGGGAGTCGGCCCCCAGGAGTCGGCTGGCCCCTCCCACGGGCCCCACACGCCATTAACCAGACACGACGGGGAATGGCGACAGTGATCGCCCGTCAGGCGGCGGCACTGTTGCCATGACCCCATGACTAAGCCAGCATCATTAAAAGCATGGCTACAGTAATCCGCAGCCGGCAAGACCCGCCCGCGGCGGACAAGGGCTGTCGGCCCCGCACTAGGCAAGTCGGCGGGACCCACCAGTCGGCGGGACCCAGTAGTCGGCGTAGAAGACGGCGGCCTGAGAGACAGATGGCTGGGACCCACGCCCAGCCGGTTTTACCATTGTACCCCTGGGGGAGGCCTATATAAACCCCCCAGGGCACCCATGCAAAGGGTTTGAATCCATTAGCACTAGACCAGATCATATAGGAGGGGGAGAGCTAGCCCTGCCTTCTCCTACCTCCAGAAACAGCTCAAGGAGCAACCTTGTACTCACTTTGCCTTAGTGATCATGCGGAGACCCCGCAGAGCAGCAGGGTGTTATTTCCACGAAGAGCCCCGAAGCTTGGTAAGATCCGCCAGCGTGCATGTCTTCGCCTCATCCCTTTTCCAGGCACCGGCGACGTTCTACTCGTCCCCACCATGATAAGCCATCCTTTGGCATATGTCGCACCCAACCCCTGACAACCACATCAAATATGCCCTAGAGGCAATAATAAAGTTATTATTTATTTCCTTATTTCATGATAAATGTTTATTATTCATGCCAGAATTGTATTAACCGGAAACTTAGTATATGTGTGAATACATAGACAAAACATATTGTCCCTAGTATGTCTCTACTAGACTAACTCGTTAGTCAAAGATGGTTATGTTTCCTAACCATAGACATATGTTGTCATTTGATGAACGGGATCACATCATTAGGAGAATGATGTGATGGAAATGACCCATCCTCAGCTTAGCATTATGATCGTTACAGTTTCATTGTTACTGCTTTCTTCATGACTTATACATGTTCCTCAGACTATGAGATTATGCAACTCCCGAATACCTGAGGAACACTTTGTGTGCTACCAAACGTCACAATGTAAATGGGTGATTATAAAGGTGCCCTACAGGTGTCTCCAAAGGTGTTTGTTGGGTTGGCATAGATCGAGATTAGGATTTGTTACTCCGTTTAGGAGAGGTATCTCTGGGCCCTCTCGGTAATGCTCATCACTATAAGCCGTGCAAGCATTGTAACTAATGAGTTAGTTGCGGGATGAAGTATTACGGAACGAGTAAAGAGACTTGCCAGTAACGAGATTGAACTAGGTATGATGATACCGACGATCGTATCTTGGGCAAGTAACATACCGATGACAAAGGGAACAACGTATGTTGTTATGCGATTTGACCAATAAAGATCTTCGTAGAATATGTATGAGCCAATATGATCATCCAGGTTCCGCTATTGGTTATTGACCGGAGATGTGTCTCGGTCATGTCTACATAGTTCTCGAACCCGTAGGGTCCGCACGCTTAACGTTCGATGACGATTTGTATTATGAGTTATGTGTTTTCATGACTGAAGTTTGTTCGGAGTCCCGGATGAGATCAAGGACATGACGACGAGTCTCGAAATGGTCGAGACATAAAGATTCATATATTGGAAGGCTACATTCGGACACCGAAATGGTTCGGGTCATTTCTGATAAGCTTCGGAGTACCAGGGGTTATCGGAACCCTCTCCGGGAAATTATTGGGCCTCATGGGCCTAGTGGTGAAAGAGAGGAGGCAGGCCAAGGAGTGGCGCGTGCCCCTCTAGCCCAAACCGAATTGGACTAGGGTTGGGGGCGCCCCCCTTTACTTCTCTCCCCCCTCCTTCCCTCCTTCTCCTACTAGGAATAGGAAAGAGGAGGGGAATCCTACTTGGACTGGGGAGTCCTAGTAGGATTCCCCACACCTGGTGTGCCACCCTTGGGCCAGCCACCTCTTCCCTCCCCTCCGTTATATACGTGGCCAGGGGCACTCCATAGACACACAAGTTGATCTTTTAGCCGTGTGCGGTGCCCCCTCCAAAGTTACACACCTCGATCATACCATCGTAGTGCTTAGGCGAAGCCCTGCGCTAGTAGCATCATCATCACCATCGCCACGCCATCGTGCTGATGGAACTCACCCTCATCCTCAACTGGATCAAGACTAAGAGGGACGTCATCGAGCTGAATGTGTGCTGAACGCGGAGGTGCCGTGTGTTCGGTACTTGACCGGTTGGATCACGAAGAAGTTCGACTACATCAATCGCGTTATTGAAACGCTTCTGCTTTCGGTCTACGTGGGTACGTGGACACACTCTCCCCTCTTGTTGCTATGCATCTCCTAGATAGATCTTGCGTGATCGTAAGATTTTTTTTGAAATTACCGCGTTCCCCAACAGTGGCATCCAAGCCAGGTCTATGCATAGATGTTATATGCACGAGTAGAACACAAAGAGTGGTGGGCGATAATAGTCATACTGCTTACCACCAACATCTTACTTTGATTCGGTGGTATTGTTGGATGAAGCGGCCCGGACCAACATTACATGACCGCGTTCATGAGACTGGTTCTACCGATGTGTTTTTGCACATAGGTGGCTGGCGGGTGTCTGTTTCTCCAACTTTAGTTGAATTGAGTTTGACTATGGCCGGTCCTTGTTGAAGGTTAAAACAACACACTTTACGAAAAATCATTGTGGTTTTGATGCGTAGGTAAGAACGATTCTTGCTAGAAGCCCGTAGCAGCCACGTAAAACTTGCAACAACAAAGTGGAGGACGTCTAACTTGTTTTTGCAGGGCTTGCTGTGATGTGATATGGTCAAGGTATGATGTCATATAAATTGTTGTATGAGATGATCATATTTTGTAACAGAGTTACCGGCAACTGGCTGGAGCCATATGGTTGTCGCTTTATTGTATGCAATGCAATCGCCATGTAATTGTTTTATTTTATCACTAAGCAGTAGCGATAGCCATAGTAACAATAGTTTGCGAGATGACAACGATGCTATGATGGAGATCAAGGTGTCGCACCGGTGACGATGGAGATCATGATGATGCTTCGGTGATGGAGATCATGAGCACAATATGATGATGGCCATATCATGTCACATATTTTGATTGCATGTGATGTTTATTTTTTATGCATCTTATTTTCCTTAGTACGACGGTAGCATTATAAGATGATCCCTTACTAAATTTCAAGGTATAAGTGTTGTCCCTGAGTATGCATCGTTGCGACAGTTCTCCATGCTGAGACACCACGTGATGATCGGGTGTGATAGGCTTTATGTTCACATACAACGGGTGCAAGCCAGTTTTTCACATGTGGAATACTCGGGGTTAAACTTGATGAGCCTAGCATATGCAGATATGGCCTCGAAACACTAAGACCGGAAGGTCGAACGTGAATCATATAGTAGATATGATCAACATAGTGATGTTCACCATTGAAAATTACTCCATCTCACGTGATGATCGGACATGGTTTAGGTTATTTGGATCACATGATCATTTAGATGACTAGAGGGATGTCTATCTAAGTGGGAGTTCTTAAGTAATATGATTAATTGAACTTTAATTTATCATGAACTTAGTCCTGATTGTATTTTGCAAATTATGTTGTAGATCAATAGCTCGTGTTGTAGCTTCCCTATGTTTTGATATGTTCCTAGAGAAAACTAAGTTGAAAGATGATAGTAGCAATGATGCGGAATGTGTCCGTGATCTGAGGTTTATCCTCATTGTTGCATAGAAGAATTATGTCCTTAATGCACCGTTAGGTGACAGATCTATTGCAGGAGCAGATGCAGACGTTATGAACGTTTGGCTAGCTCAATATGATGACTACTTGATAGTTTAGTGCACCATGCTTTACGACTTAGAATCGAGACTTCAAAGAAGTTTTGAACGTCATGGAATATATGAGATGTTCCAAGAATTGAAGTTAAATATTTCAAGCAAATGCACGAGTTGAGAGATATGTAGTCTCCAACCAGTTCTATAGCTAAAAGATGGAGGAGAATAGCTCAGGTAGTGAGCATGTGCTCAGATTGTCTGGGTACTACAATCGCTTGAATCAAGTGGGAGTTAATCTTCCAGATAAGATAGCGACTGACAGAGTTCTCTAGTAACCATCACCAAGTTACTGGAATTCCATGGTGAACTATAATATGCAAGGGATGACAAAAGCGATTCCCGAGCTCTTCGTCATGCTGAAATCAACAAAGGTAGAAATCAAGAAAAAGCATCAAGTGTTGATGATTAAACAAGATCACTAGTTTTAAGAAAAAGGGCAAAGGGAAAGAAAGGGAACATAAAGAAGAATGGCAAGCAGGTTGTCACTCCCGGGAAGAAGCCCAAAGCTAGACCTAAGCCTGAAACTGAGTGCTTCTACTGCAAAGGAAATGGTCACTAGAAGCGGAACTACCCCAAATATTTGGTGGATAAGAAGGATGGCATAGTGAACAAAGGTATATTTGATATACATTTTATTGATGTGTACCTTACTAGTGCTCGTAGTAACCCCTGGGTATTTGATACTTGTTCGGTTGCTAAGATTAGTAAGTCGAAACATGAGTTGCAGAATAAATAGAGACTAGTTGAGGATGAAGTGACGATGTGTGCATCATCATACACTCCCTATACTTTCGGGATTAGTGTTGAACCTAAATAAATGTTATTTGGTGTTTGCGTTGAGCATGAATATGATTAGATCATGATTATTGCAATAAGGCTATTCATTTAAGACAGAGAATAATTGTTATTTTGTTTACATGAATAAAACCTTCTATGGTCATACACCCAATGTTGATGGTTTATTGAATCTCGATCGTGGTAATACACATATTCATAATATTGATGCCAAAAGATGCAAAGTTGATAATGTGCAACTTATTTGTGGCACTGCCGTTTGGGTCATATCGGGGTATAGCGCATGAAGAAACTCCATAAAGATGGATGAGGGAGTCCTGGACTAGGGGGTGTCCGGATAGCCGGACTATCAATATCCGCCGGACTCCCAGACTACGAAGATAGAAGATTGAAGACTCCGGCTCGTGTCCGGAAGGTACTTTCCTTGGCGTGGAAGGCAAGCTTGGCAATACGGATATGTAGATCTCCTACCATTGTAACCGACTCAGTAACCCTAGCCTCTCCGGTGTCTATATAAACCGGAGGGCTTTAGTCCGTAGGGACACAACATTACATCTCAACAATCATACCATAGGCTAGCTTCTAGGTTTAGCCTCCTTGATCTCGTGGTAGATCTACTCTTGTACTACCCATATCATCAATATTAATCAAGCAGACGTAGGGTTTTACCTCCATCGAGAGGGCTCGAACTCAGGTAAAAACATTGTGTCCTCGCTCCTGTTACCATCCGCCTAGACGCACAGCCGGGACCCCTACCCGAGATCCGCCGGTTTTGACACCGACATTGGTGCTTTCATTGAGAGTTCCTCCGTATCGCCACCGATAGGCTCGATGGCATCTTCAACCTTCAACGCTGTCCAGGGTGAGACTTTTCTCCCGACAGATCTTCAGATTCGGCGGCTTCAGATCGCGGGCCAATTCTCTAGGCCATCCGAGCAGATCGAAGCTACGCCCGCCGCCAGTCGATTCGAAGCCTAAACTTCATGGCCGATGACCGTGGAGACTTGATCTTCGACGACTCGAGCCACGCCAAGCGCCACCGACCGCGGATTTATGGGCATGATCTAGGTCTGCCACCGACAAGGCTTTGGGTGGTCAGACTGAATCCGCCCGCTTACTTGCCCGGAGCCGATTGCCCATGACGAGGGCCGATGGATGGACGCCGCCCCAGGGGCTTCAACATCTACGGCGATGGAGCCGAATACCGATCTTGTCCCTTGCGAAACTCGTGATCCCGAGGCGCCGGACTCCTCACCGAACTCCGAGCCTCCCGCGCCCCCGCCAATTAAGCCAGATTGGGCGCCGGTTACGGAATTCACCGCCACGGACATCTTTCAACACTCGCCTTTTGGCGATATCCTAAATTCTCTGAAGCATCTCTCGCTATCAGGAGAATCCTGGCCGGACTATGGCCAGGACGGTTGGAGTTCGGACGACGAAGAAATTCTGAGCCCACCCACCACCCACTTTGTAGCCACTGTCGAGGATCTAACCGACATGCTAGACTACGACTCCGAGGACATTGACGGTACGGACGATGATGCCGAGACGATCAGACCAAATACCACGGGCACCGGAAGGCCACCTCGCCCTATGACGCTTACATGGTGGATACCCGAAAGAAGGGATGGCGAGAAAGCAAAGGAGGAAGATTCTAAAGAAGCAACCCAAACGCCGTTAAGAAGTGCCGCTCTAAATCCCGCCACAACAAGAATGGAGATTCCGCGCGGAGATAATAACACCCGGAGAGTGCCGAAGACAAATCCTCCAAAGAAGACTCAGCGCAGAGGATGTAGAAGCAAGCCCTCACGAAAGGGCGGCGGAAGAAAAGGTTGAGGATCACAACTATATACCTCCTCCGAAGACTAAACAAGCCTCAATGACGATTTAACTCGAGGAGCCCGTCAACAAGAGCTTTGCAAACACAGCTCATCGCTACAAACAAGAAGCCTCAAGAAGGAGAAGCGAAGCTCAACACAGCGGAAGACGCTCCCAATAAGATGGAGCAAAGTACTCAAGACCGCAGATAAACACGGCAACGGCCACCAATCAAGAGCTACCCGGCGAAAGCTGCTCCCAGACCGACGAGGAGGCCATAAAGCCCCCACCGTCCAATGGCCCAGCCAGTCCATCTACTGGACCCAAAAAGACAGCCCCAATAAGCAAAGGAACACGCTAAGTGTCCGACGACAGCCGCACGCATAAGCACAGGGCGCCAGACACCCACTATGCTTCACAGACGAGGTGCCGGATCATGAATTCCCAGCAGGGGTTTAAACCCATAAACATAGAAGCCTACGATGGAACAACAGCACTCGGAGTCTGGATAGTAGACTATATATTGCATATACATATGGCCAGAGGAGACGATCTCCACGCCATAAAATATCTACCCCTCAAGCTCAAAGGGCCAGCCCGTCATTGGCTCAAAAGCCTCCCGTAAAACATCATGGAAGTTGGGAAGAGCTCGAGTAAGCGCTAGAGCAAATTTTCAAGGGACTTATGTTCGACCTCCGGACGCAGATGACCTAAGTCACATAACTCAACAGCTCGAGAGTCAGCATGAAATTTCGGAACAGGTTCCTTACCAAAAGAACCAAATAGTCGATCGTCTCGACGCCAAGCCTTAGCAGCTTTTAAGCACAATGTCCGGCACGAATGGCTCACGGACACCTCGGTCAAGAGAAACCGAGGACAATGACCGCATTAACAAGCCTCATGACCCGCTTCAGGCAGAGAGGATAGCTGGCTGGCAAGATGCAAGACCAATGACCCAAGTACATCCGAGATAAGAGATGGAAATGGGAAATCACAATACAGAAAAGAGCAGCGCCGAATAAAGAGAAAAGCCCAAAGAGCACAACATCGGCCGGATTTAAAAGCTCACGGACGAATAATAAAGCTCAACCCCTCAAGGACGACAATGACGAACCGTCTAACCTACAAAAATTTCGGGTCGGATATGTCAAATCCACAAGACTTCTAAGGCTCGCAAATCACACCCACAGGATTGTTGGGTTTTCAAACAGTCCGCCGACTAAACGCCGAACGTAAGGGGCTCGCGCGCTGTTTAAGAAGATAAACCCCGCCAAAGCAGGCACCGAAAACAAAAGACTTTCCCACAAGAGGTCAAAGCAAGAAACTCACTTCATGCGAGGACACGGAAAAACAGCGCGGCACTTTCTAAAAGAGCCTCGCGCGTCCAACCCAAAGAGATCGTAGAGACGGATATCAAAACCAATCACTTTCACCACCGACTACTCGTTGCGTCGAACAGCGGGACGGCTCCCGATATTGAATCCGATAATAGACGAACCGCAATTCACAAATGTCCTAATGGACGGAGGCAAGGACTTAAACCTGCTATATTCAAACACAATCCGCTTGATGGGCATAGACCCTACCAAAATTCGACACACCGCACTTCCTTCAAAGGAGTTACGCCAGCCCTTACGCCAAGTGCACAGTGCTCGATATTACTAGAAGTCGTGTTCGATTGCCGAACAATTCTCGACGCTAAAAGTTAATTTTCCATATCGTCCCATTTAAAAGTGAATATCAAGCACTATTGGGACGAAGGCTTTTGTCCGCTTCAACGCCATACCGCATTACACGCCTCTTACACTTAAGATGCTCGGTCCACATGGCACCATTTCAAGGCGGGTCACTTAAAGACCCCGACTCGGATAGACGAATCCGACTCAGCAAGCTAGGGGCTCCCTAGCCGCATACCCTTTAATAAGGGGTGTGCGCACAACTAACCGCGTTTCATATAAACCTAGCTTTTAATTATTTGCATTTATTCTTTTTGCATATCTTCCGCATCTAACTGTTTCTAAAACCAAAATGTTCCTCTTTTTCTACAGATGAACAAACGTGCGCACTGGCCCGTGATAACGGCGAACGGAGACACAGCGCAGACGCAAGAGGGACCCGCCACAAGGATTCTTTTCGATTAAGACCCTACGTAGACCTTTTTATTACTATCTCGTTGTTAATCTCCTTGGCTTCCTCCTATAGCCAAAGCGAGCTCGACGCTTTGGCATTGGCCGATTGGAAGACAATGCCCGCACTCGACACAAGGGGTCTAGGGCATAATTCTGCCCGTTATCATAAAGTCCAACACCTTCGGAGTGTTCGGCGCCTCAAGTTGGGCATTATATGCATCAGCTCCAATCATGTCTTTGGTCAAATGTTGGGTTTGCCTGCCTCGTGTTTTGCTGCCTTACGCTCAGATCACCCGCTAACGCGCACCAGGAGAACTATCGCGATTGAGCCCCGGTTAATTTGGCGAGCACCTCAAGAGAGAAAGCCGAAAACCGACCGTCATGATATAGCGAAAGTCCGTCACCACTTGATTGACTACCGAATGTTTAGAATTCCGCTTTGACGAAGGGCCGCTTCGGTCAGCACATACGCACTTCAATCCGGAGATGTGCGGTGTCATTAGGGGCTATATCGTAGCCCCACCTCGAGCTCCATTGGCTAAGTGAAAGAAATAAAGCATTATAGTCCGGATTGCCTCGCTTCGCTACGCTACCACCTCCTTATAACTGGACCGAGACGCCGGATTAAGTGTGAAAAAGCGCTATTTTGTGAACACCCCAGCACCTTGTGCAAGGGGCCGTCAAGATCGCATCTTTCGGGTTATACACAAGTATACGCAAACGGCAGACAGAGAAGTTTTACTACTTGGAAGCACAAGTATAAAAAGCATTCATACTATAATCGCTTATACACAAGTTAATGCGCTCAATTGAACGTTACATTCTTCGAGCATCGCGACTTTATTATACGAGCGCCACAAGATAACTTCCTCAAATAATGCTCGGCAGAAGCCGCCTCCCATCCCAACCTTGGGCAGCAACAGCGGTGGCATCCATCTCCGGACATCGCACCTTTAGACGGGCTGAGCCATCCGCGCCCGATGCAGCCGACCATTTCATCTCCTTGATATGCGGCACCGCCCCAAGGAACCGCTGCAGAGGCCAAAATAGCTCGCCGCTTTGGACCTCTCGCCACACATGGGCCACGATGTCGACCATAGCCAGCCCGACAGTCTATTCAGTTCGCCCATTCGCCAACCCGTCCGACAACGGAAGAGGGCGATCCGGACTGTGGAATTGAGTCCAATATAACTCTTCCACCTCGTGATTCCCTCGCCCGGTGCTTAACGGCGCCACCGACTCGCAGCCAAGTCCATGTAAGGATCCTTCAACTCCATCGCTTTTCAAATTTAGCGACTTGGCATCCATAAACCGGCGACGATAAGAAACGGCTTGCCACCGTGATTTCTCCGACTTGGCGCAACTCCTCCTTCATAGCCCGCATTGCGTAACGGGCATCCTTGGCCTCGGCGGTGGCCTTCTTCAGTCTTCCCGCCCGATAGGCGCCTTTTCAAGAGCCTCGCTTCGGTCGGTAGCATCCTTTAAATTCTTGGCCAATTGCCACCTCCGCCTCGCTTAGGCAAAGGCACACCTTTTCGCCTTCAATTCTTCGCCGCCTCGCGGCAGCCATATCACTCCTTCGGCTTGCTCCTTAGCTTGTGCAAGCTCGCCCGAGGGCTCTCCACAAAGAGCCGCACTATCTCAGATAAACAACATATAACTTATCGAGGAGGGCTTTAACCCACTCAATAAACCGCTGCGGGAATTTATTTACCTTGCGACTCGTCAAGTCGCCGATTGACAAGTGCGATGTCAAGATCGCCATGTCCAAATTGTCGACTTAGTTCGGCAACAGATCAGTCCGGCTGGCCCCTGACTATCCGCCACCGCATCATAACGGCGTATTCACTACCGAGATATTACGATTTTCGATCCTCGCACGCCGTCGCTGACAACCTACCGAGTCTCGTGGCCTCTATCTATACAGTATGCATTTTTATATGCGTAATCGTTAAAAGACAAAGGGTGCATCATTTTCAAGATACCTCAAATCCCGCCAAGAAGCTCGTATGGCATTGCGCAGCCTGCTCTCGGACGAAATCCTTCCAACCACCATACGCATTAACGCTGGTGATCTTCAAATGGACGCCTCTCAAGCAAACTCTACAGCTTCTCCGGCGGACTCGTGGGTGTTGAACTTTTGTCCTCCGGACTCGTGGACGCCCGTGATTTACACTCTCGGGCTCGCCGCCTCATCTGGCGGCGCGCGATGGAGGCGACGCTCTCCATCATCTCCGAAGAAAATCCCGAGGATGAACTCATCTCGAGACGGCCGCAGATCCGAACTGCAATATAAATATTTCGTTACCTCTGTAGCATAAATGAAGGTACTTCCTTATTAAACTTCCTCTTTCATACTCACGGCTCGCTGGAGGGCTGGTCCTTGGCGATGATCAAGGCCCGATTCTCTCCGGACGCCGGACTTCGGGGAGATTTCTTCCCATGCTTAGGGGCTCGACCTTCGGATCTTCGGAGGCGGTCCTCTTCTCCTCTCAAGGAGGAATCTTGGTTCCTCCTCTCGCCCCTTTGGACGAAGTATTAGCTCCTTTATCTCCCCGCCGCCCCTTCGTGGGCGCAACCTCCAACATTCTCGACCAGCCACGGGCTCCAAGTCACGGTCTCGAGGGGGGCCGGACACCTTATCAGCCTTGATCGCGCCACCCATTCCTCGTAAAGAATAAAAGGAGTCGAGAGATGATCTTTTGAAAGGCATATAGGTAGAATGTCCGAGCTCGAGCTATTTACTCGAGTATCCGGCGATCGCGCTTAAGCCCGCGTCCTCGGCCGAATCCGACACGCCACTCAAGGGTCCAAGAACAGCTTGTACATCTCCATGGGTGTCGCGCCCATAAAATGCCGGAGAATACGAGGTCCCTCCGGATTGAACTCCCATAGAAGGAGAGGACGACGCTTGCGGTAGGAGGTGCCCGACTAGCATGAATTGCATCACCTTGACCAGGCCGATCTCCCTTGTTTGGAGGTCTCGACCTGCCTCAGAAGGCGGGCGCGTCTCGGACGGCCCCCGCTTGAGCTCCTTGGTCGACCCACGACATCGCTTGCCGTGGAGGTCCCAAGGAAGGAGGGCGGCGGCTTCGCTTGCGCCTTGAGCGGTGATGTAGAACCACCTCGCTGCCACAATCCTGCTCCTCTTGAAGGAACCTTCGAGCCACGGGCATCGACCTTCTTGCTTATGGTCGCCTGCCAGACTCCGCTGACGCCTCGATCATCTTCGGCATCACCTTGAATGTTTTCAGCCAGAGGCCGAAGTGGGGGATGACGCGGAGGAAGGCTTCACAGACGATAATGAATGCAGAGATATGGAGGATGGACTCGGAGCCAAGTCGTGGAAGTCCAGCCCGTAGTAGAACAGAGCCCCTCACGAAAGGATCCGCTGGAAGCCTAATCCCGACGGAGGTGAGATGCGAAACGACGATTCGCCGGCTCGGGGCTGCACGGCCTGCCCAGGGCATGCAACCTCAGGCGAAACCTCATAGGCTAGGTACTTGGCCTCACGCAGCTTCAATATGTCCTCCTCCGCACCCACCGCCCCGAGGTCGGAGCCGACATTGTTGTGGATCCGGCGCCGAGTCCAAGCTCTTGGTGTTGGAACCGGGAGCAGAGGAAAGATTCGATGCAAGGTTGAAAGACAAGGACGGGCCCTGGTCCTCTTATAAAGGGAAATAATACCAAGGGTCGCCTCTCGTGACCGCTCGAGATTCCCTTCGATAGAGGAGGCGTGGCGACGGAACGGTTGGGTTACCCACGCACGTATTGATGAGGATCCCGGAATAAAAGGGGACACGATCTCGCTTGACGGACGTGTTAAGGAAACCGCTTCGCTAAACGTCTTTGGCGGAATAATAAAACGATTCAAACGAGGGCTTGGCTGCGGTGACATCACGCTGCGTATACGCCGCCAGATTGAACTAAGTGTGTATTTTATTCTCTACGTTGGAATGTGGAATTTATTTTGCAGAGCCGACACTATCCCGGTGTTCATTATCTTCTCCGGATTATTCAAGGGAGGAACCCGCCTTGCAATGCCGAACATTATGCACGCCGGACTTATCGCCATTGAAGACTGGTTCAGGGGCTACTGAGGGAGTCCTGGACTAGGGGTGTCCGGATAGCCGGACTATCAATATCCGCCGGACTCCCAAACTACGAAGATAGAAGATTGAAGACTCCGGCTCGTGTCCGGAAGGTACTTTCCTTGGCATGGAAGGCAAGCTTGGCAATACGGATATGTAGATCTCCTACCATTGTAACCGACTCTGTGTAACCCTAGCCTCTCCGGTGTCTATATAAACCGGAGGGCTTTAGTCCATAGGACACAACATTACATCTCAACAATCATACCATAGGCTAGCTTCTAGGGTTTAGCCTCCTTGATCTCGTGGTAGATCTACTCTTGTACTACCCATATCATCAATATTAATCAAGCAGGACGTAGGGTTTTACCTCCATCGAGAGGGCCTGAACCTAGGTAAAAACATTGTGTCCCTCGTCTCCTGTTACCATCCGCCTAGACGCACAGTTCGGGACCCCCTACCCGAGATCCGCCGGTTTTGACACCGACAATGGACTTCTGGAATCACTTGATTATGAATCATTTGATACTTGCGAACCGTGCCTTATGAGCAAGATGACTAAAAATCCATTCTCCGGAACAATGGAACAAGCTACTGACTTATTGGAAATAATACATACCCATGTATGCGGCCCAATGAGTGTTGAGGCTCGTGGCGGGTATCGGTATTTTTCTGACCTTCACGGATGATTTGAGCAGATATGGCTATATCTACTTAATGAAACACAAGTCTGAAACACTTGAAAAGTTCAAAGAATTTTAGAGTGAAGTGGAGAATCATCGTAACAAGCAAATAAAGTTTCTACGATCTGATCGTAGAGCTTAATATTTGAGTTATGAGTTTGGCCTTCATTTAAAACAATGTGGAATAGTTTCATAGCTCATGCCACCTGGAACACCACGGTGTAATGGTGTGTCCGAACGTTCTAACCACACTTTATTAGATGTGGTGCAATCTATGATGTCTCTTACCACTATCGTTTTGGGATTATGCATTAGTGACAACTACATTCACTTTAAATAGGGCACCATCAAAATCCATTGAGACGACGCCTTATGAACTGTGGTTTGGCAAGAAACCAAAGTTGTCGTTTCTTAAAGTTTGGGGCTACGATGCTTATGTGAAAAAGCTTCAACCTGATAAGCCCGAACCCAAATCAGAGAAATGCGCCTTCATAGGATACTCAAAGGAAACTGTTGGGTACACCTTCTATCACAGATCCAAAGGCAAGATCATTGCTAAGAATGGATCCTTTCTAGAGAAGGAGTTTCTCTCGAAAGAAGTGAGGAAAGTAGAACTTGATGAGGTAATTGTACCTTCTCCCTTGTTGGAAAGTAGTTCATCACAGAACTCAGTTCCAGTGATTCCTACACCAATTAGTGGGGAAACTAATGATAATGATCATGAAGCTTCAGATCAAGTTACTACTGAACCTCGTAGGTCTTCTAGAGTGAGATCTGCACTAGAGTCGTATAGGTAATCCTGTTCTGGAATTCATGCTACTAGACCATGGTGAACCTACGAACTATGAGGAAGCGATCATGAGCCCAGATTCCGTGAAATGGCTGGAGGCCATGAAATCTGAGAAGGGATCCATGTATGAGAACAAAGTGTGGACTTTGGTGGACTTGCTCGATGATCGGCAAGCCATAGAAAATAAATGGATCTTCAAGAAGAATACCAACCCTGACGGTAATGTTACTATCTACAAAGCTTGACTTGTTGCGAAAGGTTTTCGACAAGTTCAAGGAGTTGACTACGATGAGACTTTCTCACCCGTAGCGATGCTTAAGTCTGTCTGAATCATGTTAGCAATTGCCGCATTTTATGATTATGAAATTTGCAGATGGATGTCAAAACTGCATTCCTGAATGGATTTCTAGAAGAAGAGTTGTATATGATGCAACGAGAAGGTTTTATCGGCCAAAGGGTGCTAACAAAGTGTGCAAGCTCCAGCGATCCATTTATAGACTGGTGCAAGCCTCTCGGAGTTGGAATAAATGCTTTGATAGTGTGATCAAAGCATATGGTTTTATACAGACTTTTGGAGAAGCATGTATCCACAAGAGAGTGAGTGGGAGCTCTGTAGCATTTCTAATATTACATGTGGATGACATAACATACTGTTGATTGGAAATAATATAGAATTTCTGGATAGCATAAAGGGATACTTGAATAAGAGTTTTTCGATGAGAAACCTCGGTGAAACTACTTACATATTGGGCATCAAACCCTATAGAAATAGATCAAGACGCTTAGTTGGACTTTCACAAAGCACATACCTTGATAAACTTTTGAAAAAGTTCAAAATGAATCAGTCAAAGAAGGAGTTCTTGCCTGTATTACAAGGTGTAGAGTTGAGTAAGACTCAAAGCCCGACCACGACAGAAGATAGAAAGAGAATGAAAGTCATCCCCTATGCCTCAGTCATAGGTTCTATAAAGTATGCTATGTTGCGTACCAGACCTATCGTGCACCTTGCCATGAGTTTGGCAAGGGGGCACAATGGTGATCTAGGAGTAGATCACTGGACAGCGGTCAAAATTATCCTTAGTGATGACTAAGGAAATGTTTCTCGGTTATGGGGGTGATAAAGAGTTCGTCGTAAAGAGTTACATTGATACAAGCTTTTACATCGATCCAGATGACTCTAAGTCTCAATCTGGATACATATTGAAAGTGGGAGCATTTAGCTAGAGTAGCTCCATGGAGAGCATTGTACACATAGAATATTTGCAAAATACATACGGCTCTGAATGTGACAGACCCGTTGACTAAAATTATCTCATGAGCAAAACATAATCACACATTAGTACTCTTTGGGTGTTAATCACATAGCGATGTGATCTATATTATTGACTCTAGTAAACCCTTTGGGTGTTGGTCACATGGCGATGTGAACTATGGGTGTTAATCACATACAAATGTGAAGTGAACTAGATTATTAACTCTAGTGCAAGTGGGAGACTGAAGTTGCCCTAGAGGCAATAACAAAGTTATTATTTATTTCCTTATTTCATGATAAATGTTTATTATTCATCCTAGAATTGTATTAACCGAAAACTTAGTACATGTGTGAATACATAGACAAAACATATTGTCCCTAGTATGCCTCTACTAGACTAGCTCATTAATCAAAGATGGTTATGTTTCCTAACCATAGACATGTGTTGTCATTCGATGAATGGGATCACATCATTAGGAGAACGATGTGATGGAAGTGACCCATCCGTTAGCTTAGCATTATGATCATTACAATTTCATTGCTACTGCTTTCTTCATGACTTATACATGTTCCTCAAACTATGAGATTATGCAACTCCCGAATACCGGAGGAACACTTTGTGTGCTACCAAACGTCACAACGTAAATGGGTGATTATAAAGGTGCTCTACAGGTGTCCCTGAAGGTGTTTGTTGGGTTGGCATAGATCGAGATTAGGATTTGTCACTCCGTGTTTCGGAGAGGTATCTCTGGGCCCTCTCGGTAATGCTCATAACTATATGCCTTGCAAGCATTGTAACTAATGAGTTAGTTGCGGGATGAAGTATTAGGGAACGAGTAAAGAGACTTGTCGGTAACAAGATTGAACTAGGTATGATGATACCGATGATCGAATCTCAGGCAAGTAACATACCGATGACAAAGGGAACAACGTATGTTGTTATGCGGTTTGACCGATAAAGATCTTCGTAGAATATGTAGGAGCCAGTATGAGCATCCAGGTTCCGCTATTGGTTATTGACCGAAGATGTGTCTCGGTCATGTCTACATAGTTCTCGAACTCGTAGGGTCCGCACGCTTAATATTCGATGACTATTTGTATTATGAGTTATGTGTTTTGATGACCAAAGTTTGTTCGGAGTCCCGGATGAGATCACAGACATGGCGAGGAGTCTAGAAATGGTCAAGACATAAAGATTCATATATTGGAAGGCTACATTCGGACACCGGAATGGTTCGGGTCGTTTCGGATAAGTTTTGGAGTACCGGGGGTTACCGGAACCCTCCCCGGGAAGTTATTGGGCCTCATGGGCCTAGTGGTGGAAGAGAGGAGGCAGGCCAAGGAGTGGCGCGCGCCCCCTAGCCCAAACCGAATTGGACTAAGGTTGGAGGGGCGCCCCCCTTTCCTTCTCTCCTCCCCCTCCTTCCCTCCTTCTCCTACTAGGAATAGGAATGTGGAGGGGAATCCAACTTGGACTGGGGAGTCCTAGTAGGATTCACCATACCTAGCGCGCCCCCCTTGGGCCAGCCACCTATTCCCTCCCCTCCTTTATATACGTGGCCAGGGGCACCCCATAGACACATAAGTTGATCTTTTAGCCGTGTGCGATGTCCCTCTCCACAGTAACACACCTCGATCATACCATCATAGTGCTTAGGTGAATCCCTGCTCCGGTAGCATCATCATCACCGTTGCCACGCCGTCGTGCTGACTGAACTCACCCTTGTCCTCAACTAGATCAAGAGTATGAGGGACGTCATCGAGCTGAACGTGTGCTGAATGCGGAGGTGCCGTGCGTTTGGTACTTGATCGGTTGGATTGCGAAGAAGTTCAACTACATCAACCGCATTATTGAAATGCTTCCGCTTTCGGTCTACGAGGCTACGTGGACACACTCTCCCCTCTGGTTGCTATGCATCTCCTAGATAGATCTTGTGTGATCGTAGGAATTTTTTGAAATTACCACGTTCCCCAACAAAATTCTCTGCGTCTCCATTGCGTTGCACACTCCAATCACATCCCTTTGTTAGATATAGAGTGCCTATCCCTGATGGGGAGTTTTATGGTTCTCGGAAAAATGAGATGCTTGAGATATTCAATGAATATAGTTTGTGTCGGCGTTCTGGGAATGGGGGTCCCCAGACTTGCCTGCCTGCGGCCCGCGGCGTGGCTCAAGTGGGGGCCCGGTGCAACCCGGCTTCATCATCTCAAGCTCAAGACCCTCGCGAGGGGCCAAGCCTCGTGGGGCGGGCGATAGGAAGCTTCCTCAGGAGCAGCCCCATCAGGCGGGCTCGCGAGGGGGCGGAGAGATCAAGGCAGGGTACCTCGCGAGGTGCCCGTGATGCAAGCCATGACGATCGAGACCAGGAGGGCGCCGCCACAAGAAGTGTCCTTGTTTCCCCTCGGTGCAAAGGGGCAAGCATGTGCCAAGGCATCGTGCAAAGGTTACTGTTTGTGCAACATGACCAAGACCAGCGGAGCGGCAGGATGGAGGTCACCGTGGAGCCTGTGACGCGCCACCACCAGAGTCTTTGGCAACAAGACCAACTTTAGTCAGGATAAGTGTACTAGATGTTCCCCTTCAAAATGGCCAATTGTTGGCACCCTTCCCGCTCAATATTTGGGAAGAGGCCCAGGGCATCCCTCTATAAATAGGGCTAGCCACCACAGAGTAACGGGAGAAGAGTTTTGGTAGGCTAGAGAGAGAGAGAGAGAGGCGACTGAACTCACCCAA
Organism: Aegilops speltoides; assembly: GCA_021437245.1. NCBI lineage: Eukaryota > Viridiplantae > Streptophyta > Magnoliopsida > Poales > Poaceae > Aegilops > Aegilops speltoides. Next base: position 402,390,419 of record CM038147.1, read on the forward strand.
GCAGTTCATCGCACTAGCTCAAGAACAGCCCCTCGCGAGGCTGTACTCCCCTTGTATTGTTCATCATCAGCCCCTGAGGCAATCCACCTCACCACACACTGGAGTAGGGTATTACACCACAATGGTGGCCTGAACCAGTATAAACCTCGTGTCCCTTATGTGTTCTTCTTTCTAGCCTAGATTCCTTGTGAGGCTTCGAGACGTGAGTTGGTAGGGGAAAGATCTTCGTGCGCACCCCAGAGTTCGAACCTCAAGGGTCTGCCAGAACCCGAAATCCGACATTTGGCGCGCCAGGTAGGGGTGCGCTGGAATCCTTCTTCCGCCGCCTCGCGTTCCGTCACCTCGCCGTTCTGATGTCAAGCGACCCGACTGCCAACGGCGACCACTAGGCGGCGTGGCCCGCCCACGCCGTGGTCACGACCTGTATGCACCTCAACCTTGCGCCAGCAGCTCAAGGCTCGCAGGTGTCAGGTGCGGGCGATGCGACAAATGCCGCCACCCTCACACCACAAAGAAAGCGGTCAAGAAGAAGAGCCTCAAGCCACGCCGCGGCCATAGCACCGCACACCCGACGGGAGCAGGCGAACTCAACGGCCGCGCTCACGGTGGCCCGAGAGGTGCTACGGTCCCGGCTGCTGGAGGGCGGCCGCGATGTGTTGTTAGAGCGAGTGGCCGAGCTCCTGGACGCCGCCGCCTCGGGAGCACCTCCTTTCTGCGTCCAGCTGCCACCCCAGATCCAGGGCGGGCCGTATGGCGGCCCATACGCGCCCACGCAACCCCGAGCTGTGGGGACCCCGACTCATAAGTCGTGATCACCGAATGCACGTGTACAGTGATCCCAGAGATCAATGCTCACTGAACACACAGAAGCTGAATGACAAGAGGCTTACATCCATACATACCGTATTGCACAAGTAGGACCATTATGGTCAAGTCTTGAGTATAACGTCGCAGCGGAAATCTTCATCGATAACTTGGACCCATGCCATCTGCCTTAACCCTACAGGCATTCTGACTGGGAAACGTCCTAGCTCGCATGCTCGTCACCGAAGTGTTCTTCATCATATCCGGTTCTTTCATGCCTGGTCAATGAAATAACCAGTGGCAAGCCAATGAGTACTTTGAATGTACTCGCAAGCAACCCATGATTTGGTTCAAGGTACAACAATGCATGTCATAGGTAAATTTTTGCAGAAAGCTAGTTTTGAGTGCAATGACATGTTCAACATCCTATAAAGCATGCATCAAGAGAGTCCAAGTAACCATGAGGACTGGTTACAGATATCAACATAAATATAGTGGGCAGCAACCCATTTATCATAAACAGAGCGGGCACCAACCCATCTCAATCGTGTCAAGTCCTTTGACTTGACCCAAGTCATTTCCATCATCACACACGCTGGGTTTGAAAACAAGTGGACGTAGCCCAAGAGCGGTTACCTAACTGTCCATGACCGTGGACACGGCTATTCAATAGTTTTACACTCGCAGAGGTTGCACACTTTACCCACTAGATCCGGGAACTTCCGTGTCATCCACGACCAGCGGTACCTCAAGTACCCGGTAAGCACCGATCACTACCTTTCCCTAGACGACACTAACATGGAGTCCACTCGATTGGTAGTAACCCCGTGTACAAACATTTCTCATCATAAAGTTGTGGAGCCTCGCTCCCATATTCATCACATACCACAAGCACGGGTACCAACGGTGTGTTCGGTGCCTGTGAAAACAGTCATGGCCGCCCTACCCCACGACCCGTCCCCAAGAGAGAGCACCAACTCTCCCCCGTCACTAGTAATGCGGGCTCCAAGCTAGTATCGGTCTAGGTACTCAATAATGCCCTTTCCCATATAAGGGTAGAGTGGTCGCGCATGTAAGGTTGGAATAACGGTCGCAACTCCGACCAATCCGTTTTTGAAAACAACACACACACTTGCCTCGGTACACCACTTCGTCATCAAGTGGTTACCCATCTCATCATCTCCCTCGGGCATAAATGGCACCCGATGGGGTTTTTGAAAGTTGTTTGAAAACATTTTGTCTCCACCACATGCATATACCCGTCCCTTTTTGCGTAGCAAACTACTTAGCATCCTATCTACTCCCATCGTCATAACCCTCATAAGAAGGTAGGGTCATGCACAATGCAAGTGTCAACGAGAAAAGTACCGGAGGCAACCCACCAAAGTGGTTACCCATCCTTCATGATTCCGATGCAACAATAATAAGTGCTATATGACATGCATAAAAAGGGGTTTCATAGACATGGTCAAAGGGCTGCTTGCCTGTTTAACAAAGTCTTCGAGGTCTTCACATATCTCTGGTCCAACTCCGAGCATTCCGTCTACTTCGTCAACTATCGTCGAAAGCAACCATAATAAGCAACACAATAAGGCAGGAAATAAAAGTGCTCTAAAAATATGAGTTGGACTTTTCTGGGATACCTCTGGTCATATGAGGGATGACCAAGGTGGTTTCATTGGAATTTGATGAATGGATATCTCTGAACATTTTGATATGGTGGAATCAAGGGGTTTATGGATTTGCAAGAAGTGTACAGAAATATATTTTTGAAAAATGAGCAAAGGCACCCATTTAACAAAGGATGATTTTAGAAGCATCTAGGAATTGGTTTCACTGGATTTGGAGTTCAAATGAATATCCTATGATTTTGCAAAGTTGGCTATATATCAAGAAATAGACCATTATTTGAGGTGATACAGAAAGTATTAATAAAAATGTTCATAAACTAAGTTATGAACTTAGAAACATCTAGGAGTTTGAATCATGGAATTTGGATCAAAAATGGGCTCTCTGTGATTTTCTAAAGTTCATCACAGAAATAGGAAAATGGGGATTTGATAAATATTTGTTAAGAAAATCTTTATGGAAAAATGTGCAAATTGCACCATGATATAGATCATGATTTTATGAGCTACTAGAAATTTGAATCATCAAATTTGGAGATAATATGAATATTCTATGGATTTTTGAAGTCTACAGAAAAAAGAAAAGGGAGAGGGATTTACCTAAATGGGCCAAATCATGCGGCAGCAGAGCGATCGGGCGAGGGATAGCGGCGGTGCATCGGGCCGCCCAGCTGCTCGCCACGCAGCGGAGTGGGGGTGACGAGAAGGCGATTGAAAATACGCCTTCCTCGAGGGAAGGCGTCAGCGAGCAGAGGCCGTGTTCACTTAACTCATGGGCCCGCCCCCACTGTGCTGCTGACGAGCGGGGCCCACCTGTCGGGTTCATCCCCAACCTCCCGCTCGAACAGAGCAGAGGCAAGGGCGGCGCCGACGGCGGCTTGCCGCTGCCGCAGTATGCTCCGGCGATGCTCGCCCACCGGCGTGCTCGGGGACCCAGCCGCGGCCCAACCGTGGGTGGCACGGTCGCCGGGGGCACCGGTCGAGAAGGCGCCGATCATGGCGAACGTGGCCGACGGTGGTGATGCAGCTCGACGGAACAGCCACGGGAGGAGGCGGAGAAGTACGGGAGGGTCTCGAGGTGACAAGGGGTGCTCTAGTTCGGTCCAGAGGGAAGGAGGAGGGAGATGGGTGCGGATTTACGCGAGGTCGACGGCAGGTTCGGCCCATGGAGGTGGGACAGAGGGCACGAGGGGGAAAGAGGCTTGGTCCAGGAGGTAGCTAGGAGGAGTGAGTGTGGATGGAGGCGAGCGAGAGGCCCGGGAGGGGGTGTATGTAGGAGGGCGACGAGGTGCACAATGCGAGCCATGCGCCGGGCGAGGCCGTAGCTATCGCTGGAGGCCACGGAGCTCGTGGGCGCGTGTCTGCGCGCTTGTGGGCGTGGACTACACCTGTGGGGAGAAGAGAGGGAGCGGAACGCGGCAAGGCGGGTCTCGCCGTGGCTGCGACCGGCGCGGGCGGGCGGCGCCTCTGTCCGCACGCGAGGAGAGCCGAGAGGGGAGAGAGGAGGGGGCGACAGGTGCCGTGCATCGACGCCGAGGTGACCTCGGGGACACGAGGGGAGGCCCTAGGTGGCCGGAGGCGGTTGAAGGGGGCGGCTACAGGCGGGGCACACAGAAGGCCTCAGAGCACGAGCCAGACGCCATGGCATAAAATATATGCCATGGGCGTGTCCACTTTTGTCTAGGAGCACTGGGGGAGTGTAAACAAAGGGGAGGTGTCCTTGGATGCCCTGGAGAGCCAGTAGGAGAGGAGAGAGGTTGATGGAGAGAGAGAAAGAGGCTGTCCAGAGAGAGAAAGTGAGGGTTTCACCCCCAAATAATTGATCTGAACACTTGCCATTGCTACTAGAGGTATAAGGGGGCTAGAATTAGATGTGACACAAAGTTGAGCCCATGGAGATTAGTGGAAGGGGTCAAAATGGTGCTTTTGGAAAAATGGCAGAAGGTGTTTGATGCAAGTTTGGGCAAGCAAATTAATTCCACTTGCCATGAGAATTAACAGGATGGAATGACACTTAGAAATAGGGTGTGCCACCAAATTTGAGCTCATTTGGACAAAGTAGCCAATGTAACTTTGGTAAACCCTAGAAATCAGCAGAAATGGCTTTACCAAGATTTAGTCATGCAAATCAATTCTCCTTGATGCATCACTTGGTGTGGTGGCCTCATTTGAGGATTTGAACATGTCCACAAAAATTCAGATCAAAAGGACACACTTGGCAATGTAGAGTTGTTCAAATTTGGTTTTGGTCAGAAAGGGTTTTGGGGAACTTTGATCAAGTTGACTTGTTCTCCAACTTGTGCCATTTGGTCTAGATGAATTATTAGACCATTCTAGCATGTTCACAAGGTTTGGGAACATTTGGACATGTTTGGCAATGTAAAGTTGCTCAAACTTCAAAATGGATGTAAGTGGTTTTGAGGATTTGATGATGTTATCTTGTTCTCCAAGACATGAGACTTGTCAAGATCACCAAATATGTCATATGTGACATGATAGAATTTCCTTGGAATTTTTGGAGAATATTTCCTTTGTAAATATTTCAAAAGCTTGAAATATCCAGAAAGGGTTTTTGAGGGATTTGACCAATATTTTGAACATGACCATGTGTTAAAACTCTTATATATGGACAATATATGTCCTATGAGTTTCCCTAAATTTTTCCAAATATTTTTGAAGCAATAAAATAATTTTTCCCTATTAAAGACCATTTCTGTCCTTGATAAAAGCTTTTAAATAAAATAGGAAAACAACCTTTAAAATTATATTTTTGTGGTTTCGGGTATCCTATTTCTAATAGGAGTCAAATATATTTTTATAAGGATTTTAATGCCCTAAATTAAGTACTTGCAAAGCAAACCTCAATTCAGGGTTTTTGAAAAACTAATTTTTGAAAATACTTTTTGGCCAAATTATTTTTGTAAGAAAATATTTTTATGTCTTATACACATGGCATGATCATTGGGAAAGGTTTTTGGAGCAAGGAGATGAAGTATAGAAGTTGGAGGACTTATTTGATTTTTAGAGCACTTGCAACAGCAGACAAAAATCAATTCAAGCAAATACCAAAACACTCAAAAGTTTTTGTCAATCCACATTTTAGCATGATTTAGTGACTTAAATGTTGTGCCACGAAAATCAGGGTGTGACACGAGCGGACTCCAGGGCCTACTCAACGCCAAGCCGGCCCTCAGCACCGGGCGACAAGTCGCGCCGGACCCATCTCCGGCCGGCAAAGGAGTGCACGCCGTGGCCTTAGGCCTCGGGGACAGCACGCCACCACCCCCAAGACAGCACTCCGAGTCGGATTGCGTGGCGTATGGGGCACTACGGCGAGGCCCACGGGGCGGTGGCCCCAGAAGTTTATGTGCCGCACATGGTGGATCAAGAGTGCACACTGGAAGAAGACCATGACTCGTTCCTCGGGCTAGGCTGGGGCGAGGAGACACCAGAAGTTGAGCTCTTTCAGGAACCCCAAGAGAGCCTCGACAACCATGGCAGCAACTATCGGGTACTACTAATTCCTCAGGAGCAAGCTTATGCTAACCATGGGTCGCAGGAGGTACAGGTCGCCGCAGGAGATGGCTGCCCCAATGCGGCAGCCTCCTACCCCTCAGGAGGAGGGCATCGGGGGCTGCAGGAGAGGGGCCGAGATCCGGGTTCGCCCCCGCGGCGCTCGGAGCAAGGTGTTCTCAGGAGGTAGGCCCTCTGCCGGGGAGGTGCCGCAGGGCCTGCCCCTGGCAGAGGACCCATGGTTGTCAGGGGAACCGCTGGCGACCGCTCTACCCCATTGGCATCGTCCTTGGCCTCCGGTCGCCGTTAAATGCGGTAGAGTGTGGCGCAAGGTGGGGCCCTCGTCTAGTGATATGAAGCAAGGCCGGTACCTGTGAAGAAGGCCTAGAGCCTGTGAAGCTTGCCGCCCGTGACACTCTCACGTAATAATGAGTGGGGATGTACACGCCCCGGAGTCTCCGGAGAGCCGCCCTCGGGCCTCGGGGGCTCCCGCCCACGCCCAGTGGCAGCACTTAGCTCCGCGCTGGTGAGAAGACGTCGAAGACTAGACTAGGTGCCAGACACGGCCTTTTGCCTTTTGCCTTTTCCTCTGTTGTCAAGGTTCTTCGATTCGAATTTAAGTTGGATTTGAGCTTGAGACTTGCGTGCATTTGGGGAAGGGGTGTTTAGTCTTGTTCGAGCAATCTCTCGTGTTCCGGTTTCGGCTTTGCATCCAAAGTTAGCGCTACCGCCTCCCTCGTGAGCCCCTCATGAAGTCGGGCCGAGCCAAGCACGCCTACAATCCGGACATTGCCGCCGCACCTCTCCGGGTTCTCATCGCAGGATCAATGGGTTCACCCAAGACACTTGAGGCGCCGCGCTCCCACAGCCCGCCGACTCGCTGGGTCAAAGGTAACAAGTCACCGACCCATCACCGCCAAGAGCTGTGCATAAGCTCACACGCGGCGTTATGCTTACAAGGGTACCGATCGCAAACCTTTACATGAGGGGCCCCCCTCCCAAAATGCTCTTACAATCTTCAGGGCCGAGCCCGAACCTTCTTCATGTAGGGTAAACAACGGCGACATACGATCAGTCGGACATATCACTCACCGCGTCTTCTAGGGCACCTCCAGAGGCGTCGCTGGTGTCACTGACATCATCACCGCCACCGCCATCACCTCCGTCAGTGCCAGGCTCATCCACAACGCCGCCTTCATCAGCGGCCACGATCACGCCGTCATCATCAGATGCAAAGGCCCTGACGAGGGCGTCCACGTTGTCCTCAACCCATTGCGCCAGGTCGCGCCGGATGGCTATGGGCACAGGTGCGATGGCGGCATCGAAATCGAAGTGGGGGTCCCTGTCCTATAGATAGCTGAAGACACGGGAGAAGGCACACCCAAGCAAGGCTCGGCTCCTCTCCTCGACAAGCCAACGAGACCTCTCGGAGCGGTTCTCCAGATGCGTCACCAAGTCAGTGAAAAACTGGAGGTTTCTGGCGTAGTTGGTCTCATGCGGCTCCTCAGCGGTAGCCTCGCCGATGTTGCCCAAGGCCGTGTTAGCCCTTTCCCCGAGCGTTCGGAGCATGGGGGCATGCTCGTGCTCCAGAATCCGCCGCTGACAGATCTCGTCCTCATTCCGCCGTGCGATGGCCTCGGCACTGTCAACCCTCTATTGGAGAAGAAGCAGCTCCTCGCGGGAAGAGGCCAGCTCCGCCTGCGCTGCACCAAGGGCGGCTGCGGAGGAGTCCGCACCTCGCGTCACTTCAGCCAGTTTGGTCCTGAGGGCCGCGGTCCTACCCTCAGCTTCGGCCCTGAGCAACTATAACCTCACTTCGTATTCGCGCTCAAGATCCAAGCGAGCTTCCGCCACGCGGCGGTCGACCTCTTCTTGGACTCGGGCTTCCCGCGCGGCGACGTCATCCTCCGCCTAAGTCACCAAGCGCTCCCTCGTCTCCAACCGCTCAAGGTCAAGGTTACGCTCGGCGGTCTCCAGCGTCAGCGCCTCCTCGCGCTTCAGGAGCTCCGCCTGGTCGATGGAAGCCCCCTTCAGCGACACAAGGGCCGCCTGGCGCAGTTCCACTTGCTGCTCCAGAGAGTTGCTCTAGGCTTGGAGCTCCCACGCGCACTCCTCCGCATCCTTGCGCCGTCGGTCTGCTTCCCGGGCCTCCTCGACGGCTTGGGAGCAGGACTCCCGCGAGGCCGCCAGCGATGCTTCAGCCTATGCGTTGTTAAGGTCACGCTGATGACGTGCAAGGGCGACGACTACCTTCAGCTTGCGCCTCTCCTCAGCGAGGCACAGGCCTTCGGCCTCAAGGTGCACATCCTCGCCAGCGAGCTCCGCGCCGATCCGGCTCACCGCGTCCGCCGCCCCCTGGAGGAACTCTTGACGAAGGGCATGACACTCTAAGCGCTCACAAGACGCCTTCCGGCCACCTCTCGCCATCTGTGTGTGCGGAGGGCCCTGAGGCGGCATGCCCCCTCCCGGCGCAGGACTGGGGGCTAGCGCCCCAGCAATCGCCAGACGGACCTCGCCAGGAATTCATCCTGGCGCCGTTCCGTCCCCAGAGGAGGAACTCAAGACTGACTTCAGCCAGTCACCATCCACGATCAGGGAAGGAGCACGGGGCAAGCTAGTTGTGCCCCAGGAGAGCTCGTGAAGGGAAGACATCAGGTGTGCAGGCTCGAGGTGCCCAGTGGGACGGACCACTTTTTCGACCGGCCCAGCGGCAGGGGCGCTGCTCGAGCTCGGCGCGCCGAGGGTCAGCGGTGAGGACAAAGCTTGGGGGGATGGCTCCTTGGCCGTCTCCGCGAATTCGGTAGGAAGGCCCCTGAAAGGCCGCGATCAGCTACAAGAATAGTGTGGTAAAGGAGCAGAGAGAGAAGAGGACTTACTCGTCCATGGCAAAGTACTTCCTGCGCTTCAATGGGCGGCAAGGGCGATCGTCGCCACCCAAGGCCTCCTTCCTCTTGCGGAGGGCCTCGAAGTCTACGTGAAACCGGCCTAAGTGCTCGGCGCAATGGTCGGCCTGTGGCATGAAGGAGGCGTCAAGGTGATCAGTGCCGAGGGAACCGGCCTGGGGAACGCCGCCAGGCGCCGCCTCACGAGGGACGGTCGGGGCCTCGGAAGCCCCAGCCTCAGGAGCCGTAGGCCGCAACTCCACGCCTGCCACTGCTCCAGGATGGGCTTCGGGGGATGCCCCCTTTGGGGCTCCGTGCAGCGTCAGCATCTCGACATTGGCCCCCTCAGCTCCCGGCGGTTCTCGTCTCCCTGCTCCATCGCCTGAGGTAGGACCGTCGTGGGCGACCGAAAGAGCAACCACAGCAACTGGGTTCTCGCGGGGTCCCGTGAGGCCAACTGGATGCAGCCCCTACTCGTCAAAGCTAGGCATCTGCCTCACAAAATCTTCCTTGCCCGAGCAAAGATACAAGAGGGCAGCATCGTGTTGAAGGCTGCCTAGAGAAGGATCGCCAGTCAGGACCCTGAGCATCGTCCTCAACACTTCAGGCACTAGATCCTCCTCCTGGAGCCACATGCGGTCTTTGTGCCCCGCAAAGGCCCACATCCGATGGGAGTGGCGCTGGAGAGGAGCAATGCGACATTGGAGGAACTCCATCACCACCTTGGGCGCCGTCACATCAAGCGCCCTCAAACTCTGGAGGTGGCGCCAGACGAAGGTGAGCCGGGGGCTCGCGAGCGTCTCATGATCCCAGCTAGAGTTGGGAACAGCGCGCGAGGTCGGGTGCGAGAGCAGGGGGCTGGGCACTCCGACATTCACATACAGCCACCGCTCTCTGAACCTGGCCTCAGGAGGAGTGTCGGTGTCAAAACCGGCGGATCTCGGGTAGGGGGTCCCGAACTGTGTGTCTAGGCGGATGGTAACAAGAGACGAGGGACACAATGTTTTTACCCAGGTTCGGGCCCTCTCGATGGAGGTAAAACCCTACATCCTGCTTGATTAATATTGATGATATGGGTAGTACAAGAGTAGACGTACCACAAGATCAAGGAGGCTAAACCCTAGAAGCTAGCCTATGGTATGATTGTTGAGATGTCATCTTCGTCCTATGGACTAAGGCCCTCCGGTTTATATAGACACCGGAGAGGCTAGGGTTACACAGAGTCGGTTACAATGGTAGGAGATCTACATATCCGTATTGCCAAGCTTGCCTTCCACGCCAAGGAAAGTACCTTCCGGACATGAGCCGAGTCTTCAATCTTCTATCTTCGTAGTCCGGGAGTCCGCGGATATTGATAGTCCGCTGTCCGGACACCCCCTAGTCCTGGACTCCCTCAGTAGCCCCTGAACCAGTCTTCAATGACGATAAGTCCGGCGTGCATAATGTTCGGCATTGTAAGGCGGGTTCCTCCCTTGAATAATCCGGAGAAGATAATGAACGCTAGGATAGTGTTCGACTCTGCAAAATAAATTCCACATCCCAACGTAGAGAGAATAAAATATACACTTAGCTCGATCTGCTGACGTATCATGCGGCGTGACATCACACCGCAGCCAAGCCCTCGCTTGAATCGTTTTATTATTCCGCCAGACGCTTAGCGAAGCGTTTCCTTGGCACGCCCCGTCGGGCGAGATCGTGTTCCCTTTATTCCGGATCCTCATCAATACGCGCGTGGGTAAACCAACCGCCTCTGCCGCCACGCCTCCTCTATCGGCGGGAATCTCAAACGGTCACGAGACGGCCCTTGGTATTTCTTCCCTTTATAAGACGACCAAGGCCTGTCCTTGTTCTTCAATCTCGCATCAAATCTTTCCTCCGCCTCCTAGTTCCAACACCCGAGCTTCAGATTCGAGCGCTTGGATCCTAAACAATGTCCGCCCGACCTCCAGGTCGGTGGATGTCCTCCTCCATCACGGAGGAGGACATATTGAAGTTATGGGAGGCCAAGTACCGCCTATGAAGTTTCAGATAGGTTGCCTGCCCCTGGCAGGCCGTGCCAGCCCGAGCCCGGCGACGCGCTGCTTTCGATCTCACCTCCATCGGGATTAGGCTTCCCGACGGATCCCTTCGTGAGAGGGCTCTTTCTACTACGGGCTGGACTTCCACGATTTGGCTCCGAGTCCATCCTCCATATCTCCGCATTCATTATTGTCTGCGAAGCCTTCCTCCGCCATCCCCACTTCGCCTGTGGCTAAAAACATTCAAGGTGGAGCCAAGATGATCGGGGCGCTGCGGAGGCGCGGGGTGACCATAAGCAAGAAGGTCGATGCCCCGAGGCTCAAGGTTCCTTCCAAGAGGAACTGGATTGTGGCAGCAGGAGTGGTTTTACATCATCGCTCCAAGGGGCGCAAGCAAAGCCGCCGCCTCCTTCCGCCGGGACCTCCACGCCAACCGATGTCGTGGGTCAACCAAGGGCTCAATTGGGGCCGCCCAAGGACGTGCCCGCACCGCAGGCCGGATTCGAGACCTCCGAACAAGGGAGATCGACCGGTCAAGGTGATACAGTCATGCTAATCGTGCACCTCCTACCCCGCAAACGCCGCCCTCTCCTTCTATGGGAGTTCAATCCGAGGGACCTCAGATTCTCCAAAGATTTTATGGGTGCAACACCCACGGAGATGTACAAGCTGTTCTTCTGACCGCAGTGGCGTGTCCGGTTCGCCGAGGACGCCGCCTAAGCCGCGACGCCTTGATACTGTGTAATAGCTCGAGTCCGGACATCCTATTTGTATGCCTTTCAAAAGATCATCTCCCGACCCTTTGTTCTTTACAGAATGGGTGGCGAATCAAGGTCGATAAGGTGTCCGCCCTTCCTAGAGACCGTGACCGGAGCCCGTGCTGGTCGAATGTTGGAGGTTGCACCCACAGAGGGGGGGCGACGGGGAAATAAAGGAGTTAATACTTCGCCCAAAGGGGCGACAAGAGGAGGGAACTAAAGATCCCTCCTTCGGGGAGAAGAGGACCGCCCGAGATCCGGAGGTCACAGCCCCCAAGCGTGGAAGAAATCTCACTGGGGTCCGGCCCAGAGAGAATCCGGATGCGCAATCATCGCCAAGGACCAGCCTCCAATGAGCCGTGAGTATGGAAGAGGAAGTTTAATAAGGAAGTACCTTCGCTTATGCTTCAGAGGTAACCAAATATTTATATCGCAGTTCGGATCTGCAGCCGCCTCGATGAGTTCATCTCGGGGACCTCCTTCCGGAGATGATGGAGAGCGATACGCCTGCTCGCAGCGCCGCCAGATGAGGCAGGCGAGCCCGGTGTGTCATCACGGAGGGCGCCCCAAGTCCGGAGGGGCCGAGAGTTCGCACCCACCGAGTCCGTCCGGGAGAATCAAGAGTTTGCTTGAGAGGGCGCCCATTTCAGAAGATCACCGCAAGACACGCGTATGGTGGTCGGAAGGATTTCGCCCGCGAAAGCGGATTATGTAATGCCGCCATGAGCTTGTCAAGGGATTTGAGGTATGCGAAATGATGCACCCTTTGTTTTATAACAGTTTTGCATAAAAATGCGCTCAGATAGATAGTAGCCCCGAGACTCGTAGGTTGTCGAAAACGCACAGCTGCGTCGAGGATCAAAATCTCAACATCTCAGTAATGAATACCGCTGCTCGACATAGTGGCGGATAGTCCGGGGCCAGCCGAACTAGGAGTTTGCCAATTAAGTCGACAACTTGACGTGGCGATGCTTGACATCGACTTGTCAACCAAATGACTTGACGAGTCGCAAGGTAAATAAATTCTCCGTAGCCGCTTTATTGAGTGGGTCCAAGCCCGCCTCTAATAAGTTATGTGCTGTTAATACAGATAGCGTTGCTGCTGTGGAGAGCCTTCGGGCCGAACTTGCTCTAGCTAAGAAGCAAGCCCGAAGGAGTGACGCGGCTGCCTCGAGGGCGGCCGAAGAGTTGGAGGCCGAAAAGGCTGCGCACTGCCTAAGCAGGGCGGAGGTGGCCGAATTGGCCAAGAAATTAAAGGATGCTGCCGACCGCAATGAGGCTCTTGAAAAGGAGCGCTTATCGGAGCGGGAAGACCTAAAGAAGGCCACCGCCGGTTAAGGATGCCCGCTCGCGATGCAGGCTATGAAGGAGGAGCTGCGCCAAGCCGAGAAATCTGGCCGGCAAGCCTTTTCTTATGCGCGCCGGTTTATGGATGCCAAGTACACTCAATTTGAGCGGTCAGGAGTTCGGAGGATCCGTGATATGGACTTGGCTGCGAAAAGCGGCCGATGCCGCAAGCAATTCCCGAGCCGGGGGATCACGAGGCGAAGAGTTATATTGGTCTCAATTCCACAACCGGATCGCCCTCTTCCGCCGACAGATGTGTTGGCCGAATGGGCCGAACTAAATTGATCGTCCGGACTGGCCATGATCGACATCGTGGCCTATGTCCGCCGAGAGGTCCAAGGCGACAAGTTACTTGCCCATCGCAGCAATTCCTTGGGGCGGTGCCGCATATCAAGGAGATGAAGCGGTCGGCCGCATCGAGGGCGCGGATGGCCCTCGCCCGTGAAGGCACAAGGTCCGGAGATGGACGCCACCGCTTGCCGCCAGGTTCGATGGAAACCGCTTCCGCCGAGCATTATTTCGGGAAGTTATGTGGCGCCGGTGATAGAGTCGAAGTGCTCTAAAAATGTAACGCTCAATTGAATGCGCCAACGTAGATAAATGATTATAGTATGAATGCTTTTTATACTTGTGCCTCCAAGTAGTAAAACTTCTCTGTCGTGCCGCTTACGATACTTGTGTATAACCCGAAGATGCGCTTGGCCAGCCCCCTCGCACAAGGTGCTGGGTGTTCGCAAATGGCGCTTTTCACACTTAATCCGACGCCTCGGTCCTGTTTTAAGGAGGTGGTAGCATAGCTAACGAGGCAATCCGCACTATGATGCTTTATCTCTTTCACTTAGCCAATGGAGCTCGAGGGTGGGGCTACGATATAGCCCCCGATGACACCGCGACATCTTCAGATTACTTTCATGGCGTATGTGCTGACCGAAACGCCCTTCGTCAAAGCGGGAATTCTAAACATTCCGATAGTCGATCAAGTGGCTGACCAGACTCGCTATATCATGACAATCAGCTTTCGGCTTTCATCGAGGTGCTCGCCACCGAGCCGGGCACAATCGCAGAGTTCTCCGGTGCCGCGTTAGCCGGGTGATACGGAACGAAGGCAGCAAAACACGTGAGCCGGCAAACCCAACATTTCACCAAAGACATGATTCGAGCTGATGCATATAATGCCTAACTCGAGACGCCAACACTCCCGAAGGTGTTCGGACTTTTGATAATGGGCGAAATATGCCCTAAGCCCTTGTGTCTGTGTACGGGCATGGTTCTGCCGACGCAGACGATGCCAAAGCGCCAGCTCGCTTTGGCTATAGGAAGGAGCCAAGGAGAGTAACAACAAGAGACAGAAATAAAAGGTCTACGCAGGTCTTAATCAAAAGAATCCTTTCAACGGGTCCCTACCGCACGCTCGCGCATGTGTCTCCGCGGCGCCGTTATCCTCGACGGGTACACACGTTGTTCATCTCAGAGAAAGAGAGGAACGCTTAGTTTTAGAAACAGTTCGTGTGAAAAATATGCAAAAGAAGAAATATAAATAATTAAAGCAAGGTTTATATGAAACCGCTGATTAGTTGTCGCAGCAGCCCCGTGAAAAGGGTATGTGGCTAGGGAGCCCTAGCCCGCCGAGTCCGGATTCGCCTATCCGAGTCCGGTCTTTAAGTGACCTCGACCAAATGGTGCCATGTGGACCGGCATCTTAAGTGTGAGAGACGCGAATGTGGTATGGCGCTGAAGCGACAAAAGCCTTTCGTCCCAACAAAGGCTTGATATTCACTTTTAAATGGGGCGATATGAAAATTATTTTTCGCCGAAAGTTGTTCGCGATCCAACCCGACTTCTAGTAGTATCGAGCCTGCACTTGGCGAAGGACCCGCGCCACCCTTTAAAGGAAGTGCGGCTGTGTCTAATCTTGGTAGGGTCTATCCTCATCCGCTGGATCGTGTTTGAATATAGCAGGTTTAAGTCACCGCCTCCGCCCATTAGGACGCTTGTGAATTGCAATCCGCTTATCATCGAATTCAATATCGGGAGTCCGCCCCGCTTCAACGCTTCGAGTAGTCCAGTGGTCTAAAGTGATTGGTTTTGATATCCAATCTCTACGGTCTGCTGGGTTGGACCTTGCGAGGCTCTTTTTAGAAAGTGCCGCACTGTTTTTCCGTGTCCTCACATGGAGTGAGTTTACTGCTTTGACCCCTTGTGGGAAAGTTTTTTGTTTTCCGGTGCCCTGCTGGAGGGGTTTATCTTCTTCGCTTGACGCGTCGAGCCCCTTGTGTTCAGCGCTTAATCGGCCGGACTGTTTGAAAACCCAACAATCCTCGTGGGTGTGATTTATGGCCTTCCGGGGTACTGTGGATTTGACATACCCGACCCGAATTTTGTGTAGGTTAGATAGTTACACCGCTATCCTTGAGGGGATGAGCTTTATTATTTGGCCGTGAGCTTTTAAATCCGCATTGACTACCATGCTCTTTGGGCTTTTCTCTTTATTCCGGCGCGTTTTTTTCTCGCTACCGTGATTTTCCATTGCCATCTCTTATCTCGATGTACTTGGGTCATTGGTGTCGCTTCTTGCCAGCCAGCTATCCTCCCCGCATGTAAGCGGGTCATGAGGCTTGTTAATGCGGTCATTGTCCTCGGTTTCTCGACCGAGGTGTCCGTGAGCCACTCGCCTCGACATTGTGCTTGAAAGCTGCTAAGGCTTCAAGGTCCGGACAATGACTATTTGGTTCTTTTTGGTAAGGAACCTGTTCTGCACTTCCGCTACCGACTCTCCGGGCTGTTGAGTTATGTGACTTAGGTCATCTCAGATCCGGAGGCCGGACATAAGTCCCTTGAAAATTTGCTCTAAACGCTTCCTCGAGCTCTTCCCAACTTCCAACAAGTTTTCGGGAGGCTTTTGAGCCAATGACGGCTGGCCCTTTGAGCTTGAGGGTAGATATTTTATGGCGTGAGATCGCCTCCTCCGCCATATGTATATGCAATATATAGTCTTCTATCCGCACCTGTGGTCTGTTGTTCCATCGAGACTTCTATGTTTATGGGTTTAAACCCTGCTGAATTGTGATCCAACACCTCGTCGGTGAAGCATAGTGGGTGTGCGGCGCCAGATTTGCATGTGCCGCTATCGCCGGACACTTGGCGGTTGCTTTGCTTCTTGGGGCTTTTTTTTGGTCCAGATGAACTGGCTGGGCCATTGACGGTGGGGGCTCTATGGCCTCCTCGTCGACTCTCGAAGCAGCTTACGCTCGGGTAGCTCTTCGATTGGTGGCCATTGCCGATTTATCATGGGTTTTAGTACTTTGCTCCATCTTATTCGAGCGCTGCCTTCCACTGCTTTTAAGCTTCCGCTTTTCCTTCTTCAGCTTCTCGCCAGAGCGATGAGCTCCGCGCTGAAAAGCTCTTGTTCGACGGGCTCCTCGGTAGCGATGAGTTCGTCGTCATTGAGGCTTGTTTCGTCTTCGGAGGGAGGTATATAGCTATGATCCTCAACCTTTCCTTCTGCCGCCCTTTCGTGAGGGCTTGCTTCTGCATCCTCCTGCGCTAAGTCTTGCTGGAGGGGGTTATCTTCGACACTCTCTGGGGTATTGTTATTTCCTATGCCGGAATCTATATTCTTGTTGTGGCGGGATTTAGAGCGGCGCCGCTGATGCCGACGTTTGGGCTGCTTCTTTAGAGAATCTTCCTCTGCTGCTTTTTCGCCATCCCCTTCTTTTGGGGTATCCACCATGTAGACGCCAGATGACGAGGGGTTTTCCAGCGTCTCTGTGGGCACCGGGTCTCGTTCGCCTCCCAGCATCGCCGCCCATAGCGCCGATGTCGCCGGAGTCGAAGTCTAGCATGTCGGTTAGATCTCGATGGTGGCTACAAAACGGGTGGTGGGTGGGCTCAATTTCTTCGTCGTCCAGAACTCCAACCGCCTCGCCATAGTCCGCCAGATTCTCCCGATAGCGAGAGATGCTTCAGAGATTTCAGGATATCGCCAAAAGGCGAAAGTGTTGGAAGATGTCCGCGGCGGTGAATTCCATAACCGGCGCCTAATCCGGTTTAATTGGTAGGGCGGGAGGCTCGAGTCCGGACAAGTAGTCCGCGCCGATCACGAAGTTTCGCAGGGACAAGATTGGTATTCGCCCATCGCCATGGATGTTGAAGCCCCTGTGGCGGCGCCTATCCGCGCCCTCGACATGGGTAATCGGCTCGGCTAGTGGCCGAGCGGATCCGAAAAGCGCCACTAAAGCACCGTCCGGCCGCGAGCTAGATCATGCCCATCGCCACAAGGCGGGCGCGACTTGGCTGCGGCTCGAGTCCGTCAAGATCAAGTCTCCGTGGTCATCGGCCGTGAAGTTCAAGCTTCCAAATCGACTCGACGCCAGGGCGAAGCTTCGATCTGATCCAGATGGCCAAGAGAATTGGCCCGCAGGCAAAGCCGCTTGATATTTAAGATCTGTCCGGGAGAAAAGTCTCACCGACAAAGGTTGATGGTTGAAGATGCCATCGAGCCTATTGGGGACGATACAGAGGAACTCTCAATGAAAGCACCAATGTCGGTGTCAAACCGGCGGATCTCGGTAGGGGGTCCCGAACTGTGTGTCTAGGCGGATGGTAACAAGAGACGAGGGACACAATGTTTTTACCTGTGTTCGGCCCTCTCGATGGAGGTAAAACCCTACGTCCTCCTTGATTAATATTGATGATATGGGTAGTACAAGAGTAGACCTACCACGAGATCAAGGAGGCTAAACCCTAGAAGCTAGCCTATGGTATGATTGTTGAGATGTCATCTTCGTCCTATGGACTAAGGCCCTCCAGTTTATATAGACACCAGAGAGGCTAGGGTTACACAGAGTCGGTTACAATGGTAGGAGATCTACATATCCGTATTGCCAAGCTTGCCTTCCACGCCAAGGAAAGTACCTTCCGGACATGAGCCGGAGTCTTCAATCTTCTATCTTCGTAGTCTGGGAGTCCGGCGGATATTGATAGTCCGCTGTCCGGACACCCCTAGTCCAGACTCCTCAAGGAGGAAGGCCAAATCGATCCTCGGCAGCCGCCTCTCAGCACGGCAAGGAAGCTCACGCACCCCGAGCATTGAGTGGGGTCGCTCAGGCGCAAAGAGAAGAAGTGGCGCAGGAGGGCAACGGAAGGAGGGATGCCCACCATTGCCTCGCAAACAAAGGCGAAAACAGCCAGGAGGATGATGGACTCAGGCCCAAGTGCATCATGTGGATCTGATAATGGGAGAGCACCTCATTAAAGAAAGCGGAAAAGGGGGGAACCAGACCTGCCCACAGGGCAATGGCGAAGAACCGGACCTCCGTGACGACCCTATCAAAGGAGGCATGGGACGCAGGCCAGACCGTGGTCCTGCCGCACTCGTTGAAGATGGAGGCAAGAGCAGAACGGACCTTGCCCAAGGCTTCGGGGTTGAGTATGATTGACCGATCAACGGTGGGGGCTGCCGCCGGAGACGAGCGGGGCGAAGGCGCGGGCTTCTTCCCCCTTTCCTTCTTTGCTGGCGCCATGGCGATGGGAAAGGGGTAGAGTTCGTGTTGGATTGGAGGCGGAGGTTGGAGCCCGAGGAAGAAGGAAGGGCAGGAAGCGCGCGAACGACGAAAGGGGAATGGCTGTGTACAACCACGGGTCCGCCTAGCCGGGCATGTAATGAGACATCATGGGGAAGCGGAGGCGCCCACGTCCAATCAACCGCCACGCGGCGCCCGAGGCCGCAGGCTACTGGGGCCCGCGGCGCTTCGCACTTGCCCCTTCGCTTGTCTGCTAAGCCAAGTCCGGGCGCGCCTTGGGCCCGGGGGCTACTGTCGATGTTCTGGGAACGGGGGTCCCCAGACTTGCCTGCCTGCGGCCCACGGCGTGGCTCAGGTGGGGGCCTAGTGCAGCCCGGCTTCATCATCTCAAGCTCAAGACCCTCGCGAGGGGCCAAGCCTCGCGCGGCGGACGACAGGAAGCTTCCTCAGGAGCAGCCTCATCAGGCGGGCTCGCGAGGGGGCGGAGGGATCAAGGTAGGGTACCTCGCGAGGTGCCCGTGATGCAAGCCATGATGATCGAGACCAGGCGGGCGCTGGCCTGCATAGTGTCCTTGTTTCCCCTTCAGTGCAAAGGGGGCAAGCACAGGCCAAGGCATCAGGCAGAGGTTACTATTTCGGTGCAACAAGACCAAGACCAGCGAAGCGGCAGGATGGAGGTCAGCGTGGAGCCCAGGACGGCATCACCACCAGAGTCTTTGGCAGTCGAAGACCAACTTTAGTCAGGATAAGTGTACTAGATGTTCCCCTTTAAAATGGCCAATTGTTGGCGCCCTTCCCGCTCAATATTTGGGAAGAGGCCCAGGGCCTCCCTCTATAAATAGGGCTAGCCACCACAGAGTAATGGGAGAAGAGTTTTGGTAGGCTAGAGAGAGAGGCGACTAAACTCACCCAAGCAGTTCATTGCACCAGCTTATGAACAGCCCCTCGCGAGGCTGTACTCCCCTTGTATTGTTCATCATCAGCCCCTGAGGCAATCCACCACACCACACACTGGAGTAGGGTATTACACGACAATGGTGGCCTAAACCAGTATAAACCTCATGTCCCTTGTGTGTTCTTCTTTCTAGCCTAGATTCCGTGCGAGGCTTCGAGACGTGAGTTGGTAGGGGAAAGATCTCCGTGCGCACCCCAGAGTTCGAACCTCAAGGGTCTGCCGGAACCCGAAATCCGACAGTTTGAGCAAGTATATTCTTAGCCCGTATGTGCCTCCCATTGATCCCTTGCATCCTACCCCCGATGAGTATCTTGACATGGTTCACAATCTTAGGACTGTAAATCTTATCATTAGAGGATTGCCTATAAATGTGCTTGTTTGCTTGCAAAACTTTGAATGTGCATACACTATATGGAATTATCTTGAGGAACGCTTTCCAAATTATTCTTCAAAAAACTTGAATGAAATTCTTCAAAAGTTCATTGCTTTTCATAAGATGAAGCCTAGTGATGCCAAGTTTGATGAATGTCTATTTGAGCTCCGTGACCTTATCATGTCAATGGTGATGTTGGAGCCATTAGTAGCATCATCACGGAAACCATTAGAATTAACAGCACATTGTCATGGTCATAAATCTAACGAATCACTTGACCTAGGTGATGATCATATGCATGATGATGATGGTGATGTTGAGCATGGCTATTATGATGAGGACAAAGAATTGGACATCGAATGTGAGAAGAGTATGAGGAATCTCAGTCTCATGGCTAATCTTCATAATTACATATCCGGAGGAAAAGAGTGGATTCTTGATAGTGGATGTACCGATCACATGACCGAAGATAAAGACATGTTCTGTGAACTTGCCAAAAATGATGGTCCACGCAAGTATGTAACCTTTGGAGACAACTCCAAAGGTAAGGTACTTGGCCTTGGTAAGGTGGTCATATCCAATGATAGCTCTATTCAAAATGGTATGCTCATTGAATCTCTTGGCTACAATCTTCTTTCCGTATCTAGACTAGCCGACTTTGGTTTCAATGTTCTATTTACCAAAGTAGATTGCCAAGTGTTTCATCAAGATAATCATAATATGGTCTTTACGGACATTCATAGAGGTGATCTATACATTTTTGATTTCACTAAGAGAGCCCAACCTCACTTGTTTAATTGCTATATCTTCTAAAGGTTGGTTATGGCATATAAGGTTATGACATGCTGGCAGGCGAAATTGATAAGCTTATTAAAGGTGATCATATCCTTGGTGTTAAAGATGTTATATTTGACAAGGATAGACTTTCTAGTGCTTGCCAAGCAGGAAAAAAAAGTTGGAGGAAGTCATCTCGTGAAGAACATCATGGCCACGAGAAGACCACTTGAGCTACTTCATGGACCTCTTTGGTCCCAATGCTTATAAGAGCCTTGGTGATAACTCTTCCGGGTTGGTCATTGTTGATGATTTTTCCAGATTTACGTGGGTGTTCTTTCTTGATGACAAATCACAAGTTTAAAAGATCTTCAAGAACTTCGCTAAGAAGGCCCAAAATCAATTTGAAGTGAAGATCAAGAAGGTTCTAAGTGATAATGGAATGGAGTTCAAGAACGCTAATGTGGATACCTTTCTTAACGAAGAAGGGATTTCACATGAGTTCTCGGCTACGTACACACCTTAACAAAATGGAGTTGTTGAGAGAAAGAAGCGGACTCTTATTGAGATGGCGAGAACAATGCTTTATGAATACAAGATGCTAAGACACTTTTGGGCGGAAGTTTGAGACAGTTTGTCATGCTACAAATTGACTATATCTTCACAAGCTTCTTGGTAAAACGGCATACGAGCTACTCACCCGTAACAACCCCCAAGTTTGATACTTTCGAGTATTTGGCTCAAAGGGCCACATTCTTGATAAGCTTCGTCGTTCAAAATTTGCTCCTAAATCTCATGAAGGTTCCTACTCTGTTACGGCTCACACTCTCACACTTACCGTGCCTATAACAGTTTCACCCGAAAGGTTGAAGAGATGGTAGATGTGTGATACGTCTCCAACGTATCTGTAATTTTTTATTGTTCCATGCTAATATATTATCAATCTTGGATGTTCTATATGCATTATTATGCTATTATATATATATATATATATATATATATATATATATATATGTTTTGGGGACTAACTGATACGTCTCCTACGGGTCTATACTTCTTTTATTGTTCCATGCTATTATATTATCCATCTTGGATGTTTCATATGCATTATTATGCTAACCTATTAACCTAGTGCCGAGTGCCAGTTGTTGTATTTTTCTTGTTTTCTTTTACAAAAAATCAATACCAAATGGAGTCCAAACAGAATGAAACTTTTTGGCAATTTTTCTTGGACAAGAAAACACGTAGGAAGCATCGGGAGGAGGCCTGAAGGCCCACGGGTGAGCCACAAGCTCACCACACGCACCCTAGGTGGCTCCCTATGAGCTTGTGGGCCCCCTGTTGTTGGTGTCAAAACCGTCTCGATGGGGAACAAGGGACGATGAACACGATATTTACCCAGGTTTGGGCCCTCTCAAAGAGGTAAAACCCTACGTCCTGCTTTATTGTATTTGATGTATGGTATGGTTACAGAGTGGATCTACCTCGAGATCAAGCGAGCTAAACCCTAAGGTATGAGGTGATGAATGTAGCTCTGCCTAAAGCCCCTAAACCCTTTGGTTTCTATCGAACCAGTAGGGTTAGGGTTACAAGTCATCCATTACAGTGAAGGAAAGATCATGCTAAACCTGACTTGTAGGACACACCACGACTCCGAAGATCTCCTGTTTGGTCATGAGTCCGCGCTCCAGCTTAGGCCCATAGCGGCCCATCAGTCTGGCCCATGTGTAGTAGGTCGACGGCCCGAGGACCCCTTAGTCCATGACTCCCTCATTAGCCCCCGAACTAGCCTCCAACACCAGAACTTGTATCCGGCACCCGCACATATAATGGTCTTTGGCTTGCGAGGCGAGTTCTTCATTTCATCCTGTGCATATTCGGAGTTTGAACGGTGCCCAAAATCTGAAACGTCTACTTTACTTGGCCTCGAAGGTCAAAGTGCTTCAGTGTGAACAGTGCCCACGCCCGACAGCCTTTAGCAAAGGGTCACAGCCAGTCATAATGTTGAACGGCTAGCAGTTCTTAATGCGCGGCTCGAGGCCGCCCCCTATTGGCATGTCTCATCAAGGCAGAGATCGTGCCCCATTTTCGGGGATATGATCAATGATCTTGATTCCCCCAGCAGCGCATAACGTCGCAAGCATATCGGGAAGCGGAGAAGCCCATGGCATGAAGAGGGGAATACTTGGCTCCTCCATGGCCTATAGAGAGGGGAGCTGCTACAGTTAGCATCTCACTCCTTCTTCCACTTCCCGCTATTGCCTTTCCGATCTCTAGAGCTCCAGCACCCTGTCTGTCCTCTCCATGATGAATCCCATCCTGCCCTTCCCATCCATGGACGGATCCGATGCTAACGGCAAGTGGGACGTCTCCATTGTCACCAACAACGACATCTTGGAGCTGAAGCGGGCCGGCTACTTGTCGGTCAACATCGCTCATCGGGTCCCTGAAGAGGGCCAGATCATCCCTACGCCCAAGCCGGATGAAAGGGTTGCATTCCTCCCCCATTTTATCCGAGGGCTCAGATTTCCTCTACACACCTTCATGAGGGGGTTGATGGTCTTCTACGTGTTAGATTTCCATGATCTAGCCTCCAACTCCCTCCTCTACTTCTCGTCCTTCATTATCGTCTGTGAGGCCCTCCTCCGAGTCCAACCGCACTTCGGCTTGTGGCTGAAGGTATTCAATGTCAAACCCAAGGTGGTTGGCGGTGCCCAGGAAGACTACGGCGGGGCCATGATTAGCAAGCTGACACGGGTCCAATGGTTGAAGGGCAGGTTCATAGACACCATTAAGGTGTGGCAAAAAGAGTGGTTCTACATCACTTAAATAAGGGATGCTGCCTGAATGACGGCTCTTGAATTCAGATCCGGACCCCTGCTAGATTGGCCTCATGGACTACAAAAAGTACGGCTTGGGGGTCCGCTGCCGATGTGAAGGCGCTGCAGAAGCGCGTTGTCAATGTGATGGAGGCTGACGCCAAATTATGCTCAAACCCCGACTCCTCCCTTGTCAGGAAAGGGCCAATCCGATGTGGGCGTGCGAGCCTGAAGACCCGGCCACAGTGCAGTACCTCTTCGGTACAACCCACTAGAAGGCGTGGGGTCTGCTGTTCAAGCCTCAAGAGGAGTGGCCGACCGAAGAGGAGGACATCGGCCTTGACGTCGCGCACACCCCGAAGGAGGTTAGTGGTCGTTTTCCTAAAATGTGATTGAATAGTAATATCATGCGGGATGGGGTCTAAGCCTCTCTGATGTCTACTACACAACCTTCTTCTTGTAGACTCGTGTTGGGCCTCCAAGCACAGAGTTCTGTAGGACAGTAGCAAATTTCCCTCAAGTGGATGACCTAAGGTTTATCAATCATTGGGAGGCGTAGGATGAAGATGGTCTCTCTCAAACAACCATGCAACCAAATAACAAAGAGACTCTTGTGTCCCCAACACACCCAATACATGGTAAATTATATAGGTGCACTAGTTCGGCAAAGAGATGGTGATACAAGTGTAACATGGATGATAGATATAAGTTTTTGTAATATGAAAGTATAAAAAAAGCAAGGTAACTAGTAATAAAAGTGAGCAAAAACGTTATTGCAATACTTGGAAACAAGGCCCAGGGTTCATACTTTCACTAGTGCAAAGTCTCTCAACAATGATAACATAATTGGATCATATAACAATCCCTCAACGTGCAACAAAGATTCACTCCAAAGTTCCTATCGCGGAACACATAAGATGAAATTGCTTGTAGGGTACGAAACCACCTCAAAGTTATTCTTTCTGATCAATCTATTAGGCTATTACTATAAGTGTCACAAACATCCCTAGAGTTCGTACTAATAACACCACATGACACACATCAATCAAACCCTAATGTCACCTAGATACTCCAATGTCACCACAAGTATCCGTGGGTCAATTATGCGATATGCACCACACAATCTCAGATTCATAATATTCAATCCAACACAAAGAACTTCAATAGTATCCCAAGATTTCTATTGGAGAAATTAATATGAAAACCTGTACCAATCGCTATGCATAGATTACCCCAATGTCACCACGGGAATCCGCGAGTTGATAACCAAAACATACATCAAGTGGATCAATAGAACATCCCATTATCACCACGGATATTCCATCGCAAGACATACATCAAGTGCTCTCACATCCAAAGAATCAATCCGACATAACAAAACCACAAAGGAAAACATTCAATTCATCAAAAGGAAGAGAGTGAAGAACAACATAAGATCCAACTATAATAAAAAAGCTCACGGTACATCAAGATCATGCCAATCAAGAACACGAGAGAGAGAGAGAGAGATCAAACGCATAACTACTGGTACATACCCTCAGCCCCGAGGGTGAACTACTCCCTCCTCGTCATGGTGACCGCCGAGATGATGAAGATGGCCTCCGGCGATGATTTCCCCCACCGGTAGGGTGCCGGAACAAGGCCCCGAGAAGTTTTTCGTGGTTACAAAGGCTTGCGGCGGCGAAACTTCCGATCTAGGTTTCTTTTGGGGGGTTTTGGGATTTATAGGAATTTTTGGCATCAGTCTCACATCAAGGGAGTCCACGAGGCAGCAGCAAGCCAGGGGCACGCTCTAGGGGGGGTGCCCTCCACCCTTTCCGCTTCCTAGTGAAGCTTCTGGTCCAAATCTTGTGCTTCGGGGTTCTCTTTTGGTCCATAGAAAATCACCGTAAATTTTCAGCCCATTCCAAGAAATTTTATTTCTGCGCAAAAAACGACACCACGGTAGTTCTGCTGAAAACATCGTCAGTCCGGGTTAGTTCTAATCAATTCATACCAAAACCATACAAAATTGTTGTAAACATGGCATGAATACTTCATAAATTATAGATACGTTGGAGATGTATCGGCATCCCCAAGCTTAATTCCTGCTCGTCCTCGAGTAGGTAAATGATAAAGAAATAATTTATGAAGTGTGAGTGCTAGCAAGTGCACAAGTTTGATCAATGATAATTTCAATCACCTTTTCTAGCATCATTATATATCATAATCATAGATCATCTCATTAAACTTCTCATGATCAAGTAGCAATCTATTTGCATGTTAAAGCATAGATCATAATCTTTCTTGAAAACTAACAAACTAGGTTCTCAATCATCATACAATTGCAATTCATCTTATTTTCAGGAAGGGTCTATGTAAGAGCTTTGATTTAGCAAATCCCACATACTCAACTATCATATAGTCTTCCATGATTGCTACCACTCAAAGCATATTTTTAGAACAAATAGCATCCATTGAACACAGAGAAAGATAGGGGCTTAATGTTTCACCTCCCAACTCATTTATCATATAGATAATTGTCAACAATAATAATTCATGATCAAATATATTTGAATGGCCATATATGCCTATATCTTTCCCCATCACATGATGCTTGCCAACTAAAAAGTAGGTTGGAATTAGAAGGAATACTACTGACTCTTGCATAAAAGTAAAAGATAGGCCCTTCGCAGAGGGAAGCAGGGATTTGCAGAGGTGCCAGAGCTCGAAGCTTTAAAAACATAGATAAATATAATTTTGAGAAGTATGCTTTCATTATCAACGTAACGACCAAGAGTTCTCACTATCTTCCATGCTAGACACATTATAGGCAGTTCCCAAACAAAATGGTAAATTTTTTACTCCCCCTTCACCAACAATCACACTCCACGGCTGATCTTAAACAACGTTTACTGTCCATACCAACAACAGTCCTGGGGGAGTTTTGTTTGATGATTATAATTTGATTTGATTTCGAGCATGGAACTAGGCATCCCGATTACCAGCTACTTTCTCATGAATGACAAGTGAATCAACACTCATCGTGAGAATAACCCACCTAGCATGGACAGCCCCTACTTGCTACATGCGTGATTCGGGCATACAAAACATATTATTATTTGAAGGTTTAGAGTTTGGCACATGCAAATTTACTTAGAACGATAGGTAAATACCGCATATAGGTAGATAGGGTGGACACTCATGGAAGAAACTTGGTTCAAGGATTTTGGATGCACAAGCCGTATTCCCGCTTAGTACAGAAATTTTCGCTAGCAAAATATTCTAAATAGCAAGCACCACATGTTGGAGGATCCATAACAATATAACTTCTATACAAATATACCCAAGCATAACTCATTATGTTGTCTTCCTTGTTCAACTTCAACTAACTTTCTCAAGTTTGAAAATATTTAATGGGGCTCACAATCATAGAAGATGTCCAAGATAGTATATTTATATGTGAAATCTCTCTTCCTTCAATATTTTCCATGAATTGTTCAAGTGACCAATACTATGTTTGCTAACTTTTAATAAATTTACCACCTATACTTATTATATGTGAAGTCATTACTCCCCATGGGATAAGCATATGAAACATATATAATTTCAGATTTATGATATTCAAATCATTCAACCATTTACTCATAGGATATAAGTGAAGCACACGAGTAAATGACATACTATACTCCAAAAGGATATAAGTGAAGATCAATGAGTAGTTGAATAATTATGTAGCTATGTGAAGACTCTCTCTCATTTAAAAATTTCAGATCTAATGTATTTTATTCAAACAACAAGCAAAACAAAATAAAATTACATTGCAAGGATAGCACATATTATGTGAAGAAGCAAAAACTTAGGCTCAACCAAACTGACCGATAGTTGTTAAAGAAGAAAGGTGGGATGCCAACCGGGGCATCCCCAAGCTTAGATGCTTGAGACTTCTTGAAATATTAACTTGGGATGTCTTGGGCTTCCCAAAGCTTGAGCTTTTGTGTCTCCTTAATTCCTCTTATATCACGGTTTTCCTAAATCTTAAAAACTTCATACACACAAAATTCAACAAGAACTCGTGAGATTAGTTAGTATAAATCCATGCAAAACCTTATTCTCTACTGTAGAAAATCACTAAAATTATAATTTGACATTGCATACTAAATGCCTCTGCATATTTAATACTCCCATCCTCAAATAGAATCATTAAACAGGCAAACATATGCAAACAACGCAATCATGACAGCAATCTGTCTAAACAGAACGATCTGTAAAGGATGAGGCAGGATCCATACTTATTTAACTCAAAAAATTCTGAAAATTTACCACACTGTATAGAATTTATCATTGCATATTGTGTCAAAATTTAAGATTTTATCACATTCTGACTTTTCTAGGGAATTTTTGCAATAGCGATAACCTTTCTGTTTTAAACAGCAACTCATATACTTGCAAATTATGCATGGTGAAGGCTATCTTTGACACTTTTATTGAAATAAAATATACTAAAACTTATTCTAAATAACATAAATAAATTCTAAACAAAATAAAATGACGCTCCAAGCAAGACACATGTCATGTGACGAATAAAAATATAGCTCCAAGTGAGGTTACTGATAATGTTGAAGACGAAAGAGGGGATGCCTTCCGGGGCACCCCCAAGCTTAATTGCTTGGATCTTCCTTGAATATTACCTTGGAGTGCCTTGGTCATCCCCAAGCTTAGTGCCTTGCCACTCCTTATTCTCCTCATATCGATAGCTAACCCAAAACTTGAAAACTTCAATCACACAAAACTTAGCGGAACTTCGTGAGATGGGGTTGTGACGCCCCTGATTCGACCGTACACTAATCATACATGCAAATGTGTACGATCAAGATCAGGGACTCACGGGAAGATATCACAACACAACTCTAGACACAAATTAAAATAATACAAGCTTTATATTACAAGCCAGGGGCCTCGAGGGCTCGAATACAAAAGCTCGATACACAAGAGTCGTGAGGCTAACAAAGATGTCGAGTACAGACATAAGTTAAACAAGATTGCCTTAAGAAGGCTAGCACAAAAGCAACAACGATCGAAGAGGCAAGGCCTCCTGCTTGGGACCTCCTAACTACTCCTGGTCGTCGGCAGTGTCCACGTAGTAGTAGTCGACTAGAGTGGCATCTGGCTCCTGGGATCACCATCTGGTTGCAAACCGGAAAGAACAAAGAAAGGGGAAAATGGGTAGCAAAGCAATCGTGAGTACTCATCCAAATTACTCGCAAGCATCAGATCTATAATAAGTATGCATTGGTATCAAATGGAAAGTTTGTATCTGTGGACTGAACTGCAGAAAGCTAGAATAGAGGGGGAGGCCTAGCCTATCAAAGACTAGCATCTTCAAGCAGCTCCGAGCATCTTGCAGCATGTAGAAGAGTAAAGAATATCATTTTAATATTACACAAGCATGTTGTAACATTAACGCCTAGAGATTCTTCCTTGACTCCCTGTGAGGAAGCAATCCCGGAGCCACATATCCATCATATATCTCAAGTATCCATTTCTAGTTGTAAACGTCCATTACCGTGGACACGGTATTCAAATATATAACTTCCATGCAGGGGTGCACCACATTCCCCAACACACTTGATTACTCTAGCCGGACACACCTTTCTGGGTCAATGCCCGGCCTTAGAAGATCAACACGTCGCAGCCCTACCTAGGCTCAGCAGAGAGATCCCCGCCGGTCTACATCCTAAGCACTCCAGGGTCTTGGGCCCATCGCCCGTTGCACTCCGGGTCATTGCGAGCAGGGTGGACACCAGCACCGCCTCGGATGGCCAGCACGATTCAACCGTGCCGCAATGCTAAACTAGACATCTGACAAAGCTTCGGCTGATACTACAACGTCAAGGCCCATAATTATTCTTGCATGGTGGTTAGTGCGTAAAGGCCAGAGGCCAACTCAGAACAAATACCCAAACCTTTAGTGTATTAGGAGCTCGCGAAGATGAGCAGAGACTCACGATCGATGTGACCCCGTCGCCCCGTCTCATGGACTTACAGCAAGAACCCAGAATGCCCGGCCGTGCCACGTAATTATCTCGCGGGTTCTCTCCGGGCCCGCCCAACTTTCACATCAACTCGCGGGTACCACTCAGGGCCGAGCTGACTTCAACAATGTTCTCAAGTAAAGTCCGGGTAACAGTGTGTCCAAGACATCAAAGGGACAACCCGAGGAATAACCCCCGATGGATTCCACTCGATGTAATCATCAAGGTGAACGTGGGAGGAATTACCCTCGAGGTCCACACTTGAGAGGTTGCACGATAGAGTCATATCACGGGTGGTGAAGGGGGAATCACCCTCGATGACCATGACCGAATAGCTACACTATAGAGTTATCATTAGGAGTGCGTTAGGAGGTAGCACCCTCGGCACTTGATAGTACCTCTGCAGAGTTGAGCAACAAAGGGGGTGTGATGTGATGTGAGGTGACAGGTCTGGTGGTTGATCTTGTTGATCAAGTCATCGATTATGAAGCGGGGGCAACAAGGACAAGGTGAGGGTCACTGATGGATCATCAACCAACCTATACTAAGCAGTTTAGGATAAGCAGGTAGGTAACAATAAGCAGGTACAAAATAAGGCTATGCATCAAAATAGGAGCAAACAATTACAGTAGCAAACTCTAATGCAAGCAAGAGAGAGAATGGAATGGGCGATATCGGGATGATCAAAAGGGGGGGCTTGCCTGGAAGCTCCATTGAAAGGGAAGAAGGGTCGTGACGTAGTCGATCACGATGGCATTCACAGCAGTCTCGAGGTGTACCAAAGAGAAGAGGGGGAAGAAGCAGTGAATACAGAGCAAACAAGTGCAATACTAAGCATGAGAAGACAATAAGCAGCGCTAGGGGTGTTCTGACGCGGGGCTACACGATACCGACGAAGGGGGATAACATCCAGGAAAGTTTTCTCGAAGTTTGGCATTTTCCGACAGATGAAATGGAGGGGGACGGTTGCATGTTCGCTATCCTAGGGGCATGTGACAGACAATGGATGATCTATTCAGATTCATCATGCTATTCTGAGAAATTTTCATATATAAAACTTTTTCATCCGAGTTAGAGATTATTTTATATGATTTTCTAAAGTAATAGCAATATTCTGAAATTACTTTTAATTCAGAAATAAATGCTAAAATGCTAGGGGCACCCAACATAGGGTACACAAAGTGTACACAGTGACTGTCGGGTGGGCCAGGGGGCCCAGTTGACCAGTCAATGTTTGACTGGTCAACAAGGGGTGGGGGCCCCTGTCATACACTAGGTCTCATTAATTAATTCTTAGTTTCAACTAATCCAGTGATTGGGCTAATTAATCCCTAGTTAATTAGCTTTTTAATTAATTAGTTAACTAATTTGTTTATTATTTATTTATTATTTTTAAAATCCCTTTTTTGCTTTTCTTTTAGAACAGAGGCGTGGGTCCCATAGGCCAGTGGCCCAAGGCCATAGCGGGCGCGCGGCTAAGCAGGGCGGAGCCCCTGGGGAGCGGGCGCAATGCGCCCGATCGACGGACCGGGGGGGGGGGCAGTCGGGCACGGGCTCCGGCCGGAACTAGGCGGCAGGGCGGAGGGGAGATGGCCGCGAGTGGGAGCTGGCGAGCGTGTCGGCGCGGGAGGCAGCAGTGGCAGCAGTCGCTGCAGGCACAGTGTCACGCCTGCAGCCCAGTCTGCAGCGGACTAACGAGTGCGAGTGCAGATTACCACTCGCAACGACCAAGTCATCCTGGGGCCTAGGGGCCAGCATATGCGTGCGTGTTAAGCCAAGTGTTGGCGTGTGTGAGGAGCCAGTTGTGGCCTATTTGTTACGGAACCACTGGACGAGAACGGCATGGAAAAAGAAATGAACCAATTCTTCCTCGATCCCCTTCTCGCTCTCACCTACCCTGCTTCTCCTTCCTCACCCCGATCCCCTTCTCATCTCTCTCAAATCCCCATCTAGATCGGGGTGTGACAATCTGGTATCAGAGCCAAAAAAATTCCCCCGATCTACACCGCGCCGCCGTTCTCCTATCCTCTTGATCGTCCGATAACAACCACCAAGCCAGGTGCGAGCCGCTCCGGTGAACTCGCCCAAAATCCTGCTCGGGGTTCGGATCGATTCGGAGCGAGATGACGGCGCCGCCATCCAAACCCTCGGCGCAGACCCGCCGTGTCCTGGACGCGATGACGGAGACCACAGACAAGCTTTTGGGCCTACTCGAGTCGGTGATTCGCCGGCTGGATGCGAGCCAGAAGACCGCGGACGAATGCCACCAGGCACAGCTCTCCTACAACGACCAAGTCTCCGCCGAACTCAAGCTCCTGTCCAAGCAGATCAACCTCACGTAAGAGGATGTGGACGAGGCCCGCAAGGCTACGCCGACCGTGGATCCCGCGACGACCATCTCCGGCGCCGCATCTCCATCTGGCGTCACGGTCACCGGGATCTCCTCCGCGCAACGACCCCCCCCCCCACCACCACCGCCGCCACCAATGAGTCGCCCTCCGCCGCTGCCCCTCTACACCGACGGTGCAGCACAGCTTCCATTCTCCTGCCTTGTCAACCATGGGCCGCCGCTGCTCACCGCGCGGTCACCATCGTCCTTGGAGCCCGATCACCACGGTGACCACTACATCAAACCACCCAAGCATGATTTTTCGTGGTTCGATGGCGACGCCCCGCGCATCTGGCTGGACCGCTGGACCACCTACTTCAAGCTGTACCGTGTGCCACAACACAGCTGGGTCACCACGGCGGCTCTGTACATGGATGGCCTGGCCGCAATGTGGCTCCAGGCCTATCGACAGACGCACCCTGGGGTCAATTGGCAGCAATTCAGAGCGGCAGACAGGAATTTGGCCCAGAAGAGTTCGAGGTTCAGATGCACAACTTCATTCAGTTAAGGCAGACAGGCAGTGTTCAGGATTATCGCCATCAGTTCGAGACAGCCATGTACCATTTGCTCGCTCTGGATCCAACCTTAAGCACCAAATTCTTCATCTCTCAGTTTCTGATCGGCCTCAAGGACGAGCGCCTCGGTGTGCGACTACAAGCACCTACCAGCATCACTCGAGCAGCCGTGTTCGCTCGTATTCAGGAAGAAGAGTTGGAGAAGCAGCGCACAACGCGACCGTGCATCACACCAGTGGGGCGGCCACCATCGACGGCACCATCAATAGCCGCTGCTCCAGCCCGCGCCGCACCTGCACCACGGCAAGGGGGCGAAGATTATGCACGGGAGCGCCAACTGCGCGAGTTCAGAAGAGCGAACGGTCTCTGTTTTCGTTGTGGGGACAAGTACTCCAGAGAGCATCAGTGCAAACGCACCGGCCAGATCCTGATGATCAAGGTTGGTGACTTCGGCGAGATCCTTTCAGACGACACAGTCCACGCCTTGCAACTTCTCGATGCACCGGCATTACAAGAACCCGAGTGCTGCTCATTATCCCAGCAAGCGCTCTCTGGGAAGGAAACTCGATCCACAATTCGTCTCCGAGCTAAAGTGGGGGATCAAATTATGTTGCTCTTGGTGGATTCTGGAAGCACGCACAGTTTCATCAGCGAAGCTTTTCTTTCTCGTCTGACAGTTCCAACAGAAAAACTACCTCCAGTTTCAGTTAGAGTGGCCAACGGGCAACGACTCAGATGCACTCAAATCGTGCGAGGATTAGCTTGGGAAGTGCCCGGACACACATTTCACATGGATCTACATGTCCTTCCTCTAGGTGCTTATGATGGAGTGTTGCGCATAGACTGGTTATCATCTCACAGTCCCATGAACTGTCACTGGCAAAACAAAACCATCGAGTTCAGAACCCAGGGCAAGAGTGTACACTTACAAGGAGTGCGTACCTCAGACTTGCCTCCGATATCCCAACTCGATGTGTATGAACTGCACCAAATGGAAGTGGCTAATGATATCTGGACTGCAGCTTTGGTTATGGTGGAAACAGTGGAAAAACCTGAACCTGAACTAGTTCCGGCCAGTATTTAGAAACTCTTATCTGAATATGAAGACGTGTTCTCTGAACCCAAAACCCTTTCGCCCAAGAGGCAATACAATCATGCCATCAACTTGGAACCCGGCACTGCTCCAATCAACATGAGGCCATACCGCTATTCACCAGCTCAAAAAGATGAGATCGAGAAACAGGTCCAAGAGATGCTTTAGTCCGGGGTGATAGCACACAGTCTGAGCCCGTACGCTGCACCCGTACTGTTGGTCAAGAAAAAAGATGGCATTTGGCGGGTTTGCGTGAATTTCCGGCGTCTGAACACGGCGACAGTCAAGAACAAGTTTCCGCTACCAGTGGTAGATGAGTTGCTCGACGAACTGGGCGGTGCAGCCTATTTTTCCAAGATCGATCTCCGCGCTGGTTATCACCAGATCCGCATGCGCGAGGAGGACGAAGAGAAAACGGCATTCAAGACACACCACGGGCATTATCACTTCAGAGTGATGCCGTTCGGGCTCTGCAACGCACCAGCTACGTTTCAGTGCCTCATGAACTCTGTGTTCGGCCGATATGTTCGTAAGTTTATCATCATATTCCTCGATGACATACTGGTTTTCAGCTTCAATCTCAAGGAACACGAAGAGCACCTGCGCATCGTCCTCAACCTGCTCCGCGAACACCAGTTGTATGCGAAGGCCTCCAAGTGTTCGTTCGCACAACAGAAGATCGAGTACCTGGGGCACGTCATCTCCCATGAGGGTGTGGCCACGGATGCAAGCAAGACCAACGCCATGAGCGCCTGGCCCGTGCCCACTACGCCTACCGAGCTACGCGGCTTCCTCGGCCTGATAGGCTACTATCGCAAGTTTGTGCCCCATTATGGCATCATCGCGAAGCCGCTCACGCACCTGCTCACCAAGAAGGGGTTTCTATGGGACGACAAGGCGCAGACATCATTCGAGATGCTCAAGCAGGCCATGGTGAGCACGCCCGTGCTTGCGCCCCAACTTCAAGCGCCCGTTCTCCATCGTGACAGATGCGTGCGACACTGGCGTGGCAGCAGTCCTGGTCCAAGATGGGCATCCCGTCGCGTACCTGAGCAAGGCCCTGGGCGTGCGCAACCAGAAGCTGTCAGCCTACGAGAAGGAATTCCTGGCAGTCATGATGGCCATCGACAAGTGGCGACCGTACCTCCAGCGCGCCCCGTTTGAAATCCTCACCGACCGCAAGAGCCTGTGTTCACTTGGAGACCAACAACTTGTAGCCGATCTGCAGCGCAAAGCAATGTCCAAGATGGTGGGATTGCAGTTCACGTTTCACTACAAGAAGGGCACGGACAATGGCACAGCCGATGCGCTCTCCAGGGTGGGGCATCTGCTGTCGCTGGATGCTCTGTCAGTGTGCCAACCTCAATGGCTGTAGGAGGTGGCCAATTCGTATGAAACGGATGCCAACGCACAATAACTACTCGCCAAGCTTGCGCTCTGCGACACCGACGACCAGGGTCGTACCCTGAAGCAAGGTGTGATTTGGCAATGGGGACGGCTGTGGATAGGCGCCAACACCGCGCTTCAGACAAAGCTCATCGCCGCGCTGCACCACAGCACCGTCGGAGGACACTCCGGCGCCACCGCCACCTACCACCGGGTGCGCAAGTTGTTCGCCCGGACCGGCCTGAAACGTGCTGTCGAAGATTTAGTCAGGCAGTGCGGCATATGCCAGCATGCGAAGCACGAGCAGACGCACCCGGCGGGCAAGCTGCAACCACTCCCAATTCCGCAAGAGCCCTAGCAGGAGATCACCATGGATTTCGTCGAGGGGCTGCCCAAGTCCGATGGCTACGGCGCAATCATGGTCGTCGTCGACCGCCTCACCAAGTACGCCCACTTCGTCCCCCTCCGCCACCCCTTCAACGCCGCTCAAGTTGCCAGATCCTTCTGGGACAACATCATCCGTCTCCATGGCGTGCCGCACTCCATCGTCTTTGACCGTGACAAAGTGTTCACCAGCGCCATGTGGTGCGAGATCCTCAACGCCGCGGGCACCAAGCTCCTGTACTCCATGGCGTATCACCCCCAAACGAAAGGACAGACGGAGCGCGTTAACCAGTGCTTGGAGATGCATCTGCGGTGCTCGGTCCATGACACACCCAGGCAATGGCGCTGGTGGCTCTCCGCAGCGGAGTTCTGGTACAATTCGTGGCACCACGCTTCCCTCAACTGTTCTCCGTTCAAGGCACTTTACGGTAGGGAGCTCAACCTTGGGGGCATGCCAGCGGTCCACTCCAACATACCCGCGGATGCGCCTCGCGAGAGATCGACACACGACACGGAGCTATCAAGCGCTACCACTGCTACGCCAAGCACGCTTCAAAAGCAAGCAGATCGTCCATCAAGGCCGAAGCGCTTTTGACTTGGGCGAACAGGTCCTCCTCAAGCTTCAACCGTATGCCCAGTCCTCTGTTGCCAACCACCCCTGCCGCAAGCTGGCGTACAAGTTCTTCGGACCCTTCACGGTAACGGAGCGCGTCAGCACCTTGGCCTACCGCCTGAATTTGCCGCCGGATAGCCGCATCCACCCCATCTTCCACGTCTCGCAACTCAAGCCGTTCATCCCAGACTACACTCTGGTCTTCGCCGAGCTGCCGAAGATACCGGACCTCACGGCCGCGGACCGCGTTCCAATCGCCGTCCTGGATCGCCGCATGATGAAGAAAGAAGACACCCCAGTCATCCAGGTACAAGTGCAGTGGAGCACCATGCCACCGTCGTCAGCTACTTGGGAAGACTACTACGTGCTCCAGCAGCGCTACCCGGACGCACCCATCTGGACGGAGGAAGATCAAACAGCTCAAGAGGGGGCAAATGTCACGCCTGCAGCCCAGTCTGCAGCGGACTAACGAGTGTGAGTGAAGATTACCACTCGCAACGACCAAGTCATCCTGGGGCCCAGGGGCCAGCGTATGCGTGCATGTTAAGCCAAGTGTTGGCGTGTGTGAGGAGCCAGCTGTGGCCTATTTGTAATGGAACCACTGGACGAGAACGGCATGGAAAAAGAAATGAACTAATTCTCCCTCGATCCCCTTCTCGCTCTCACCTACCCTGCTTCTCCTTCCTCACCCCGATCCCCTTCTCATCTCTCCCAAATCCCCATCTAGATCGGGGTGTGACACACAGCAAGGGTGCGGGAGCCAGCGAGGCTAATAAGGTAGCAGTACGGGATCGATCTATTGCTCTCCGAAGTAGTAGCTGTTACAGATCGAGTACATGGAGTGGTGCTCAAATGGGGAAAACAGGAAGAACTAGGGTTTGTGGGGAAGAAGGAGCCGTCGCCGATTCGTGCCGTGATCCACTGGATGTCGATGTCGTCTCGCATCGCCCCTACAAGTAGCTGTGCCAGTGGGCTTCAGTTAGCCCATGTTGGCCCAAAGATGCGTGGGTTGGGCTTCTTGGGCCTTGTCGATCGTGGCGCGTGGGCGACGCGGTCGCTGTTGTTGCTAACTTGTGGCCCTGGCTAGTCAGGGGCGTTGACTGCCCCCTCTTCTTGAGAAGAGGCTTGTCCCCAAGCCTCAGCGAACGGGAAGCGCTCCTGGAGACTGGCCTTGTCCTCCCACGTGTTGCCCAGCACCTCCGAATTGGACCAATGAACACGCACCTGCTCGCGCATCTTGCCCTTCGAGAGCCTCCATCTTGACTGAAGAATGGCTACAGGAACTGCAAGTTTGTCAGCACACTGAGGCAATTGAGATTCGACCGTCATACTCGAGTGCATCACGCGGCGCAGAAGAGAAACGTGAAACACCGGATGAATTGTTGCTTGAGGAGGGAGTTGCAGCTTGTATGCGACCTCATTGATCTTGGCGATAATCAGAAACGGGCCGTAGTACTTGTACGCCAGCTTGTGATTTGCTCTTGGTGCGACGGAGGTTTGGATGTAAGGTTGCAGCTTTAGGAATACTTGATCGCCCACTTCGAAAGTTCGGAACCAACGCTTCTTATCTGCGTGACTCTTCATCACCTGCTTTGCCCTGTTCAGATGTTGCTGCAAAAGTTCTTGTACGGTATCCCTTTCTTCGATCCACGCTTTGAGTGCTAGCACGGAACAAGTGTTCTCAGCTGTGATCCCCCAGTGCCGTGGCTCGTACCCAAACATGGCTTTGAAAGGTGTCATTCTGATAGCCGAATGATGAGAGTTGTTGTACCAAAATTGGGCTAGCGGAATCCAGAAACTCCACCGTCTCGGGCAAGCTTGCGTGAAGCATCGTAAGAACGTTTCCACACACTGATTAACCCGCTCGGTTTGGCCATCTGTCTGCGGGTGATTGGCCGTGCTGAGCCTGAGCTGAGTGCCTGCGGCCTTGAACAATTCTTGCCAAAAGTGGCTGGTGAAAACCGGGTCACGATCTGACATAATTGCTCCTGGTAGGCCATGAACTTTGTAAACTTGTTGGATGAAAATCTGGGCTACTGATGCCGCTGTATATGGGTGGGATAGGGGCAAAAAGTAGCTGAATTTGGTCCTTGTATCGACGATCACCAACAGGTAGCTGAACCGGCTTGATTGGGGGAGACCTTCCACGAAGTCCATGGAAATCATGTCCCAAGGCTTGGCAGGTATTGGTAAAGGCAACAAAAGCCCGGGTGAAGCTGCTCTGTCTGGCTTGGCTTCTTGGCACACCGCACAGCACTGCACGTAATGTTTAATTTGTATCTTCATCTTGGGCCAGGCGAAGAGACGTCTGATACGTGTGTAAGTCACCGGGAACCCTGAGTGCCCTCCGATTGGGCTATCGTGGAAGGCTTGGATGATGCGCTGTTGTATGTGCGTTCCTCCTCCCAACCAAATTCTCCCTCTGAACCTGATAATGCCCTGTTGCAGCTGAAATCTGCCCTTGGGATCTTCACGCACGGCTAGTTGTTCCAAAAGCTTCTGAGCATGGGGGTTGTTGTTGTAACTATTGAGAACGTCTTCCAGCCAACTGGGTTGGCATGATGTGACCATAGAGAGAATCTCTGTTTGGTTGGCATGCGATAACGCATCCGCGCCGTTGTTTTCTGTCCCTTTCTTGTACTTGATGCGGTACCTGAGTCTCAAAAGCTTGGTAAAAGCTTTCTTCTACCATGGAGTATTCAATCACTGCTCTTCTAGGTGGGTGAGGCTCTTTTGGTCCGTGTAGATGATGAACTCCGAGTGCTGTAGATACGGGCGCCACTGGTCCACTGCCACGATGATAGCCAGGTACTCTTTCTTGTAAGTGGACAGGCCTTGGTATCTCGGGCTGAGAGCTTAGCTCATCAAAGCGATGGGGTGTCCCTGTTGTTGCAGAATTGCTCCTATGCCGTGATCGCACGCGTCTGTCTCCACTGTGAACAGCTGATCAAAATTGGGTAAAGCCAGCACTGGAGCTGTGATGAGTTGTTTCTTCAAGACTTGAAAAGCCGTTTCGGTGATAGAAGTCCAGAGAAATGGAGCACCCTTCTTCAGCAAATCGAACAGTGGGCGCGCAATCACTCCGAAATTGCGAACAAAGCGGCGATAGTAACTTGCCAGACCCAAGAAGCTGCGGACGCCCTTGACATCTTGTGGGGAGGACCAGTTGACCACTGAAGATATCTTGGATGGATCTGTGGGTACCCCTTGCACGCTGATGACGTGGCCCAGGTAAGCTACCTTGCTTTGCCCGAAAGCGCATTTGCTGAGCTTCACCTTCCATTGGTCCTTGCGAAGTAGTTCCAGAACTTGCCTCACATGGCATTTGTGTTCCTCTAAGGTGGTGCCGAAGATTAAAATGTCATTGAAGAAGCATAACACACAGACGCGAATAACTAGCTTGAGAGTAGTCGTTAGCCCCTCGATGAATGTAGGTGCGGCCCCTGCCAGTCCAAACGATAAAACCTTGAACTCAAAATGGCCCTGATGAGTTGAGAAGGCCATCTTGTGCTCCTCCCCTGGAGCGAGCCTGATATGATGATACCCCGCACGCAAATCAAGCTTGGAAAACCACGCTGCTCCATGCAATTCATCCAGAAGTTCTTCAATAACTGGGACTGGGAATTTGCTGACCACGGTGATAGCGTTTAATTGTCGGTAATCAATACATAGGTGCCAAGTACCGTCTTTTTTCTTGACCAAGATGACCGGAGAGGAGAAAGGACTGTTGCTGCGCTGAATGACACCTGACTTCAACAAGGCCTCAACCTGGGCTTCTATTTCTGTTTTCTGTTCCGGCTTGTAACGGTATTGCCTGACATTGACTGGTCGCGCTCCTGGAATTAGGGGGATGCGATGATCGCACGCCCTCCTAGGTGGTAGCACCACTGGCACCTCGAACACATCCTGAAATTGGTCCACAATCTCTTGAATGCATGCTGGAGTCTGTTCCAAATCTTCTTGTTGTGGAGCAACCACGCACAGGTGTATGACGTGCGTGATTGACCCTTTGCTGCACAGATTTTGCAGTTGCAAACTGTTGATGGTCTGGCAGCTTGTTAAATCCGCGTCGTGCCCCACGAGACGAAGAGGACCTGTTGGTGTAGGGATTTCAATGAAACGGGCGCGCCAGTCGACTTGCATCGGGCTGTGCTCTTCTAGCCAGTCCATGCCCAGAATGACGTCATACGTGCCTAATGCCAGCACCTTCAGATCCGTGTAAAACTCGTGTCCTTGAGCGTACCATGTGCACTGCGGGGCAATTTCTGTGCAAAGCAGCTCGCCCCCGTCTGCGACCCGCACACGTCTGGGTTTGAGAAATGGCTGGATCCCTAAGAGCTAGCTTGCGAGACGCTCGTTGATGAAAGAGTTGGAGCTGCCCGAATCCACCAGCATGAGTACTTCGTGTCCCTGGAGCCATGCTCGAAGTTGAAAAGCTTTGGCTGACACCCCTCCTGTGACTGTAGAAACTGAGGTGGCCATGGCAGTGTCTTGAAACCCTTGCTCCAAATTCACTTGAGTGTCGACGAAGTTGTCGATGCCGAAGAGGTCCAGCAACTCCTCGACGACGTGCAACTACACCGAGGTGGGGCACACATGGTCGTGCCCCCACTTCTCGCCGCACTTGAAACATAGGCCACAAGCTCGCCTGTATTCTCGCAGCGTCTTGAGTTTGGATGGTTCGGCGCGAGCTGCGTCAGTGCCACGATGATTGGTGGCGACCGTGGCTGGAGTGTGACGCATAGGAGGCGCCGGTAATGGCAGAGGCATGCCCACGCGCTGCGGAGGCTCTGGCGGTCGCGCTGGGGGCGAACGTGCTCCGTCGGCCACATCCTCCTGAAGCAGCGCCAACGCACACGCCGTGTCGAGATCGGGCGGGCGTTGCACCATCACCACCGCCCGTATATTAGTCCTCAGTCCCTCAACAAAACGAGTTAAGAAATAGTAAGGATGCATAGTATCTGAATACGAACTTAGATGATTAATAATCATTTCAAATTTCTCAATATAATCTGCCACAGATGTAGTCTTGTGGATGGAGAAAAACTGCCGAATGAGCATCTGGTGACGATCTCGGCCGAAACGCGTGCCCAGCAGAGCCGTAAATGAGTCCCAATCAAACTCATGAAATCGTTTCTGAATTGACTGAAGCCAGATGGCCGCCGGCCCAGAGAAATTGAGGGCGGCCATGGGAACCCAAAAGGATTGAGTAATCCCGAACATGCTAAAGTATTGGTCACATAGAGTTTTCCAGAGATTGGGGTTCTCGCCCGAGAATTGTGGAAAAACAATCGACGGATGAGCCTGGCCTAGCCCGGTGAGCATCTGACTAGCATGAGTAAACGGGGACATGGAAATAGGGGAAATCGGATCTGCGGTCTGACCTTTTGCCGGGGGCGGAGGCGGCGTCCCCAAGGACGCCATCGGATGCCCCTGTTGGAGAGGAATTGTGCTGTGGCCATCGGGCCCTTGAAGGATGCTTGCTGCGCCAGCCGAGGTGCCGGTGTGGTCGCCTGGCGGCTACAGCGTGGGGGCACGTTGTCCCTCCTGCTCCATCGGCGGTGGTGTGGGCGCGGCTTGGAGAGCGGCCACCGCGTCGCTGAGATCCGCGACGCGACGCTCGAGATCGGGGCGCGAGCTGAGGAGATCGTCGATTTTCGTCGTGGTGGATTGTTGCGCATTGGTGAGACCATCGATTGCGGCCTCGATCTTCGATTCGAGGCGGCTGAGGAAGGCGGGCACGCTGGGATCCATGGCGTTGCGAGCTTGACGGAGACCGCGCGTCTCGATGAGATGCGCCAGGGCGGAGCGGAGAAGGGTGGTGACTGGCGTCTCTGATACCAGATGATAAGGTAGCAGTACGGGATCGACCTATTGCTCTCCGAAGTAGTAGCTGTTACCGACCGAGTACATGGAGCGGTGCTCAAATGGGGAAACCAGGAAGAACTAGGGTTTGTGGGGAAGAAGGAGCCGCCGCCGATTCGTGCCGTGATCCACTAGATGTCGATGTCATCTCGCATCTCCCCTAAAAGTAGCTGCGCCAGTGGGCTTCAGTTAGCCCATGTTGGCCCGAAGATGCGTGGGTTGGGCT
This sequence comes from Aegilops speltoides, assembly GCA_021437245.1. Taxonomy (NCBI): domain Eukaryota; kingdom Viridiplantae; phylum Streptophyta; class Magnoliopsida; order Poales; family Poaceae; genus Aegilops; species Aegilops speltoides. The sequence goes on from CM038147.1 coordinate 402,432,297, forward strand.
TCTTGTGCCTTGTCGACCGTGGCGCGTGGGCGACGTGGTCGCTGTTGTTGCTGACTTGTGGCCCTGGTTGGTCAGGGGCGTTGACAGAGGCGGGTGGCGAGCGGCTGCGAGCAGCGGCAGGCGGCCAAGAGGCGGGCGCGTGGGGGGTGTGGCGCCCTTCGGCGGATGCGGCCGGCCTGGTTAAGCGTTGCCGGGTGAGCAGCGACAGCGGAGGCGCGGGGCGGCGGGCGCAACGGCAAGCAGGGGAGGTGGCGAGCAGCGGCAAAACCAGTAGAAGAGCAGGCAGCGCAGGGCGAGCGGACGGCGAGCGTACATGCACACAGGGGCGCGACCTGGGAAGGAGGGTGTGCGCGCGTGCAGCAAAGGGCGCGACGGGGTGCGGCATGGACGCGGGCGGACGCAGGCGAGTGCACGCGGAGTAAGGCTCCGGCCATGGCGGACCGCAGAGTCGAAGCTCGCGGGTAACGGTGCTACGGCACGAATCCGACGAGGAAACAAAGGGGGAAACCAAGGGGTGCTCACATCGAGGCATTAGGGTGGTTTAGCGGGCTCGGGCAGGCTCTGGTGCGGACGGAACAACGACGGCGGTCGACGAGTGTGGCGGGGAAGATGACAGGTGAGACGAGCGTATGAGGCCACCCCGCCTGATACGACGCACGTAGGCGAAGCGGATGATGACGGTGAAGCTCCTGGTCATCCTCCCAAACGCTGGGGAGCATGGTGGCCAAGCGTACGAGATCTACCATGGCGTCGGCGGTGCGTGTGTGTGCTGTCCACGAGAGAACGGCGCAAGAAGGGGAATGAGGACTAGAGTTGCCTTGGAGGGGCGTCGGGGATGCTCTTATCCAGCACGCAGGGCCGACGGATGGGCGCCCTGTGTCCAAGGCACAGCCATGGCGGTCGGGGATAGGCGTCAAACCCTGATCGATGAACAGGGGAAGGGGACACGGTGCTTTTGGGCTGGGCCTGTATTGTTGCGAGCTGGCCCAAGTGCATAGTGTAGGCTTTCTAGTTTTTCCTCCTTTTCTATTTTCTTTTTATTAATTTATGTTTACTTTTTTTAATCCAATAGCAAAACCTTGTTTAAAATTTGAGACTTAGCTCACAATTCACATTGCAATTTTTAGGCACTGCCACAAAAGTTTGAGGGCATTTGGATATATATGACCATTTGTTTATTTTGAAAAGCTTGTTTTTATTGTTTTTTGATCACTTAATATTTTTCTAGGGATCAAATGGTCAGTCGACTGATGTTGGTTTCTACATGATAATTAGCTAGTGAATATTTGCAACCCAACGAACATTTTTGTCTTTAAATTTTTGAAGAAAATAATTTGACATGCAATTTGAATTTGAACTTGAGTTTGATTTGGAACAAAATGATGATTAGCAAAATAATCCTGATGACTTGGCAGTCATTAGCAGAAGTTTACTGTAGCTTAATTATCCGGGCGTCACAGGATTAGTGAAACAAAGCGAATAACCACTTTCAAGTACTGTTGTAAACTCATTCTAATTTTATATTGGTGTTATATCTATTGTATTTTAACTTATCCATGGCTCATACTCGTCTATACTACCATAGATTCATCAAAATAAGCAAACAAAACATGAAAAATAGAATCTATTTAAAACAGAACAATCTGTAGTAATTAGGAAACTTCGTATACTTTTGTAACTCCAAAAATTCTAAAAAATTAGCACCACCTGTGAAATTTTTATTTCAATCTTGTGTAGAAAATTCATATCAAAATCACGCTTCCGTTATTTTTTAAAATTATTTTACTAGGCGCAAAAGTTTCTGTTTTTTCAGCAAGATCAAATTGAGAATCTTCCAAACTATCCCAAAGGTCTTACTTGGCACAAACACTAAATTGAAACATGAAAATACATATAACCAGAGGCTAGATGATAAATTTATTTCAAAACAGCAAGGAAAAAGATTGGATTGTCTCCCAACAAGCGCTTTTCTTTCATGCCTTTTTAGCTAGGCATGATGATTTCAATTATGCTCACATAACAGATAAGAATTCATGGGAGCATCATGAAGCATATGACTAGCACATTTAAGTCTAACCCACTTCCTAGGCCTATGGGTTTTGTGAGCAAACAATTTACGGGAACAAGAATCAACTAGCATAGGAAGGTAAAACAAGCAAAACTTCAAGACTTTCAACAAAAAGAGGGGAAACTTGATATTATTGAAATTCCTACAAGCTTATATTCCTCCCTCATAATAATTTTCAGTAGTATCATGAATGAATTCAAAAATATAACCATCACATAAAACATTCTTTTCATGATCCACAAGCATAGAAATCCACATAAGCAAATTTCTTCTCATGAATAGTAGTGGGAGCAAATTCAACAAAATAACTATCATGTGATACTTTATTGGCATAATCCAATTGAAAATTAAAATCATGATGACAAGTTTCATGGTTATTTATTCTTTATAGCATACATGTCATCAAAATAATCATCACAGATAGCAACTTTTTTATCATAGTCAATTGGAACCTCTTCCAAAATAGTGGATTCATCACTAAATAAAGTCATGACCTCTCCAAATCCATTTTCATAATTATAAGAATCAACACTCTCCTAAATAGTGCGATCAATACTACCTAGAGTTGACACTCTTCCAAACACACTTTCATCAATATAATCATCATAAATAGGAGGCATGCTTTCATCATAATAAAATTTCTCATCAAAACTTGAGGGACTAAAAATATCATCTTCATCAAACATAGCATCCCCAAGCTTGTGGCTTTGCATATCACTAGCATCATGGATATTCAAAGAATTCATACTAACAACATTGCAATCATGCTCATCATTCAAAGTTTGTATGCCAAACATTTTATTGACTTCTTCTTCTAACACTTTGGCACAATTTTCCTTTCCATCATTTTCACGAAAGATATTCTAAAGATGAAGCATATGAGGCAACCTCAATTCCATTTTCTGTAGTTTTCTTTTATAGACTAAACTAGTGATAAAACAAGAAACCAAAAGATTCAATTGCAAGATCTAAAGATATACCTTCAAGCACTCACCTCCCCTGCAACGGTGCCAGAAAAGAGCTTGATGTCTACTATGCAACCTTCTTCTTGTAGACTCGTGTTGGGCCTCCAAGCGTAAAGTTTAATAGGATAGTAGCAAATTTCCCTCAAGTGGTTGACCTAAGGTTTATCAATCCATGGGAGGCGTGGATGAAGATGGTCTCTCTCAAACAACCCTGCAACCAAACAACAAAGAGTCTTTTGTGTCCCCAACAAACCCAATACAATGGTAAATTGTATAGGTGCACTAGTTCGGTGAAGAGATGGTGATACAAGTGTAATATGGATGATAGATATTGGTTTTCGTAATCTAAAAATATAAAAAGAGCAAGGTAACTAGTAACAAAAGTGAGCAAAAATGGTATTGCAATGCTTGGAAACAAGGCTTAGGGTTCATACTTTGACTAGTGCAAAGTCTCTCAACAATGATAACATAATTGGGTCATATAACAATCCCTCAACATGCAACAAAGAATCACTCCAATGTTCCTATCGCGGAGAACATAAGATGAAATTGCTTGTAGGGTATGAAACCACCTCAAAGTTATTCTGTCTGATCATCTATTGGGCTATTCCTATAAGTGTCACAAACATCTCTAGACTTCGTACTAAAATAACACCACATGACACACATCAATCAAACCCTAATGTCACCTAGATACTCCAATGTCACCACAAGTATCCGTGGGTCAATTATGTGATATGCATCACACAATCTCAGATTCATAATATTCAATCCAACACAAAGAACTTCAAGAGTATCCAAAGATTTCTATTGGAGAAAGGAATATGGAAATGCGTACCAACCCATATGCATAGATTACCCCAATGTCACCACGGGAATCCGCAAGTTGATAACCAAAACATACATCAAGTGGATCAATAGAACATCCCATTGTGACCACGGATATCCCATCGCAAGACATACATCAAGTGCTCACACATCCAAAGATTCAATCTGACATAACAAAACCTCAAAGGAAAAGATTTAGAGAGGGAAGAACACCATAAGATCCAACTATAATAACAAAGCTCGCGGTACATCAAGATCGTGCCTAATCAAGAACATGAGAGAGAGAGAGATCAAACACATAGCTACTGGTACATACCCTCAGCCCTGAGGGTGAACTACTCCCTCCTCATCATGGTGACCGCCGGGATGATGAAGATGGCCTCCGACAATGACTTCCCCCTCCGGCAGGGTGTTAGAACGGGGTCTCGAGAATTTTTTAAGGCTAAAGAGGCTAGCGGCGGCGGAACTTCTGATCTACGTTTCTTTTCGGGGGTTTGGGGATTTATAAGAATTTTTGGCGTCAGTCTCACATCAAGGGGGTCTGCGAGGCAGCGGCAAGCCAGGGGGCGAGCCCTCCACCCTTGTCGCTTCCTCATGAAGCTTCTGGTCCAACTCTTGTGCTTTGGGGTTTTCTTTTGGTCCTTAGAAAATCACGTAAATTTTCAGCCCATTCCGAGAACTTATATTTCTGCACAAGAAATGACACCACGGTAGTTCTGCTGAAAATAATATTAGTCCGGGTTAGTGCTAATCAAATCATACCAAAACCATACAAAATTGTTGTAAACATGGCATGAGTACTTCATAAATTATAGATACATTGGAGATGTATCACTCCCTTTGCGGATTTTGGCAGGGCTGGCTCAGCAAGGCTGAGAAGATCAGCTGGCCGGCACCGCTGCCCAAATGGCCCGATTGGCCCAGCTAGAGAGGTTGCTGGTCGTGTTGCCTTACAACGCGCAAGACAAGAAGGGCAAGAATAAGGAGGATGCACCGGAGGCCTGGGAGGGCCTTCACCACAGAGCCCGTCCGGATACTCGGTCAGGAGACGTTGCAGCCCTGTCTGCTCAGGACGGGGACGAAGACGAGGATGAAGGAAAGCGCCTCCTCACACTCCAAGAAGTGGGCGGCATCCAACGATGTCAAGGAGGTACAACCTCATCAGGCCCTGAAAAGGCAGTGTCAGCTCAAGCTGGCCTGCCTGGTAGCTCGGACTCTGATGAGGAGTCTGAAGCGTCCTAAAAGGTTCCAGAGAGGGAACCTAGGGTCAAGCCCCCTGCTGCCAGGTATATATTTGGCGTTTTTGGTCGCTTTTATTTTTAACAATCCCTTACTTATGGAAGGTGGTCGTGTGTCGACACAGTCCGTCACCACGCGGCTACCCAGCCGAGTAGACCTCGAAAGGAACGTGCCGGCGGATAGCAGATCCGCGTCGCGCTCCGTGCCTCCCCCGATCCCTGAAGAGGTCGGTGAAGTGCTGTCCTAAAGGACCCCTCCCCCTCCGAACACTGGGGAGGAGGGCGAGACTACCATGGCCGAGGCTGACGTCTTGGTCACCAAACACCAGGAGGGTGCGTCCCTCCTGGCTAGCACGGGAGGGGGTCCAAACAATCCGGACCCCCTCAGTCGTCTGTACCTGAGCCCCCAAGGCGCTCGAAGGTGCCGGTTCCTCCTTCCGGCAAGGAAGGGGTTGGGGCCCAATGCCTGCGCTGAACACCTCCGACCAGCGGGGGAAGAGATGGCCGGACATACTGGAGGAGTTGGTGAACAACTCTGTTATCGTCGAGGGGAACCGCTCCCTCATGGGTGCAGTTTTACAGGATGTTCGGTCCATCCAATCCAGACTGAACGACATTGTGCAAGGCCTGCTAATAGGCTTTGAGGTAAGTCAAGTGATACTCTTTTCCTGTAAAGTGATTTTATCCCTTGGTTTTAATATCCCGAGACTCTGTAAGTAGTACAAAGAAGCTTACAGAGGGTCTAAATTTACTAGGCCAATGTTTAAAGTAGTGTGAACTTTTTTGATGTCATTGTCCGTGGCCGCGGCTGCTAATGTTGCGGTGCTAGAGGAGATAGATCGGAAGCTCCAGTGCTCCGATGGGGAGCTTGACCTTGTCAACAAACGGCTTGATGAGGCACAAGGTGAGCTCGTATTAGAATGCAGAGCTACTATTGCTGAATACTTGTGGTCCGGGTTGTATATTAAGCCCATGTTATTTGGTTATTACAACTGCTGCCGCGGAGGTTGAGAGCCTCAAAGCAGCACTCAAGAAAGCCGAGGCTAAGGCAGCCAAGAAGAGAGCGGCTGCCAATAAGGCGGTGGCCGAAGTGGAGACGGCGAAGACCGCCGGTGAGAGGCACAAGGCTCGAGTGGCTGAAGTGTAAGGGGAGCTCAAGGATGCTATCACAAAATGTGAGGCCCTTGAGCAAAAACTGAAGGAAGACTCGTCCAAGCTGTCCAAGGCAGACAAGGAACTCCAGGATCCCAGGACGGAGGTGCGGGGTGTCTGAGAGGAGCTTCGTCAAGTGAAGCAAATCGCCGATGGTAAGAAGAACTTACTGCAGAGTGTTTTTGGCAGCAACATGTTCACCTTGCTGACGCGGGTCTGGTGCTCTGCAGACGTCTTGCTCCCGAGGAGTGTGGCGGCAGCGATGGAGCACTACGCGAGGTGGGAGGACGACTCCGAACTTCGGATTTTCTGGTCGTAGTACTCGGCGCCCAAACACCCTCTACTCCTTGGTGACCAGATGAAGTAGCTGATCGAGCTGCATCAGATGGTCGGGCCAGCCCTGAAGGATCTGTGTGTTCGGCTATGACCGAATGGCCCTATTTCGGACAGCTATTTCGGCTTAGTGCTGAGGCTGCATGATGCATCGCCATGGATCGACACCATTAAGCGTTCTGCATGCCTTGAAGGGGCGAGGTTGGCCTTCACGAAGACCATGGTGCATTGGCCGAGGATCAAGCCGATGGACATGGCCACTGGTCCTCTGCCAGTTGGGAAGGAGCACCGTAAACCCGAACTGTATTTTGCACAGGTTATGGACGGTGATTGGGGGATAGAGGGCCGATGCTCCAAGGATGTAATCATTGAGTGATTGTTGTTGTAACGAACCTTAAGCTTTATCATGCGGCTCATTTTCATATGACATTATGGTGTGTTTATTTTGACTCCTGTGCGCCCATTTATTATTTTGGAAGTTACTAGTTGTCGGCTTCAGCCCCCAGGTAAATGTTACGAGGGGTGTTTTGTCTCCACACTGTTACCCTTAGCTGACGTATCGGTGCCCGAAGGCGGTAGTGCGAGAGAGAGAGACTAGGCAATCAGACTATACGGCTTTATCACTTCTACTTAGCCATAGGAACTTGACGGCGGGGGCTAGTGACTAGCCCCCAAGGTTTGGTGATGTACGCGGGAGCCGAGCCATGCCTTTGTAGTCACGTGGTTTGTGCTAGGACGAACCCTTCGTGTAACACGGATAAATCGCCAATGATTTCTTAGTTTGACACTTCTCATCGGATCGATGACCAGTTCTCGCTTACTATGACAGTCAATTTTCGGCTTTCTCCCGTGAGGCGCTTGACTGAACTAGCCAAAAGCACAATCGCAGGGGTTCTCCCTTTACCGTCTTAGCCGAACGTGCAGAACGTAAGAGGGCAAGCACATGAGCCGGGCAACCCAACTATTTACCCAAGACATAGTTCAGAACTTATACATATAGTGCAATATCCGAGAGACCGGACACTCGACGCGAGGTGGCGCCGGACTTTAATATGTAGAGTTGATAGAAAAAGTCATGCCTTTGGTCGAGTAACTGGTTTATGACACGATATGTGCGTACACAGTTGTTTGAAGAGTGGGGAAAAGGAAAAGGAAAAAGAGAGAGCATTATAATGCGGATGACCGAATGATGAAGCCATGTACCTAGGGTAGGGTCATGGACCTGTCCAAGATACCCTCCCCAAGGACATCTCTAGAAGAAACTGCCTTTCAGGTGACCTGGAAGGATTCCACTCGACGGACTCAAGACACTCGACCATGAAGCCTCACTCGACCACCAGAGATCAAGAGTCACTCGCACCCAAACGGTCTGTTATTAAGTAGTCTTTATGGTCATGATAACCCTTTATGTAAGGCGCTACCAAGAACACGTGCCTTAATGTACTTTAAACCCAAGATAATCGAGGGCCGGAGGGTCCGGCAGACTCTATATAAGCCACCCTCCTCGGTGAAAGGGTTCGCACTCGTAACTCATAATGCATATAATCCAATGACCGCCTCCGGGCCCGAGACGTAGGGCTGTTACTTCCTCCGAGAAGGGCCTGAACTCGTAAATCCCTTGCGTATGCAACTACTCCATAGCTAGGATCTTGCCTCTCCATACCTACCCCCCTATTCTATTGTCAAGCTTAGAACCACGATAGTTGGCGCCCACCATGGGGCAGGTGTCTTAGCGACTTATTGGAGAAGTTGCGATTGTTCCGATGATCTTCATCATGGTTTCTGGGGGAGTTATGGTTGAGGGACGCAAGATCCGTCTCGACGCACTCACGTTCATCGTCGATGACTCCGCTTGGCTCCAGGAGGCTCCACTCGACATCGACGTGCTTCCAGTCCGCGGGGCGACACACTTTCGCGCATGTGTCCGCGGCGTCCTGCTGTGGCAACCGTCGGCCCCGTATCGGTCGACCCCTGCATCGTCTTTCCTCCCTGTCTCCCACCAGCGCAAGCGCTCCGATCGGTCGAGGCTTCAGCGGTGGGTGAGGCACGCAGCGGCCCGCCAGTCGGCCACCCCCCAAGTCGCGGCGATCGAGCCCGACGAATCTCTCTACGGCCTGTCGATCTATCGACAGGCTCCGTAGAGACTGCATCTGAGTGAGACAGCAGTGATCCAGCGATGGAGGTCCTGATGGTCAATGGACCGCGTAGTCCTCCCGGCTTCCCCCGCACCGACGGAGGGGATGGCGGAGGCGACCCAACGCAGGTCCACGAGGAGTATCAACTCGAGCCACTCACTTTGCTGCAAAGGGAAGATCTTCGCCACCGGAACATGGATGCTCTGCATACTCCTATCATAGGAGAAACCCCCGAGGCTCGAGCCTTGGAGGATGTGCATTTGGCCAACCTGGCTGAGCGCACTCGACTGGAGAACCTCCAGCGAGCACTCGACGAGCACGCGCGGCAACGAGTTCCAGACTCCAGTCGACGTCAACTCTTTCCACCACCGACTCAGGTATATTGAACTCCGATTCAAAAATTTAACGGCTGCAGCCCGAATAGCAGAGTCGATTCAGCCTTCGCAGTCAGAGGCCGGCAGAGGCTTGATGGAGATCAGAGATTTGCTCCGGCAGCGAAGATCGAAATTCAGCAGATCGCGATCGCTAAACCGGATTCACAGCAGATCTGTCGCTGCGAATACAGTCCAGTTGGCCCATAGCCCAAGATCGCCCCCGCGGCGTGAGGGACGTGGAGGTCAGCGTGATCAGTATGATGACCGATTCGATCCCGATGATCGGCGTCGAGTGCCCACTCCTCCCCCAAGGGGTGGGTCGTACGCCCCTCGATGGCAAGATGACAGACGCCAAAACAGTCTTGGGCGAAGGGTTCCAGTCGACCCCAGAGAACCAGGCTTTGACGCGAGATCCATTATCGTGCAAGGTCTGGTCGACCGGAACAGAGCTCACCGAGAAGGCCATGACAGAGATGTGCCCACCAGCAAAGTTCATGTCTCAGACCGTAGTGTTTTAGCAGAGCCATCGTGGTCAAGTGATTCCTCCCAACTTCAGGTTGGCGGCTGGGGTTAGTAAGTTCACTGGTGAGTCCAAGCCTGATACTTGGCTAGAGGACTACCAAGTGGCTATTCAGATTGGTGGCGGCAATGATGAGGTGGCCATGAAACACCTACCTCTTATGTTGGAGGGCTCGGCTAGATCATGGCTGAATCAGTTGGCACCTAGCAGCATTTACACTTGGGAAGATCTTGCCCGAGTGTTTGTCAGGACATTTGAAGGAACTTGCAAGCGACCAGCAGGGTTGACAGAGCTGCAGGTTTGTGTGCAAAAGTCGAATGAGACTCTGAGGGATTACATCCAGAGGTGGATCACATTGCATCACACGGTGGAGAATGTATCTGATCACCAAGCAGTCTGTGCCTTCAAGGAAGGTGTCGAGAACAGAGAGTTAAGTTTGAAGTTCGGTCGGACTGGAGACATGACTCTGAGTCGAATGATGGAGATTGCCACCAAATATGCCAATGGCGAGTACAAGCCGACTGCTCATGAAATCGGAGGAGGGAACTCTAGTCGGAAGCAGAAGCAGAAAGCCGAGCCAGCTGCTCCTGGAGAAGCCTTGGCCGTGACTCAGGGCAAGTTTAAAGGGAATCCCAAAGGATCTTGGAACCCCAAGAAGGTGAAGGACAAGTAAGGAAACGACGTGATGGATTTGCCATGCCACATCCACACGAAGAAAGACGAGGAGGGTAACTTCATTTACCCGAAACATACCACTGTGCCGACTCTTAATCCAGCAGTTTCAGAGGAAACATCCCAAGGATAAGGAAAAGGAGTCGTACAAGGTTGAAGACAAAGAGGACAGTGATGGAGGATACCCCCATGTCAATTCCACCCTGATGATTTTTGCTGATGTTGAGGGCAAAAGTCGATTGAAAGTTATCAACCGTGAGGTGAATATGGTTGCTCCGGCGACACCCAGTTATCTGAAATGGTCCTAGACCGCCATCACGTTCGACCAGTCTGATCATCCGACACACATAGCCATCCCAGGAGGCAAGCTTTGGTGAGTCGACCCGGTCGTCGAAGGCACTCGATCGACTAAGGTTCGATGGATGGTGCCACGGATTGAATATATTGTATGCGGAGACGCCGATGGGAATGGGCATTCCGATGTCCGCACTCGATTCAAAGAACATGAGTTTCCATGGAGTCATTCCTGGAAGAAGGCTGAGTCACTCGCCAAATTGTTTTGATGTGGTTTTCACGACTCAAAGCATTCCCGCAAAGAAAAGTTAACATTTTAAGTTGTGGATTTCCAGAGTGCTTATCACGCTATTTTAGGCAGGCCAGCTTATGCACGAGTCATGGCTCGACCATGTTACATGTACCTCAAATTGAAGATGCCTGGTCCCAAGGGGTGATCACCATCACCGCAATCGGAAAAAGGCGTAAGAGTGCTTTCGAAGGGCTCAAAGATTGCCGATGCTCGATATACAGATGGTGGAGCTGCAGGAATACCGAAAAATGCAGATCCGAAAGTGATTTATTGCGGGCCAAGAAGCCCGCCACGAGTCAGCGTTCTAGTCGCCGGTGAGACGGCCCGCTCACATTCACCCGACCGACCCCGCTGCTCGACTCATATCTCCACAACACTCGACTCTAAATAGGAAGAAGCGCTCATCCAATTCCTCCGTGAGAACTGGGACATCTTCGCATGGAAGCCTGCTGACATGTCGGGTGTACCCAGGGGGCTGGCTGAGCGTCGTCTATGAGCCGACTCAAAGGTGAAACCTGTCAAAGAACATCTTCGACGGTCTGCTGTCCAGAAGAGAAATGCCATTGGCGAGGAGGTGGCTCGGCTCCTGGCAGCAGAGTTTATCCGAGAAATTTTCCACTCCGAGTGGCTCGCCAATGTCGTCATGGTCCCCAAGAAGGACAAGTCACTCCGCATGTGCATTGAATTCAAACATATCAATCGGGCCTACCCAAAAGATCATTTTCCTCTTCCCCGCATCGACCAAATAGTCGATCGATCAAGGGATGTGAGCGCTCGCCTTTTAGACGCTTATTCCGTTACCATCGATCCGTCAGATGGACCCGACGAGATCAAAACAGCGTTCATCACTCCATTCGGGTGCTTCTGCTATGTCACCATGCCATTCAACCTCAAGAATGCCGGAGCCATGTTCATGAGGATGATTCAGAAGTGTTTACTCACTCAAATCAGTCGGAACGTGGAAGCATACATGGATGATATTGTGGTCAAATCACGGAAGGGTTCCGACCTATTGACTGGCCTTGCTGAAACATTTGCCAATCTCAGGAGGTATGATATCAAGCTTAATCCATCAAAGTGCACATTCAGAGTTCCTGGCGGAAAGTTACTCGGTTTTCTCATTTCTGAACGAGGAATCGACGCCAACCCAGAAAAAGTTGGCACTATACTATGAATGAAACGCCTCGTGCATGTACACGATGTCCAGAAGCTTACTGGATGCTTGGCCGCGTTAAGTCGATTCATCTCTTGCCTCGGTGAAAAGGCATTGCCTCTTTACCGACTGATGAAGAAGTCAGACAAGTTCGAGTGGACTCGTGTCGATGTAGCTGCTTTGCGAGCTAAAAGCTCGCTCTCCACCCAGCCAGGTGCTTGCCGCCCAATCAGCAAAGAGCCTTTGTTGCTTTACATTGCAGCCACAGGACAAGTCGTCAAGACAAAGATTTACAATGAACGAGAAGAAGAAGGAAAGCCTTCAAAGTTCAAATACCAAAGATATTATCTTTCCGAAGTGTCAATTCCATCGAAGCAAAGATACCTCATTATCGTAACCTTGTATATGGGATTTACATGACCACGAAGAAGGTTGCTCATTATTTCTCTCGATCATTCCATTACAATCGCCGTGACGCCCATTGTCGAGATTCTGCACAATGTAGATGCAATCGGTCGAGTGGAAAAATGGGTGATTGAACTCATTCCCCTTGATATCAAGTTTGAGGCAAAGAAAGCCATTAAGTCCCAAGCAGTAGCAGATTTCATCGCCGAGTGGATTGAACAGCAACTAACGACTCAAGTTCACTCGGAGCACTGGACCATGTTCTTTGACGGTTCTAAGATGTTGAATGGTTCCGGTGCTGGGGTAGTATTGGTTTCCCCCCGAGGAGATAAGCTCAAATATGTGCTCCAGATCCACTTTGATTCCTCCAACAATGAAGCAGAATACAAAGCACTTTTGTATGGGTTGTGCATGGCCATTTCACTCGGCGTCCGTCGCCTTATGGTTTATGGCAACTCAGATTTGGTGGTCAATTAGGTGATGAAGGAGTGGGACGCCGAAGCCCAAATTTATGATTGGTTATCGCAATGCAAGAAGAAAGCTTGAGAAGAAATTTGAAGGGTTAGAGCTCCATCATATACCCCGATCAAGAATCAAGCGGCCGATGATTTGGCAAAGATAGGTTCCAAGAGAGAAGCCATTCCCAGTAATGTGTTTTTGGAACATATCCATACTCCATCAGTTCAAGAAGATCCTTTTACCGAAGAAGCTCCGCAGCCAAAAAGTGTCTCAGATCCGACTGAAGTTGAAGTTCCAACGGTGGTCGACCTGATCATGGAAGCGTTGGTCATCACTCCCGACTGGACAGAGCCGTACGTCACGTATATCTTAAGGTAAGAGCTCCCAGAGAATGAAGAAGAGGCTCGATAGATCGTCCGCCGATCCAAAGCCTTTACCGTGATAAAGGGACAGTTGTACAGAGAAAGCGCGACTGGAGTCGGTCAGAAATGTATAACGCCAGAAGAAGGTCGGATAATCCTTTACGATATCCACTCGGGGACCTGTGCCCATCATGCATCCTCTCGGACCATTGTGGCTAAAGCATACAGAGCGGGATTTTACTGGCCAAGAGCAAATGAAATGGCAAAGGAGATAGTCGACAAGTGTGAAGGATGTCAATTTTACTCCAATATGTCACACAAGCCCGCCTCAGCCTTGAAGACCATCCCACTTGTTTGGCCTTTCGCTGTATGGGGATTGGATATGGTTGTACCACTGAGAACAGGCAGAAGCGGCTTCACCCATGTGCTGGTGGCAGTCGACAAGTTCACTAAGTGGATTGAAGCTAAACCCATCAAGAATCTTGATGCTGGCACTACTGTCAGCTTCATCAGGGAGTTGATATTCAGATATGGAGTTCCACATAGCATCATCACTGATAATGGGTCAAACTTCGATTCCGAGGAATTGAGCCTTTTGCACATCTCAGGCACACGAGTCGACTATGCTTCACCGCCACCCCGCTTGAATGGACAGCGAAACGAGCATATGGTTTAATTCTCAAAGGGCTGAAACCCCGACTAATGCGCGATCTCAAGCATGCGGCTGGTGCATGGGTCGCATTTAACTTCCATCAAGATTTTGGGGATTAAGGACCACACCTAATCGGTCGATGGAGAACTCCGTTCTTCTTGGTCTACGGAGTCAAGCGATCTTGCCGAGTGACTCGCTTCACAACGCACTTTAGTCGAACTCTACACTGAAGATGAAGCAGAGCAAGCCCGACAGAATGCAGTCGACCTTCTAGAAGAATAAAGAGAGATGGCCATGATCCGATCGACCATTTATCAACTACTCCATAGCTAGGATCTTGCCTCTCCATACCTACCCCCCTATTCTACTGTCAGGCTTAGAACCACGACACCGAACACCGTAAAGGATGCTTTTTAATTTTCCATAAGCCCTGAACGTCTATCCGTACAATTCAAACTACTGAGGCGTTTATGGTAATGAAAAAGAAAATTTTCTGA